>JAFMOD010000075.1:284617-317843 GCA_019802435.1 Corydoras maculifer
AGTCCAAAAACATGGATCAAGTTAATTGAATTCTCAAAATTGCCCCATATAGAGTGTGTCTGTGTGAGTGAGTGTGTGCCCAGCGATGGATTGGCGCCCTGTCCTGGGTCTATCTGCCCAGCGCCCGAGACGTTCTCCCCTGGATGGGCATGGGGAACCCCACCGCGACCCTAATAGAGGATAAGCGGGAGATAATGAATGAATGAATATATATATATATCAAAAGAATACACCATGAAGATTTTTTGTTTCCATTTTGTTCACTAGTGTTTATCTTTGTTTACTAATTTTGAAGTTGACATATTATAAGACATTTTCATATTTCTGGAAATGTAAATGTGCATAACTGTCTTTTAAACAAACATGAAAGTCATTTTTATGGGTGTGTGTGGGTAGTTGGCAATTCAACAGAAAACTTGACAATAGGGATCGGTGTCTGCATAAAAGTGGTGTTTCATTACAGGTCTACTTTATTTACATTCTCATACACACACAAGCAAACTTACACAGTGCAGTAGTGCAATAGTCAGGTGGTCAGTTTTTTTATGTTGTGGAAATATGCATCTGATGTATAGCTATAAACAATGATCTTTTGTATACTTATATAAAAATATATATAATTTTCTTTTAAACAGCGTTACTTTAAATGTCTCAATGCCTAATCTGAATTCCTTTTTAAAAAATAGTTTTAAAGTTTACATGCTAAATGTTTTAGAAATATAAATATTTATATTTATAATATATTTATTATTAATAAGTACTGTATACCCAGCGATAGATTGGCGCCCTGTCCTGGGTCTATCTGCCCAGCGCAGACGTTCTCCCCTGGATGGGCATGGGGAACCCCACCGCGACCCTAATAGAGGATAAAGCGGGAGATAATGAATGAATGAATGAAAAGTACTGTATATTAGATCTACACAGTTAGCTTTGCTGATATGTAACTTTTCTGCCTTGAACTGCTGGCTTCAAATTATTTTACATTTCCGCATTTCCACAACTGGTTACAGTGGCCAGATTTACAGACTTTTACTCATTACTACCTATTACTGTGATTGATTGCACTAAAATCTGCCAACACAACCTTTCAATTTAATGTCCTCATTCTAAAACATTCAATAGAGTAAATCATCGGGTTCTATTAGTTTCTTTATCTTAAATAAGTGACAATTTCATAGTTCCAAGCCTTCATATCAGGAAGGTCCTTTAACATTTCATGCAATTGTGAATTATCTAAATCTGGAGTTTTTGGGCCTTTTTGGTTTACACTATACTTACCCTTATTGGGCTCAGGTATTTAGGCTCATGAGAATTCTTATTAATACAATGCAAATGGCAACCAAATTTTCAAGTCCTTTACCTCCTCACAACACAATTATTTATGTTTGGATGTCTGCCTTTCTCACTGGCATATATGTTTGGAAGAAGGGCCATCATCTCATGCTAAATTTGGCAAAACAGAACTCCTAATGATTTCTGCTAAATCTCTAAATTCTCCAAAAAATTTCCCAGCAAGCTTTGTCTGTAACCTCGGTTTCACAATTAATATGCAGCTCAAACTATTTAATCAAGTCACAAATACAAACCCCTCATATAGATTAATTACTGACAACATGAAGATGAACAGATCTTTTTGATGTAGTAGACCACTTACTGTTAATAACGGTTTGTCCAAACCTGCAACCTCTCCTGACTTTGAGAAACTGTTCCCTGAAATCTTCAGTAGCAAAAAGACTTTATTAAAGCTATTCTGAACAGAAATATTTAGTGTGCAGTTAAGTGTGTTGTTCAGGTGCCCACATTAGATTTTTGATATTATTTAAAAATTTAATTTTTATAATATGACAACAAACTATTGTAGTGTAATCTGGGCTAGTCATTGATTTGATTCAGTAAATTAATTTAAGTTAGCATGCATGCACTTGTCTTTGTGGTTTTGTTCTGTGTACACTTGGGCATGTGTTTGTGCGTGTATGTGTGTGAGTAAGTGTGTGGGGTTTTTCTGGAGGGATTTTTGCAAGCTTGTTTACATCCTTATTCTCAGTGGTGAAACTTGAAACGTCAAAGTTTGCTATTCTGTTTAATCATTTTGGAGTGGATCCATATAGATTTATTTTGACACCAACTGCCCACTTTCCTTCTGGAAGAATCATTAGCTGACATGCCCACTGATGAGAGAAGTTGTGTTTATATTTTCTCTTTTATAAAATAAATACAATAAAATAAAATAAAAGCTCAGCAAAATGCAATCTATTTCATTTCATTATGTTGGTCATTAAATCTGTTGTGCTTTGCATTATAATGGATATTACAAGAGCCAATAAACACTGCCATATTATTTAGTGTTTACTACATGGTGTCCGTATCTCTCCTTAGGAAAGATGCACATGAAAGAAGAGGCCCAGAATCTAAAATCCGTGAAGAAGAGGTCAGAAATTAAGATGTTGTGAATAACACATTTCATGCCCCATGTATTACTGTGTGTTTCCAATCTGCATATAATGCTGAAATGCCAAGCTTATTAGGGTGATCTTCTTTTAGACTTAGAAGTAGACAAAAGAGAGAAAGCACTCTCATTCTGAACTCCGATCTCAGCACAGTGGGACTGAGTCAGAGAGAAACAGAGAGAGAGGGAGTGAGAGAGAGAGAGAGAGAAAGAAGAAGGGGAGGTACAGGCAAGGAGTGAATCAAAAGGCTGGAAATCCGTGCCGGAGAGTAAATGCTAGCTTCTCCCCGAGGTGATTTGTCTTTGCGCTTCTCTCTCTACAGATGTTAGGGCCCTTTTTTAGTAAAGACCTGAGGTTCTTTTCTAGCACTTTGATATCCTGCTCGAATTCAATATGTGAAATAGAGGAGCCACTCTGTGACTTGGAGCACATCGCCTGGCTTTGAAGTCTGATCCAATTTTTGCTGCTCACCATTTGATGTTGAAAGGATGAGATGAAGAAAACGTACAGTTTTTGCCAGTAACTCTGCTGAGCATATGTAAGATTAAAAAAGCAAAATCCTTTGGAGGATGTACTTAGAAATGTTAAGCAGATTAATACTTTCCTATAGCTCTTTTATTCAAAGATAAAATTAAATATGTGAGGAAGTCTCAGTGAACTGCGTTCGTTATTTCTAGCATGACAATTAAGTTGGTGCAACAGAGCCTATGCTCTCAAAGGGAAAGTGCGAGTTAAAAATAATCTGGTGCTCTTTGATTACCAATTAACTATTAAAAATACACTATATGAACTAAAGTATTTGTACAAACCTCCTAATCACTGTCTTCAGGCTTTTCAATTAGTCCTTGCCACAGGTCTATTATGTCAAGAACCTAGCCATGCATTTTGGACATTTATATTATTCCAACTTTGTGTAAGTTCATGGAAGCTCTTATCTAATGCAATATAATTGTGTTTCTGTGTACAAAGCATAGTATATAAATACATGGTTGGGTAAGTTTGGTTTAAAATAACTGCCCCACACAGAACTCTGATCTTATCCTAAGCGAACACTTCTGGGATAACCCAAAACAGAGATTGCAGTTCTGGTTCTCATGTCCAGCATCATTGACTGACGCTTACAAAGACTCTTCTGGATATATAGGCAAAATTCTTACAGACACACCTGTAAAAAGCCATCCTAGAAACAGTGGAAACTGTTTTTTCATGCGAAGAGATGACCACTTTAGAATAGGTTTTCGTGAAAGTGCCTGTAGGTGTAATGTGTTGGGTTGCCAATATGTTTGCAGCTCGCATCTTTGTCACAAACAAACTCTTGCTATAAAAGAATTAACATGTTGTCCTTTGTGTTGTGTCAGCGTGCTCTGTTGTTGCATTTATTTCACCTGCCCATAGATGAATGTGTTTGTGTGTGCATCTCTGCCTCTCTTTAAGGTTATCTCTGTCACCGATGACACAGAGAAGAAAGGTGACAATAAAGAGAACGGCTCCAGTGAAATGTCTGTAGTGAGGACTAGCCGAGAGAAAGACCGGGCTATACATCATAGACAAGGTGACAGCTTTCATACATACACACACAAAAAGACCAACATGATAGTCCTACATAAACAGGATGCCTGTGGAAAATAAAACATTTTATGATTCAAGCACATGGTTTATTCCAGTTGTTGCTACAGAGAAATTAAAATGTAGCTTCTAATAAAAACATTTTAAAGTGAGTCTATAATATAAGGATTGCACTAAATCACTTTGGTTATAGTAGTGCAGTTGACAAAAATACATAATGTTTATCTAAACTACACAATGTATGCAGTGCCTGTAGCATGTGCTTTGGCTCTTATGTGTGTTCCTGTAATATTTAAATGTAAAAAAAAAAGTCAATAGAGTATGTGGCTTTGGTATGAAATATGTATTAATCCAAAACAGCTTTTATTTCAGGAACAAAAAAATCCAACAGGCCAAATCTGTATGCTGAAAGTACACTTCCAGGCTCTGTCCTCAAATGATTTATTTTTAATTGCAACATGCGATTCTGACCCATACTTTACACAAAGGCTTTTGATTGTATTTTTATGAACTGCTATTATTTTAAGAATTTGAGACTAAAACAATGTTAGACTGAAACAATGAAATACTTTTCAGGTGAGAACATTTTTTTTAACATTCTTCCCTACAATGTTGCTCTTTAGAGATTTTTGCATTTTATTGTCTCATAAACTTTTCATTCATTCATTCATTCATTATCTCCCGCTTATCCTCTATTAGGGTCGCGGTGGGGTTCCCCATGCCCATCCAGGGGAGAACGTCTCGGGCGCTGGGCAGATAGACCCAGGACAGGGCGCCAATCCATCGCTGGGCACACACTCACTCACACACACACACTCTATATGGGGCAATCTTTGAGAATTCAATTAACTTCATCCATGTTTTTGGACTGTGGGAGGAAACCGGAGAACCCGGAGGACACGCAGACACGGGGAGAACATGGAAACTCCACCCAGATGGGGATTCGAACCGGGAATCCATAGCGCTGAGAGGCGAATGTGCTAACCACTAAGCCACCGTGCCGCCCTCTCATAAACTTAAATGCACAAAATGCTACATTTTAAAAGAAAATAACAAAAAAAGAACACTGTTTGTAGTTGTTGTTGTTCTTCTTCTTCTTCTTCAATAATTATTTAATAATAATATTATTTTGTTGTTTATTTTTTTTATGATCATTATTGTTGTTATTATACATTTATTTATTTTATAAATATATTGGGTTAATCAGACCACTGAAACAAAACAATACACATGATGCACCTCTTTTTTATGACACCTTTTATGCTGTTAGCCATTGGCAGTACAAAAAATCAAAACAAAGCAGTTATTATTTTGGAAATGGAAGATTCTGAGCACTACAGTAAGACCGATGTTGTGGTAAAGTGTTTGTGTGTGTTGTGCTTTATAATAGTATCAGATAAAGCAGTGAAGCTGAATTTTTTACAAACCTCAGTGGCAAATTACTATATACTACTGTATTTATATTACTACTTTCATTCTGAGAACTTTGATTAAATAGTTGATCTGTTTAGTTTTAAAAAATCTGAAATATGTCTCCAACACTTTATTTTCACAAATAAAATAAAATCTTCAATGAATAAAATACCAATATAAAGATATGTAATTAGCTTACAAACAACCCATTATAATTATCCCTTTATTTAAGTTATGAACATTAAAAAATAAAACTTATTATTCTAAGTTTTTTTTATGATGTTAATTTAAAATACAAATTGGAATGTATTAATTTAATTTGTAAACTAATGCACTAGGTAGTAGACAAAATAAATACTAATCACATTGCAACTTTATTATAGATTTGTCGAGTGAAGCAATACATATTGACAAAATATCAAAAAATTTAGGATCCACTTAAAACAATAGACAAATGTCCTAGATTTGTGACCATGTTGTCAACAAAGATAACTCCTACAGGAAAGTAATCCTGCACACCACACCAGTATAAAGAACTGTCATAATATGGGAACCTTTTTGACAATACACTGTTCACTTCAATGCAGCCAGGAATCCTGCATACCAGAGCTTTTACCACCAGCACTGCAGTGGCTCAAAAAAAAAAACACATAGCTATGGTGACATTAACACACACCCTCCATTCCGATTTGCTAAACATATGTTTGGTTTGTGTTTGGCCCTTGGCTATGAATTTCATTAATGAGTGCTTCCTGTGAGGCATTTTGGGTGAGGGTGGGGTTGGTGAGGACTGATGTTGTTCAGTGATGGTTGCCAGGGGAGACAGGGGTCCATCATTAGTATGATTAGTAAGCGAGGGAAGAGAGGGGGTGGGATTGAGATTAGCTATGTGCTGGGGATTATGGGATTATCTATGATAATGTAGCACAGCTACGACACTGCAGTGGGTGCAGGATTACTGTCAGCTCACCACGGTGCTCTCCGCTTAGATAGCAGTTAATGCTGCAAGAAGCTGAGCAGGTGACCACACTCATCTGTCTGTCTCTTTCAAACTTGTTTGACATTCTCTCGGTCCCTTTCCTTCTTTGTGCTCTCATTTTAAGACTGTATAAAAGGTCAAATGCTGATAAATATGAATGAAACCTAAATTTACATTTCATTTTATTAATGCAACCCACATTGTGTTGCAATCAATAATTATACATTTATGTACTTGGGCTTTTTACCAGTAAACCAAAAAAATTTATATTTTTATTGGTCGTACCATAGTTCTGCCTTTAACTCTGACCAGGAGATAACAGAATAATACTTCATTTACATCTACAATGCTTAATTTTTAGTATGGTGTTCTGATAGTAATCTTTGTTTGGTTTGTTCCATATTTAGAGCTTTGTATCAGGAAAACTAAACAAACTTGGTTATGTGACTATTATACAAGCTATATGTTTGGATTTGCTGTCAGATTATTCTTTCTGATGCTGATTGTTATTAGTTGGAACAAATAAAACCCCTGATGAAGGGCAACAAAATGCTTCCACATTTATAAAACTGAACAAAAACCTTTTCCAAATAAATGTAAAAATTTGTTCATTATATACCTTACATGGTTAGAGACTTTGCTCAGTTGCCCCACAGTGGCAGATTGGCTTTACTATTATGCAGCCTCTGCTCAGCATCCTAGTAACTAGTGTATTAAGCACACGTGTACCCAGACAGCTAAAGTACTTAAAACTATTTTTAAAAATACCCATTTTTTTGTATTTGTATTGTATGAGTTACTTTGTACAGTAATGTATGTAAATGTAAAAGTGATGAGCAAATACTGTAAGTGTATTTTAGTTCGATTCTTTGTATATCGTACAATAATTCCTTCTGTAATGTCAAAGAAGTAAAAGTACAGGTGCTTTAGCACTCAAGTTCAGCTTTTAAGTAAGTAAACTTAAAAAGTTACCACCACTTAATGATAACAAAGTCAGTGACTAAAGTTACTCAATCAAATGTAAACTGTTTTGAACTGACACAGATAAGGAAACAGAAATTCCTCTGCACAAATCAATGCACAAATTTAACCAACACTAAAGGCATTTCTAATGAAGTATTCTATTATCTAAATATTTTTTATATGTTAAGGTCATTCGTTACTGTATAGGTACCCATATATATATATATATATATATATATATATATATATATATATATATATATATATATATATATATATATACTAAATAGGTAATGCCTCGGATCTCTGGGCTGTCATTGATAGGCAGTGTTCTATGGATAAAGATATCTCAGTGCTGGCAGCCTGTTTAATACTTCACAGCCTGCAAACTATGAATATGTAACACTTACTATAACCCACTGTGCAAAGACGAGAAGCAAAAATTATTTTGCTTCATGTAAAAAGGGTTTTGCCTGCCTGGGCTGATTGGAGAACACTCTAAAGCAGTCCAAATCTCCTTTCAATGTATGCACACTGTAAAATTCGAGAGTGTACACAGGGAAAAGTGAAGAGCCCTGGGCTTGGTTGGTGCTTGAGCTCTTTTAAGATAACACACAGTATACTCTTGTAGCAAAATGCATCTTCCCAGTCCATGTGTGTTTGTGTGTGAGTTTGTGTGTGTGTGTGTTTGTGTGTTTGTGTGTTTGTGTGTTTGTGTGTGTGTTTGTGTGTGTGTGTGTGTTTGTGTGTTTGTGTGTTTGTTTGTGTGTGTATGTGTATATATATATATATATATATATATATATATATATATATATATATATATATATATATATATATATATATATATATATATATATATGTGTGTGTGTATAAATATATGTGTATAAATATATATATGTATGTATGTATGTATGTATGTGTGTGTGTGTGTGTTGGCGTTGGCAGGGGCAGGCTTTGATCAGGATAGATCTGAGTGCGTCATTGTTTGTGTGTGTGAGAGTGAAGGAGAGAGTGAGTCGAAGGGTCCGGAGAGTATGCAGAGCCAGATGTTGGGAGCTCAGCTCTTCCTGCCTCTCATCCTGCTGTTTGTTGCCCCTGGAGATACACACAGAAACACACAATCACTCTCACCAAAACTCCCTCTCACTCATCCACACACATTCAACCCTTCTCTAACCTCAGAACCTTTAGGTCAAGGCCAAAACTCCGGAACTATTTTGCAATGTTTCATGGGCAATAAGTTTCATTGACATTTGGACCTCTGTGAGAGTGGCCTGTGTGTGTGCAAATTTGGACTGTTGTGTTCCAACACCATCAAGCTAGTTAACAACTTCTGAATCGTTAAATGTTAATAAAATATAGTAAATAAATATAAAAAGAAATAAAAAATGTATTCTATTGAGCATATTATCTAAATTTAGTTCCACAGTTAAACCAAAAATATATAAATGCTATTTGCACAGTAAATAGTAAGCACAGTAAATAAAAATAGACAATTTATGCTATGGCTCATTGATGCATTTGCAATCATTTTTTTTTTTATTTCTTTATTTCTAACCCTTAAGGGGGGTCATCTAAAATAAATTGGTTCTGTAAATAAATGAAAAATGTTTCAGTCTTTATCAGTTGCTTTATCAGGTTGTTTTTTTATGTTTGTAAAAGAAATAAGACACAAGATCCAATGATTTATGGACAATTATGCATATTGTTTTTTGTTGCATCCCAACTTTTTTTTAATTGCCCTTTATTAAAGCATTACAATGTACCAAGTAATGTACTAAGTAACAAGAAAGCAATCATTGCTTCAACCAAAGTAGACTTTTCCCGAACAGAAGTTTAGTATGCCCCTGCACACAAACTTTTTTAATCTTGCAATATCTTTCTCTTCTCCAATGTGTTGTGGTTTACAGCTGAAACATCAAACACAGAGGTGATCAGCTAAGCATCATTGCACATTAACCACCCAAGCTTTTCTCCACTTCTTCACTTACCTACCTTGCTTCTAATCCCCTATAGTAATACCTTATTAAAGCTTCACCCTGTAAGGCACAAGTACTCGCATACAGACAATCTGTCAGAGATATGATCAGAGCTCTCACTTTCCTTTGGCTCTATTTCTCTCTAGTAAACAGGATCAGGCTTTATGGGTTATGAAAGCTGAGCTTCTTATGTTAACATGCTTTTTGAAGATTATGCTAGTAGTAAACATGCATGTCAAAAATGAGACACCAATAAGGGCAGCAAGAGCAATTATGATGATGTGAGAAAGAAATGGAGGGAAAACGAACCTGTTTCTCAGCAGTGCAAAAACCTGATAAGAAAATGAATCCTTGCTACTCAAGAAGGATCTAAAGACAGGTTTTTTCAGGTATAGATTGATTTCTTGCAATTTTATTCCACTGAATACAGTGATGTCAAAAAACAACAGAAAGTGTTTAAAGAGCTTGGTTTTTGATTTATGAAAGATTGAAATAAACAAAGACATGTTTTAATTTATTTGAAGCCTTTACTAAGTTTTTTTTCTAACTTAGAAAAATCACTCAGTCACTGTAAGTCAGACTTACAATCAGTCTTAATTTCTTCAAAATTAAGACAAAGCAATTACATCAAATCATTTCAGTTAATTTACAGTGAGGCACAGTTTCTGTAAATGATATAGAGTACTTAGACAGAATTTGTCAAAAAAAAAAAAACATTATATATATGAATAATTATATGATGCTGTTACTAGCGCTTCTTAAATCTGTGACATTGCTTTTGAAATATGCTTATGTTGTTCAGAAGTTTAACATAATAATGCAATGCCCTATTTCTAATCAATTAAAATAGTCTGATGATTACTGTTGACACGAAATATGAAGACAGTAAAAACCTGTCAGTTTATACATTTTTATTGTGGTTATTAAGGTTTAAAATTGCAAGTCTGTGCAAGTAAAATCAAAACAGACATTGTGAAACTACTTATGCCTTAAATTCATTAAAATGAATTTCTTTTGTTTTATGATTGCATTATGATTGTACAATGTGGAATGCATGTGGAATGTGTGGTTTCACTTCAGCAAATTACAGTAGTACTTGTAAATTTTAACTATTCTCTTCTGATACCTTAAAGGTCAAAGTCCTTAATAGTCCAAAGTATGTATTTTGGTGCATTTGTGAAATGATAATATAGTAAGAGAGTATTACCTACTGGAAGTCTAAATTATTTTCCAGTTGTTATTTATATGTTTGCTAAAGTGGGCTGCTTATTTTAAGTTTAAGCAAAAGTGTGCGAGCAGGTTTAGTTCAGTGATATTCTGTCACATCACGATAACCATTTTAATCTTAAACCCATCTGGAACTTATCGTGACAGCCTTCTGGCAGCTGATACACCCACTTTGTGTTCTACATGCCGAAGTCCCTCCCTTTCTCCACAGCCCCTATTCATTGCTTTCTTTCTTTCTTTCCCTGTCACTTTTTGTTACACTATGTTTTACTTACTGTACCTGCCCATATCAACACTCTCTGTAACATTTATGCACAATACCATGTGCATTTCCAAATTTTAAATACAGATCTCTTCAAGACTATCATATACTATTAGCTCAGTCTGTAAATGTTAAATATGGTAAAAAGTTAGCTTCCTTAATCCTCTTAATGTCAGTTCTAGTTTTTAAAAGTTTTTTTTTCCCCCAACAGCTCAGTATTAGGCTGTTATTTTAGAACATATTATTAGGATCGATGAAATTACTTCCACCATTGCTTCTTAGTTAAGGACATAAAACAGACTTTTTCTATATACAGACTTTTTTTTATTGGTTGTGTTAAGTTTTGTTCTTGGTTTTTAATAACCGATAATGTGATAGACCATACACATTTGTTATAAAAAAGATAGTGGGCAAAGAAAATAAATGAAATTTAAACACTATTATCTAAACATTATTTCACAAGAAATTTAATAATTGTTCAATTTTACTAGTATACAGTATAATGTGCACAAAAACTTTGTTATGAATAACAATTAAGGTAATGACAATATGAAAAACTAAATTGCTGCAGTTATAAGAACACATGTTGTTATTAATGTCTTCATTAATGCAAACAATTCACTATCACATACTATTTCAAATAAGGCTGAATCAAAGCTTTTAAAGTGTATGTTCACTATGTTCTGTCAGAATGAGATGATCACCTTCAGTTAAAGGAACACACTTCAAATGATGAAAAAGCAATATGACAGTCCAGGTTTGTCTACATACATACATACATACATACATATATACAGTATATTTGTCTTACAGTAAGCCAATTCTGGTCTTTTTAAATGCAGATAGCACTTGCACAATTATTGTGGTGATATATCCAGAGGGGGGAAATGCAAGTAACTAAAATTAATTAAATAATGAGTTTTAAAAAAAACTACACGGCCAAAAGTACATGCTCGTCTGCCTATGCACACATATGAACTTGAGACAACAGCTTCAGCTCTTCTGGCTAAAGCCCTCCACAAGGTTTGCGACCACAGTGTTTGCTCTAATTCATTCTGAAGGTGGTTGGGTCTTTACCCTTGGCACAATGCAGTCAGACATGTACCATTCTTCTGGCAAATGCAAAATCCAGATTTGTCCATGCGATTGCCATACGAAGAAACACGTTTTTTCATTCAAGAGAACATTTCTCCCCTTTTCCAGTCCAGTGGTGGCATGCATTATACAGCTGCATCTAAAGCTTTGCATTGTGCTTGGTAAGGTTAGGCTTAGATGCAGCTGCTAAACCATAAAGTTGGCATACTCTGCTCACCAGGTGCCTCACCATGCTGACATGCTCAGTAATTTTACGTAATCTACCCAGCCCAATGTCATTGCTAATTTCTTACACTATGCACTTAATAAATATAATTATGACCAATTTAAAAAAAAAATTTAAATAAAAATCACATGTACAGATTTAATACATATTAAAGCAATAAGTTTAACATTAATTATTCGTGCATAATCATAGCCACATGGCTGTGTACATGAAATTGTAACTTTTCTGACAATAAAAACAACTGGATTTAAATGGATGAATTATATAAATTAAAAGTTTTGCATACGAGTGGCTGAGCAGCAGGTGTGGTTTTGCATGTAGCAGTAATTACAAGTGTAAACTTCGGTTAGGTTTGATGAAAGGAATATTTTTTTGATCTTTGGAAAAATTGATGCTGCAAGCAATACTGATGTGATGTAATCATTTTGGCTGGTAATTAATTAAATTGTGCCTTTATCTTTGATTAGAATTTGTTTGAGTAGCTAGTGGAAATATTTCACTAGATTAAACTGATTTATGAGATCCTGTACCACCTAAACATAAATCATCTTTCTTCACAGCTAATTTTTTTTTTTTATGTATTATAGCCTAATCATAGAAATGTGCCAGCTTTTGTCTTCCTCCACCTACATTTAATCCTGCGTTTTTGTGTGCATCTGTGTTCAGCATGGTCCTGATCTCTTCAGGTCTGGACTTCATTACAGTATTCAGTGCCTATTGCCTCAGTCTTAACAGAACAATGTGTGTGGGTGTTGAAAAACACATATGATTTAATCTAGAGCAAGTGTTTCAACTCATACTTACTGAAAATAACTGAAAAATCAGGAAAAACACAATCTTTTGTTGAGCTTTGTGTTCTGCAGGGGACTATTGCCTGAATATTTCTGTGTATGTCTTTCAGAGAGTCTTATGGTTTAACTTTGTGTGTTTTTTCTCTGGTCTGCACATGCCTCATTTGGACATCAAAGGCTGTGCTGATGATTTTCCCTTATAATCCATGATGCCTCTTGGTGCTTTAGTTTCTCCATCTGAGCAAATAAAGCCCCACAAGCCTACTATGGCCCAGAATGCATCAGGTGATCACAAGACATGATCACAGGATAGAATCAATACACCGTCCTTGTTTACATACTAAAACCTATTTTAGCATTTCTTTTATGTAGTTTCTGAGAAGCTGCTGACTTCCAAGGGACTAAAGAGGTTTTATTAAAGAGTTGCATTAAGAAACATAGCAGGCAAACTCTTCTTTGAAATCTGAGAGCTTTACCTTTCTTTAAAAGAGTTTTAGTTCTTTTTATCTAATAGATACAAACGTATATCATATTCAGAACTGCTACTGGAATACCAAATTTACCTTCCCACAGTTTTACTAAATAGGTTTTCAGTTGGATTTGTTAGACTAATTACCAAATTGTACTAATTAATTTCTAAAAGATTTTGTTATTCAGCTGTATTACAATTGTACAATACACACACACACATTATTTAATATTCTCACTCCATATCAGTCACCTTTGCCAAATGGTTTAATGATCTTCTCAACTCCATTCGCAATGCTGAGACATTTAGCATCTTCAAGAAACAACTCAAAACACATCTCTTTCAAAACTATATAAAAAGGTAGGATAGGTATTGATTGAATGATGACCAGGATTGATAGTTTTATAACTGGTTCCTCCTTTACTACTGACTTGTGCCTCTCATTTGTAAGTTGCTTTGGATAAAAGCATTTGCTAAATGAAAAAAGTAAATATACTGTATGTTTAAACTTGAGGGGCAGTTTTGAGATTTCATGCTTCAGAACCCCAATGCCCTTTTTAGGTTAAATGGTTTATAAAAATAAGCAAATACATGAAAACTCTATTTTTGTTACTCTTTGAATCCTTTGAAATAGCTTTCCCTGTAATATAAATATTTATTTTCTGAAAATATTTAAAACATTCTAAAACAGTGGAATGTAATATAATGTTTAAAATAATAATAGTAATAATGAAAATTTTTGAAAAAAAACATACTGAATAAAGTTTAAAGTAATTTGTTTAGTGATAACACTAGCAAAAGGGAAAACATTGCTCATATCTAAGTGATTGACAATATTAGAGGACTAGCCATCCCTAGATCAGCACATTACTGCACTAGCTCTAGGTCAAACTGTTAAAACGTATGAGTGTATATGTCTGTCAGCAAATTCCACTACAGAGACAGTGTATCACTCATTATACCACCCCAACCTTCAAGTTTTTTTTCATTTTGTCCTCCCACTCTTACTGTTTTTCCAATTTGGACATTCAATTTGTCTGACCTGCTATGTGTTCTTTCAGCATTTGTTGTCCTCTGTTTAATGCACAAAACAGACTCACAGGCTTTTTATTTGCAACCTGTCTGTTACAGGGATTTTAACAATATGAGTTTATTAATAACAATTTAGTTTCAAACACAGGTTGACCAAAAATGTATATATTTAATATTTTGATTTTAACCAGTTGGCACACACATAGAAGGAAATCAGCATTTCTCAAATTTTAAACCAGCCTTACTGAACATGGCTGCAAAATAATTTTTAGTTGTGTTCTGACACAAGTTGTTTTGCCTTGGTTATATGCAGGGCGGACATGAATAGACATATAGTTTCGTTTTTGCTTCTTAATTTGATTGAAATTGATATATACACTAAAAAAAGCCTGAGTTAAAGGAACAGAGACTTCTGCCCTTGAAGCATAAGCAGGATTGAGATGTGACAATGTCTGTTCAAATTTAACACTCTGTCAAGTTCCACAGTAGCAGCGATTTACTGAACACCACTTCGGCAGCTGGATGTGGTGCGATGATGAACAGAACAGGCCTGTCTTTACTAAGGGAATGACTTGGAGATGAAACAGGGAATAGGCATTAAATATACATGCTGCCTTGTAAAGGTGTCCTGGATTTTAGTTTGCTGCTTTTGAGGATGACAAATATTAAGGTTGAACATGAGATGAAATATGAACATGAGGGTTCAAGTTATCTAGCTGTTCTGTCATGCTATTTGATCTTCCATCATTGTGAAATTGGTATTAGTATAAAAATATACGTTATAGTATATTAGCATAATGCGATATTACTATACATTTGTGCATAGTGAGCTTTTGTTCTTAAAACATTTATGATGAGTGTATGTATGTTGTCAAAAAAAATACTGCAATAACTTCAGAAATAGATCAACATAAGTGTATTTTGTGTGGTTCTATCTACACCACTTTGTCAAATGTGATCTTATTTTGGCTGGTAATTAATTATGCCTTGATCTTTGTATGTCAGATTTTATTTTATGCAAGAGGTTAACAGCACATTTTGAATTGATCATGCTGCATACTGGGTTTTATTCATAAATATAATTTTGTATGCGTGTTTGTGTGTGTGAGTGCATGTATGTTTTTTTCAGCAGACATCACAACTGAATTTTAAGGTGATGTCGCACAGAAGTAAATGGGAGATTTTGGCACTGTCACTCAATGTGTACATGTATGTGTGCCTCTTCTTCAGGTCCAGCGGTAAAGTTGCTGCAGCGCACCCCTCGGCGCAGAGGCCAGCAGCCCAAGCTCCTTAACAGCCCGGAGGACAGTCTTTACTACAATCAGCTCAACGTGAGTTTGCAGCCAGATTAAAGCCCTTTGTCCGACTTTGTTTGTGGATGATAATAGAGTTAAACATACCTGTGCCAGAGAGCCGTGAGCCACCCGGGCCTCCCCCGTACCAGCAGCTCCCCCACGCTCTTGCTCTGTTGTCTCCAGCATGGGCTTCTGCTCTTTATCTGTTGCTTTCATGTGAGGATGTCTGCCTTCACGGTGAATAATTGATGTGGTTTATCAAAGCCGAGCAAGATGCATGCTTCATCAGGCTCACCCCGGCTCTCTTTGATCAAAAAAATTATGCTGTGACTTCTGATATTATCAGCATCTGTTCGCATTCAACGCAAAAATCACTTTGAATTAAAAATTAATGATTCTTGCGCGTTCGTTCACTCTTTCTGACTCTCTGCTTGTTTGTGTGTGTGTGTGTGTGTGTGTGTGTGTGTGTGTGTGTGTGTGTGTTCCATCTAACTCTGCAGAGAAATCTAGATTACCAAGGGAGCAAGAGGAAGCCCAGAAAACTTGGGTAAATAGTTGCCTTTCCTACTTTCTCATTGCTGCCATATCTAAACAGAGCAGGCCCTTTGTGGAGATGAGAAAAGAGAGATGGATTTTATTTTCTGCTAATGTAAATTCAGAACTTGAAATAAGAGACTTTTTAAATAGCTTCTGTTTTTATTATTCTGCAGAGGAATGAAAAATAGATACACAATTGCTAATTCCAGTAACAAAATGCAGAATATACCCCTTGTCTTACTCACACAGTCAATTTGGTAGACTGTCACTGCTTTTATTTAAAGGATTAATTCCATTTGTCCCTGGAGGACAATTAAGAGAACATTTTTAATTATTTGTTTCTTGATTTTTTTCATGTTTCTTTCATTGTGTTGACTCATTTTAGACAAATCAAGTATCTCGATGGAGAGGATGAGTACTATAAAATGCTGTTGCCTGTGGATTCTGTCCACGAAGAATCCTTCCCTGGTTTACCTCCTCCTCCTATATCTGATCCTGCACCGGTTCCTCCACAGAAGACAGAAACTTTACTAAGCAGGAGTTAAGAGAGCTGTGACTCCTCTTACAGAGCTGTGTCTCATCACATCTCTGACCTAGACCCCAAACTCTCCAATGGATTTTTAAACGACTGTAGAAAAATATTAACACATTAAATGGCTTGGCAAGCCTAATTAATAGTCACACATCTATCATTCAACAATTACAACAATTGATGTTGTAAGATCAACACAATGCTGTATCACCTTACTACCACTGAACATGGTTAAACATGGTGAACATGAAGTGTTTGACATGGTGTTGTCTAGAACATTCCAGACGTACCTATTTTTTGAAAACATTTTAAACAATGTATATAAAACTATTAAATAAATTTGGTTTAAATTTAAACATGAAAATGATCTATTCATTCATTCATTATCTCCCGCTTATCCTCTATTATCCACCTCTATCGCGGTGGGGTTCCCCATGCCCATCCAGGGGAGAACGTCTCGGGCGCTGGGCAGATACACCCAGGACAGGGCGCCAACCTATTGCTGGGCAGTGAAAATGATCTAGTGTATGGATATTGAGCACTAATGTGGTATTGTTTTAGAAACAAAAATTATGATTTTATCAGCTACTTTATGCATATATTCTTGCTTTTCTGAGTATATAAAACCTTAACAATTTTTAAACATTGTTTGTTGTACACATTCTGGTTTTGATACACATGACAAGCCATGCAAATGTTAAACAAAACAAGGACGTACATAAAAAAAAAAAAAAACTTTTGAAGGCAGCGAGGCAAATCAGAATTCACACATCAGTACTATTCCATTCCAGAGTGACCAGACCTGTTTGGAGTTGTTCTTACAGCAGGGTTGTGTATTTTTCTGCAGAAAACAGAGTGATACTAGACAATAATTGTTAGGGAAATAGTATCTTATGATATTGTCTTTGTAATAGAATTTTTGGAGATGGGCAGTGGGGGGGTGCAACAGTTAGCAAACTTTTTGATGTCACACTGCTAATGCATACATGGTAAATATAATATGGGTTTGCATGTAATAGTGCCAAAAAATACATGTTTAAAAATAATATACATTTAAAACGGGTTTACTCTTAAAGTTTTATCTTTATTTGTGAGATTGCCCTGGTACAATAATTTTTTTAATGTATGAATCAATAAGATAAAGTTTGAGGTCATTACAGATGATGAAAGCAGTGATTCTGCATCACAGACGTCACAGTGTGTGCGACCTCCCATGCTTCCCTCTGGGGCTTTGAGTGTCTATATTGAAGAAATTCCATATCAGCATTTCAAAGTCACTTACAAATTTCGTGTTACAATGCTCTTCTTTAAATTAGATCTTTGATATTTTTTTCATTAAATATCTTATCATTTCAACAATGATAAAATCATTAAATTGATGTATCCTCAACAAGTAAGATAACATCCTCTCTTCATTCCTTTTTCGAAGAAAAATGGCTCTTTAACAGAGATAAGGTAATTGTGTTCCAAATCTTGAAAAAATGTAGGAAACTTTTCCACTCATTGATATTATGAGACAGAATATATGCCACAATGAAAGCTAAGACCGAAAACCATCCTAACACTGCCAGATATCAGCAGAATTGTGTTTTTCCTCTTCTGATGTCTAAGTTGAAGATGTGTTGGCAAGGAGATTTGTGATGCTGCTTTTACAATTTGCATATCATTTACTTCATCTCCCTTTGTTGATACCTCAGGGGCCCAGACAACAATTTCATTTTTATAGAAAGGGTGATGGGCTTGAGTGTGCACTTGTGTTGAATTCAACTCTCCCTTGCTCAATTGATAGAATCATCAAAACATATTAATCACATATTATCATTGTGCCATGACTTTTGCTTTCAACTGTGTAATTTTGTAAAAACCACAGTTATTTAAGCCAAAAAGACTGATTTATGTTTGTTAATCATGCAGATTATGTGCAGATAATGAACAGTTGGACATGAACAGTTTCGGTGATCCTGTGCGAATTGGTCTCGGTTTCCTATTCTTAGCTGACACAAGTGGTCCTTGGTGTGGTCTTCTGTTGTTGTAGCCCATCTTCATCAAGGTTCGACATGTTGTGCATTCAGAGATTGTATTATGGATTCTATTGTTGTAGCATGTGGTCGCCATACTATTGTCTTTTTATCATCTCTAACATGTCCATCTTTCTCTGACCACTTGCATCAAAATGACATTTCCATCCACACAACTGCTGCTCATTGGACGTTTTCTCTTTTCCGGACCTCTGTGAACCCTAGAGATGGTTGTGTGTGGATCAGTAGATCAGCAGTTCCTGAAAAACTTCAACATTTAGGTCAAGTTCAAAGTCACTAAAATCACCTTTCTTCCCCATTCTGATACTCAGTTTGCACTTCAGCAAATTGTCTTGACCACCTCTACATTTTTTTAATGCATTGAGTTGTAGCCATGTGATTGGCTGATTAGCTATTTGTATTATCATGCAGTTGAACAGGTGTACTTAATTAAGTGGCTGGTACGTGTGTATTAAAACAGGGTCTAGCTGCAGGATCTATGCAGCTGCACAGCATTATTTCATGTGTGTGGATTATTCAAATTCTAATGTAATCCTTGTATTCCTTAGATGTTGTTTCTACTTGAGAAGTAGATGGGTTAAATGCCTTATTCCAATAGCCACAAGTCTTTCTTTAAATACAAGGGTTCCATTAAATAAATGTAGGTCGTTTTGGCCCAAACTTGGCATAAAAATCAATTTGGCAAAGCGTTCACATTTGTTTATTCTTTTTGAAACCCACTGAACTGCTGTGTCTTGCTGGAGATTTTCTTTCACTCATTTCCTCACTTTTGTTGCCATGTATTCTAATTATTAACCCCCATAGGCAAATAACTTTTCCATAACACTGCCTATTAATAAAACTTGGAGCTATACTCTGTGATGATACATTATACTCATTCATTCATTATCTCCCGCTTATCCTCTATTAGGGTCGCGGTGGGGTTCCCCATGCCCATCCAGGGGACAACGTCTCGGGCGCTGGGCAGATAGACCCAGGACAGGGCGCCAATCCATCGTTGGGCACACACTCACTCACACAGACACACTCTAAACGGGGCAATTTTGAGAATTCAATTAACTTGATCCATGTTTTTTTTGGAAACCAGAGAACCCGGAGGAAACCCACGCAGACACGGAGAGAACATGGAAACTCCACCCAGATGGGGATTCGAACCGGGAATCCCTAGCGCTGAGAGGCGAACGTGCTAACCACTAAGCCACCGTGCCGCCGATACATTATACTTATAAAAAAAATTAACCTTATTAAATTATTCTTTCATTCGTTCATTATCTTCCGCTTTTATCCTATATTAGGGTCGCGGGGGGGTTCCCCATGCCCATCCAGGGGAGAACGCTTCGGGCGCTGGGCAGATACAACCAGGACAGGGCGCCAATCTATCGCTGGGCACACACTCACTCACACATACACACTCTCTATAGGGCAATTTGGTGAACTCAATTGACTTGATCCATGTTTTTGGACTGTGGGAGGAAACCGGAGAACCCGGAGGAAACCCACGCAGACATGGGGAGAAAATGGAAACTCCACCCAGATGGGGATTCAAACCGGGAATCCCTAGTGCTGAGAGGTGAACGTGCTAACCACTAAGCCACCGTGCCGCATTAAATTATTCTATTAGAAGTAATTTTCCCATGACATTTTCTTACAGATCAATGTTCTGAGTAAATTTTGCAGTGGAGGCCTATGTATAAACATCATAGGTCCTGCACCTGTTTTCTTTACTACTGCTCTATAAAAGCATAACTGCTTTTTATTTTCTTCCTGTTAAATAGTTTGGTGCAGCTGGAGCAGCAGACAAGCTCTTTTAATGTGGCTGGTGTTGCATACCACTACGAGTTATTCCTTCTACGTTGGCTGTTTGTTCGAAATTGCATTTCTTCTCTTTTCGCTGTCAAACCTAAAGCAGTGTGTGCTACCTTTCAGATATTTCAGAGCCATTATCCTTTAGTGGAAGCTGGAAAACTATTTGTTTTTATTCACAATATTCTGTCTCATATTAATAGTGAGGGCTGACTTCAAAGGACAAACACAAATAGACTTGCATTGTCCTGCCTCTATATTCTTCAGAGTTCAAAGAGAGAGTTTGAATAGCACTGTTTCTAAAGCTCCTCATTCAGACCTGTGGAGATGTAAAGCAGGTAACCTGCTATTGACACACACAAACGCACCCTCACACTGATCTATATGTATGAAGTTGCTATAAGACGCACTCTGAAAAGATTAATGCAAATACCATTCCCCATAATAATCAGCATTATAAGGCTGGGACTCAACACAAATTTTTGTACAAGTCATTCTGCCACTATATGCATGCGGTCTTTCTTTAGTGCAGATTAAGCAGGGAGTTTAAGATATCAGCAGATTAGAGTCATGATTCTGTTAACCCTACATGATGACTGAATCCTTGGTGAGGGACAGGAGCATCAGCAAAACAGATGTCAGATTTTTGTATGTCTGAGTGAGCATGAGGGGGTATGCATTGGAGTACCCATCCTGTAGACTGCATAAATAAAGCAAAAAGAGAGAGAAAGATAGTGTGTGAGTGAGAGAAGAGAGATAAAAGAGCGCATGAAGTATACACATCAAAGAGTTGTTAATGATGGGAGATGCCATTAGGGGTAGTAGTGGCCTTTGTTTCGGCTTCCTAACACCTGCAATTTGTTGAGAGCTTTCTGTGTACTACTGAATTACCCACATTTGCATGACCACTGCATGAATGTGAAAAGGGGTAGAAAAAAGAAGAGTTTGTGTGGGCTATGCCCAAGTACTGTTTTATCTTCATCTTTACAGGAAGGTAAAAGATTACATTAAATCCGGCACTGAAGTCTAGCAGTTATACTGTACTATGCCATATGACCAGATGGGTGAGCATGTATCCTGTTTTCTCTATAAATGAGCTTATTTAACATTTCTGTGCCTGGGGCTTTTGGACAGAACTGTGAAGAAAATCAGAGCGTGAAATTGCGATTAGCCCCCGTTGTTTGTAAGGATTGAAGGGGGCTATAGGACTTGGCATGTTCAAAGGTGTAACCTGTTTTGTTTGGCCTTGCTGAAGCCCTCCCAGATGGAGTGAGCAGCTGCCATTGAGTAAATGTGGGGTGCTTGTGCACAACAGGAATGGCCTGTTCCCTTTTGGATTCAGGAAGCAAAGAAAGTAACAAATCTTTTACTCATAGTCATGAGGAAACACCTCAAGCAAAAGCAATGTTTCTCACCTTCACCATCTCACTGTGTCTGTCTGCTGTATTCGATTCAACAGAAAGTCAGTTTAGGTACTCTTAGTCATCAATTATAAATAATTTGTTCATTAATTGTCAGATTTGTCAAATTCAATTCTGTTACAAAAACTGACCAACACAGAAAGTGCTGATTTGTTGCCATCATCCAAATAAACCCTGGTGTAAATACCTTTTTTTTTTTTTTTTACTTGCAGTAAGTTAGAAAAAAATCCAAAAGTGCTTTATAATGTTTGATAGAAAGTACAGTGGCATAATAATTTGTGCTTTGAAGCAAAGAAGGTTTTTTTTTTGCATGTCCTCTGCATGACCTGTGACAATTTATTTTGGGAATGGATTAATTTTTCCATCCAACATTCCACAGACATGCTGATGGGTAAACTGTAGATATTAAACTGCCTTATGACTGTTTGTGTGTAACCATAATTGTTGGGAAATTTATCAAGGATTTGTTGTGGTTTTGAGTAATTTAGAATTTACCCCTTTTACAATTAAAGTAGTTTGATGAAAGCACCTACAATAGACAGATGTATTTTATGAAATTATTCACTTTTGTTTTTATAAGAGACAAGTTCAGTTTGCACCCAATGAAGTTAACAATTACTTTTAAGATTGCCAACAGATGGTAGCAATTACAATTAATTAGACATTACTTACTTGCAAAAAAACTTTTTAGAAAGCACTGCAGAGTGAAGCCTTTGTTTTAACCAAACTTTAGATATAAAGACTCACTAAACAAATTGGAAGGTTTACCTAAAGATGGATTTGGTATTTAAATGATATCAGATTAGTGCTTTTTATCATATATTGGGCAAAAACATTGTGGTTTTTTTTTTTTTTTTTTTTTTTTTTTTTACCAATGAACAGAATACATTATAGATTTAATTATGTGCAGTAATCTTTTTCATTTAGTATTTTAACAAATACTTTTATGACAACACAGTAACATTTCTATCAGAAATTGTTCATGAAGTTTTATATTCAAGTAAGCATGTTTCAGATACAGCTGGAATTGTTCTGCTCTTTAATACACTTTGCAAACATGAGCAGCCACATTTCAGTTTTTTTTTTCTTCATGTAAGTTTAATTATTTTACAAAAAATTATATTTGATTATATATAAGTCACAATTTGTGTGAAGTCTTGTAAGCCTATAATTTTTTCGTGCAACTATTTGATGCATATTTACTTAAGCACCAACAGTGAATTTAAAAAAATACACATTATCAATTTTGTAAGATTTTTCTGTTCCTATAATACCCATCATCAATACTAAAGTTTGACACAAATTGCTTTTCACTGGTAGCTCTTAGCAGCCCATTTGCTGCAAAGCCACACACAGAGTAATAGATCTTGACCTCTCCTTCCTCTTATAACCTAGGGCCTGTCTGGGTTTGACCTTTAAACGGGCAGGCTTGCTTTTGCCTGGCAGCTTGAAAAGGGCCAGCCATATCAGATTTCAGGGGAAAATATTGGAGACCGCAGAGTGCAAAGCAGTGCACTGCAGCCCGAGTACAATGGCAGCTTTCTGTCAGGCAGTGACTTCAAAGGATCACTGAGTGACTGCTCTGAGTTAGACTTTGTTGTAGATCACTGAGGAAATTCACAGATGTTTTCTCATACGAGACACCATTACGGCGGCTCAAGTACCCGGTAGCCCCAAGCATTTTTTTCTCTCTTCTCTCATTTGTCCTGTTCTATCTTTACTGTTCTGGCTCTCTCATTCCCATGCACCATTTCTTGTGTGAGAGACAGATGTGGAATCTTTTTTTTTGCAGGTTCTTTAAAGAACAGAACAGGTTAGATGGTCCACACAAAAAAACAATCCATGTCAATCATCCTAAACTAGCTATTTCAGTTGACCTTACATATGTGGCTTTCAATTTAATTGTAATACAGTTGTTATTCTGACTATTTTTGTTAAGATTTCTATACCCTTTTTTTTCCCTTCCCTCGTACTCACTTTGTTTGTCACATGTAAATTATTATTTATGTTTTAACTTTTACTGACTATCAACATTATATTCTATATTATGTTATTGTGTTCATTTACACTTTCAATAAGTCTTATTTATAATTCGGCATATAAACAAAAGGACTGATACATCTATAAATTAATTAATAGTTAGAATGTTTTTATGAGATGTGTTTTATACACACATTTTTTTATTGTTATTCAGAAGTTTAGGTTTACTGGTGGACATGAAGGAACATTTTGATTTAGCAATACCATTCTTTCTGTAATGTTTTATATCCTAATTGGTAATGCAGAGCAAATATCTGACCCAACAACCTCATCAGAAATGTTAAACATGTTGCATTTTACTACAAATTAAACCTAAACCATAAAGTCTTCAGTTGCTCAGGTGCTCAAATTTATACTACTACTACTACAAATAATAATAATATTTTATTTATTTCTGGGCAACTGTGGATTTCAAAAACATTTGGCTCCTATTTGTCTGGCTGTCCTGGTATAAAGTCTTCCAATTTATGTGAAGTGGCTAAAAGTTAGTAATTTTAGATGTTTTGTTTTAGCCCCTTATACACTAGAGGAAAACAGAGGTTGCTCTGGGCCCAGCGGGAAACCCCATCACTCTCTTTTGGCATCAAGATGTATAATCCCATCAAAGGATCCAATCCACTTCCAAATCATTCACTGGAAACTTTTTAGGGACAGTGGGAGTTCTTGTAGATATGTAAAATACAAATCGGGCACATTATTCATTTGTTCAGTCATTGTTCTTTACATCAGAAAACAGATGCTTAAACTTGAAGTGTTTGATTAATAGAAACCAATTATATATATATATATATATATATATATATATATATATATATATATATATATATATATATATATATATATATATATATATATATATATATATATACTTAAGTGGTAGTTTCACATCTCATCTGGTAAAAAGTTTGTATTAAATGTTGAAAGAATTTAGCACAAGGTTTAGTATAATGTTTTGAGTTCAGCAGATACCTGATAAGTTTCAGGTGGAGCATTGGAAGGGTATTAAAAATGTTTTTGCTTACTGAAGATGCCACCACCTCCACCCTCCTTCGTTAAATTTAAGACTATTTTCCAAATTGCACCCACTGTTATTACAATAGCTGTAAAGTATTAAAAAGCTTGTCTACCTTCTGAGTAACAAAAAACAATGTTGTACTTTTCTGCACTTTTCTGACACCTTTAATTAGTTGAAGTGTGTTTGTGAGATGGTCCAGACCTGCGATGGTGTTTTTTTTTAATCCAACATCTCGATAAATTTGAGAAACGTCCTGCCATAATTCAACATAGATTTAGTGGGGTATTTTAGCTAAAACAAATAGCTTCATCCCTGATTAACTTTGTGTTGAATGCCATCATTGTGTCTATTTAACCCCCCTCCTCCTGAAACTCTCTAACAAGTCCTGTACCAGTAGATATGTGCTGATAACACAGTGGCATTGTGGAGACGGGCTGCGCTACAAATCCTTAATTACAGCAAGGGGGGATCGTGTGACTCCGACATCCAGCACCGGGCTCCCCGCGCGGTGAGGGCTCTTTGATCAAGAAAATCCAATTATTTGTGTATATACATTTCCCACATAGTGATTACTTCATTAATTGTCCCGCCTTTATCTCCACCCTACCCATCCCCCCTAATAATCAGCCCTTTTATCCAGACCAACAAACACACCATAGGAGCTTTGTGGATTCAAAGGATTTGCTTCCCGCTCTCAAAGAGTCTCTATTCTTTGATGATTGGGCAGCGGCAAACTTCAAAGTAATAAATCTTCCTCCTGACTGGCTGGCGGCCCACCAAAGTCCTTATCAAATCCTAAGAAGTGATCCTTCAGTCCCTCAGATGGTCCAAGGATATCTGGAGGAGAGCAAGCGGCGGGGCTGCACTTTTCCACGGGATCAGGCTTTCCTCGCGTTCCCCTGCGCTCTGCTCCCAGTCTGCGCTGCAGTCCGCCACCGAGAGCGGCGGCACAAAGTTTACCATGGCAGCGGTGGCTGTGCTGAGGAACGACACTCTGCACGCGTTTCTGCAGGTTCGTCTGACCTTTCATCCTTATTCGTAAAACTGGGTGTACGATTTCGTAAAAGGAACCTATCCAGACTCGTTTTTATTTGGATTGCTTTATAACCGCTCATCTATTATAACTTTAAGCTAATGCAACTGTGGACTTTCATTAAACTTTAATGTTTTCTTTCTTCTTCTCCATCTAGGACCGCACTCCAAACTCTTCACCGGAAAACACCAAACATTCTCCACTGGCACTTCTGGCTGCGACCTGTAACCGGATCGGTCACCATCACCACGCTGCGAATCACGCCGAGTTCCTGCAGGTTCCCTACGACCCGACCCTGGGCTCGCCATCGCGCATCTTCCACCCCTGGACTAACGAGGCTAACGTTCAAGTTCCACTTTCCGGCGGTTCCTCTTTCGGACTAGCATCCAAAGCACCCCTTTCGGCACATCTGCAGGGTTCCTACAGCGCTCCTCATGAGTTGCCGCTGACCCCTCCGGCCGAGCCCTCGTACGCGTATGACTTTTCTCCCGTGAAGATGCTCCCGTGCTCAGTGCAGTCCACGTGTCCTCCGACCTACGTGCCCGCGATGACGTACGCAGCTCCGGCGCCCATGCCGCCCGCCCATGCCGTGCCAGCGTTCGTAGCCGGCCACTCCGGCCTGGTTCATCAGCAGCAGAGACAGCTGTCCCCCACGTCTGCCGATGACATCCCATGGTGGAGCCTGCAGCAAGGCAGCCCAGTAAGCCACCCGTCGTCTCTTGCGCCGCACCGATTTCCACTGCAGCGAGGTTTGGTGCTCGGACACACGGACTTGGCGCAGTATCAAAGCCAGATCGCCGCTCTGCTGCATCCCAAATCCCCGCTGGCCACGGCGCGCCGCTGCCGCAGGTGCCGATGTCCGAACTGCCAGACGTCCAGCTCCAGCGACGAGCCGGGGAAGAAGAAGCAGCACGTGTGCCATGTGCCTGGATGCGGCAAAGTCTACGGCAAGACTTCGCACTTAAAGGCGCATCTGCGCTGGCACTCCGGCGAGAGGCCGTTCGTGTGTAACTGGCTGTTCTGTGGCAAAAGTTTCACTCGCTCTGACGAACTGCAGAGACATCTGAGGACACATACCGGCGAGAAGCGCTTCGCCTGTCCCGACTGCTGCAAACGGTTCATGAGGAGCGATCACCTGGCCAAACACGTAAAGACGCACCAGAACAAAAAGAGCAAGCCTCACGAAAAGAGTGGCGATCACGTTAAACGGGAGGACAGCAGACACCTGTAAACTCTGAAACCCCATTAAACTCCATCAAACTCCATTAAACAGTGACCGCTGTAACATCTTCTACTTTTGAGAATGGAGGAAAACTGGCAGGTCAAATCTCCAAACGTTTGGAACATAAAGGAAGGAATTTGAACAGAGATGCGCTCTTTTTGGAACGTTGTGCTTTTTTTTGGACTTGTAAATATGATTTTCAAGTCTGTCTCTGTTTTCATAGGGTCCAGAAATAAGTTTCCGATCCCTGTGTTGCTAGTTATCACTAACAAGTTTTAAACTTGTTTTAAATTCTTTGTCTTCGGTGGAAGATTTCGCATTGATTGTAAATATATCTATTTAATAGCTTTTGTTAAAAGAAAGTGTCAGGTTTTTCGCTCCTTGTGGGGTGTTTTAGCATGCTATGTTAAAAATAAGCTGTTACTTGCTGTGTGAAAATAAAGATTATTACTTGTTCATCCACTTAAAAGTGATGTAACTTTACTCAACAGAAGCAAAACCAGACATTAAAAGGGTCTCAGATATTGTTTGTTTATCAAAATATCTTTAAGAAATATATAGGGGGGTAGAGTTTATCTTGTTGTTCTACCTAAACAAACTTATTACTTGAAGGTTTCTTACTGTCAGTTATTTATCTTTCATATATATGATGGCCCCATGCCTAATTAAAAATAAGATGTATAACATGACAAGGTAAGATATAGTAATTTAAATCTCTATTGTATTATCAATAGGCATGGTGCTTCAGTTAAGTATTAATTAAGTACATCTGCAGATAATTGTTGCCAATTTGTTATTTTTTAGGACATATTTTAAATTTGCCGCAGCATTGTTTCATTTCTTAATCAGGTCAACTTAAGTAAGGTTAACTTGAATAACAAATTAGCTTAAAAAAACACAAGTAAAATTTTAAAGGTTTTGAGTAGTGTGTTACATGCTTCAGATTGACAATTTAAAATTATTGTATGTAGTTTGTTTTAATCACTTTTAACAGTGGAGCAAAACATTGCAGTGTTTATGAAGGATACATATTAAAGCCTGGGATGGGTGCCAGTTTATTTATACATTCAGGACGAGTTAAAATGGTGTCTATGCTGGTACAGTAGATAACATGTGGAAGCTGGAGAACAGAATTTTCACATGTGGTTACACTTAAATTTTTATTCATGTCAGTCCAGCTCATACAGTCTATACATTTATTGTTTCTGCTACATCATCATGTTTGGAGTTTAGACACATATATTTAAAATGTGAAAAATATTCTGTAGTAAAGAAGTAAGTTAACAGTCAATTACACGTTTTTTTTTAACAAACTAGTCACGGATGAATGTTTTGTCGCACTATCCATTTTATTTACTTTTTTATAAAACACAAAGCAAATAAAAGAAGCAAAATGTATAAACATGATCATTTGACAACAGAATTTGTTATTCGTAGTTTTATCATTACCATTAGCATCTTTTACTTGTCCTTCTTATATCTTACCTTAAGTCTTTGACAGACACAGACGTTTAATTCATTTCTAATAAATTAAGTGTAATGAAATCATGAATTTTAGTTTAACATTTCTTTTTATCAGCAGTGTTAAAATGATATGTCTTGTTGATACTCTTTGTTTGTACTATGTGAGCAGAGTTAAGAAGAAGTGAAGAAGTATTCATTTTTCTCAGTATTGTTTTATGAAGCCACTAATAAGTTGCTGTATGAATTAGGACTGAGAAGTTTAATGTTATTAATTAATTTAATTTTTGGATTGTTTTATTTACTTAAAACATCAAATTTGAAAATGATTTTTATTTCATGAATCTTGTTTTTATATATTTTAATATAATTACAGTATGTCAATGACAACAGCTCATTAGAACAGCACAGGGACTGCCATACTAGTATAATTTATAGCCATCTTCCCAAGTCACAAGCATTTGGAGTTATTCAGTGTAAGAATGTCAATCATCATTAGTGGGGATAGTGAGAGTAAATGTCTACACTTTTCACAAAAGCAAAAGTGCTGTGAAAGAGTCTTGGGCATTTAAGAAAATTCTATTTGAGAAGCTGCTTATCTGGAGGGCAAGGCCTAAAACACTTCTCTTAAAATAATCACTATGTTTATATAAAGTAATTTAACCTGCTGTTGATTAAGTCTATCCTGTTTTGTATGTTCTTTCCATGTCTGCCTGCTTGGGGTTTTATTTGCAGCTCAAACACATCCTCCATATGCTGATACCAAATTGCTCCTGGAGTTACTGCTACCTGTGCATGAATCTATTAATCTGTATGTTTACATTGAGGTGGACTGATGGCTTTTCAAGGGTACTTCTCAACCTTTCAGTCCTGGGGTAGATTCCAGCACTATCTATAATTAGTGGTTCTTTTGTGGGTTAGTCACCTAAGAGTCAATCAAGTCACCTCTTTTTTTTTTTTCTTTTTTTTTTTTTTTTGCACACAGCGATATAATATTACAACATTGTAGCATTTAATTTTGCCTCAATTTTCCACAGTGCACTATGTTAGAGAGTAATCTAACATGCACACTACACCAAACAACAAATTTAACGCTGTTGATCTGAACACTGAGCTAAGGTGGCTAGGATATAACATTTTGATTTTTTTTTTTTTTTTTTTTTTTACAAGACATGTAAACTCACAAGACATGATGTAACACTCATTTAGTGTATTGTGAGCTTAAAACTATAGTATGCCCATTTTTAACATAGTTTTAACTGTGTTAAAGTTATATATATGTTTAAGTTATATGTTTTATATGTTTTGTTTACATATCAGTTAGTTTACACTTCATTATTGTCTCTATAGAATTTTTTCTTCCACATGCATCTATTAGAAGACACCACTGAAAAAGGTACATGTAATAAAAAAGGCAAAGTTTAAAACTGGATGCCCATCCTGATCCAACCCTCCCATTTACCAAGGCCTGGGTAAATTGTTTTGCCTGCTTGTAATCAAACGCAGGACCTTCTTGCTGTTTTTTTTTTTTTTTTTTTTACTGTCTTTTATGTAAACATGCACTTAGTAGATGTCTGAACACTGATATATATATATATATATATATATATATATATATATATATATATATATATAAGACATAGATAGATAGATAGAATCTTATATATATATAAGATTCTATCTATCTATCTATCTATCTATCTATCTATCTATCTATCTATCTATCTATCTATCTATCTATCTATCTATCTATCTATCTATCTATCTATCTCAATAGATCAATCAATAGATTGTTTTTGAGTTGTACAATAAATTTACTCTGTCTGTCTGTCTTTCAGCTCATTCGCTGTAAACACAGTACTTCCTATCATTATGGTCAAACAGCTACATATTTGTTTCATATTTATGCAACTTTAGTCTGATTTTTTTTTTAAAGGAAGTTACATAAAACAGCTAAGGCTTTGATCGCATGCCATTCCATCTATGTTGGAGGCAGCATCAGACTGAAACTGTTTTGCTGTGTAAGATAATGGAAAACTGTAAAAATCAGATGGCATCACAAAAATGGAGAATTAATTTAAATATACAGTAGCATCAGGGCTATATACATACACGTCTGTCTTTCACACACACACATCATTACATATTGAATGATAATGCTGTAATTGGACTGTTTGGGGTAAGTTTTAGTGCCACCCATTAGCAAATACCCAGGGTCAATGGCATTGTCGATGTTTAGTGTACATCTACCATCACTTCAGTTCAGTAACACCATTTTTGTGGTTCCTGGAGTGTGTGTGGTTGGTGTGGGGTGAGGTATGTATATAGGTTTGCATCTTATATCTGGGATAATATGATAATCATAACAAGAGAATGTCACAGATCATGCTGATGTTGACGTTTCAAACAATTTAACACATTAAAAAACATTAAAAATGTTTTAATTGAACTGTTACTTTAAGCAACATTCATGACTACAATTCTCTCTAAACAGATTGGACTGCAGAACTCAACAGCGTGGAAGAAGCTCTGGAGAAAGACAATGTAAATAGACCAAGCATAAAATGACAGTGATGCAAGCTGGTGGCAGGCAGAGCCATAAACAGGATATTTGATACCCCCAAAACTTTGATGCAAGTGGTGGTGGAATGTTTTCACATCAGTTTAACACTGTTATCTTGCTACCCAGGTTGGACTGCCGAGAAAACACTGTACATCTCAACTTGCCATTGGAAGCGGAGTCTGAAAGTTCTGCTAGACATCCTAGAAATGGAGCAAGACCAGAGACACTAAATGCTTCATTGCAAATGTGTTTCATTATTAATGCACAAATCTACAGACAGCACAAGAGCAACACCAACATCAGGCAAAAAGTACTATAATTTTAGCAACAGCTCTGAGCATGCTCATGCAGCACACTTACCTGCAGTTCACATCTATAGTGCAGAAGAAATAAACCCCAAAATCGGTCAATGGACACACAGACTCTGAAACACCTAAAATGGGATCTGCAACTTCTGTAAGTTCACAAAGCACTTTCATGCTCTACATCAGAGACAGTAAAATAAGCCTTTCTTCATCAAGCAGCACCTGAGCACCACTTTCAGTATAATTGACATGCAGGAGACGTAGGAGAGATGCACAGGGCAAGGCAGTGCTGTAACAGCACAAAAACAACCATTTTTCCAAAAAGTACTGTGTGGTCCAGAACAAAAATAGTGCTAAGTAAGTGTGCTAAGTAAAAAAAAAAGACATGCAACATGACAAAGACAATGAGGACAGTACGGCTGCTCAGCTCAAAAATGCTGCAGATTAAAATAAGTAAACACAAGCTGAAGCATACATTTCATCTTTGTCGATATCAAAGAGTTGTGCATCATGGGACTGGAATGGCTGACAGCATTCAAAGCATACATCTGCACACATGTGCATGTTCTGGGACACAGCAGCTGGTAGGGTGTTGGACTATGAAACCCAGACCCCCTAAAAGAGCTGAAGATAAAGCATCAATGAGCAAGTGTGGATCCATCACAGACTGAGAGGATCTTCAGGCAGCTGATGCAGAACCCCACTTAGAAAAACTGGAGATGCAAAAAAATGTTAGTTGGGTTAAACCTGAATTCCTAAGGGTGAAATACTTCAATTCACTGTCCAATTTTGAACAGGTTAACTTCCAAGGTGTTAAGAACACACAGAAAGAAGACATTGTGGGCTGGTGAGCAGAAGCACCTCATGGAATAATGGCATCAGTGGATGCAAGAACAGAGGCAGGCCTACAAATAGTACTGGGAAAAAAACCAACATATTGCAGTTTGTGAGTGGGTAAGTGTATCAGCACCATTACATAAAGAGTGGAATCCACCCAGCACCTTGAGGGCTTTGTCATCAATTTTGGGGTAAGTTTTTGTGCCGAGTCATTATAAGGGCTCGGGGTCAATCTGGGCTGAGTGCATTTTGTATTTAGTCAACATTACTGTGTTTACTAACATTATTTATGTAGTAACTGTGTGTATGTGTATGTATGTTTATATTTAGGCATTCTGTTTATGAGGTGTTGAATATTTTCACTTGTTACTTAGTCTGAGTAATATGTCACTGCTTTCTATAAAAATATTTTAACAAACATAAAAAGGTAAGGGGCGGCATGGTGGCTTAGTGGTTAGCACGTTCGCCTCTCAGCGCTGGGGATTCCCGGTTCGAATCCCCATCTGGGTGGAGTTTCCATGTTCTCCCCGTGTCAGCGTGGGTTTCCTCCGGGTTCTCCGGTTTCCTCCCACAGTCCAAAAACATGGATCAAGTTAATTGAATTCTCAAAATTGCCCCCTATAGAGTGTGTCTGTGTGAGTGAGTGTGTGCCCAGCGATGGATTGGCGCCC
>JAFMOD010000075.1:324148-351772 GCA_019802435.1 Corydoras maculifer
ATATATATATATATATATATATATATATATATATATATATATATATATATATATATATATATATATATATATATATATATATATATATATATATATATAAGACAGACCGTGTTTAAAATTTATTTAAACACATTTATTAATTTCACAACAAAATCTGAAATGAAGATTGTTGGACATGTCAATTTGCTTCTCAAGTCAGCAATGCTTTGCCTAAAAATCAAGTACAGAGTAGTCTGTGTAGCTAAAGTCATAAAAAAAGTCATTTAAGAAAAAACACAATATATAGGTCTACATTACTGTACTTTTATTGCAATATTTCTATATATCTCTGTTTAGGTTACGATTGGAGTGAAGTTGCACATGGATGTACAAGAAAGCTCGGGATGAAGATTTGTGGTAAGATCTTAAGTTATGTCACTGTCTAATGAGTCTTTATTAGCGGCTGTCCAAATATGTGATTACCTGAATAGGAAGGGAAAAAATTTGCTCAACGGCTACATTTATAGAGCTTCAAAGTTCATTTTAGATTAATAACTCATAATTGCTTTTTGACTTTTTAATACATTACTCTAACTGAGAATTAGAACATGTTTAGTTTTGTATGAAACTACGTTTTATTTAAACCTTCTTTGATTTTTTTAAAAAGATTTAAAGATTGTTAAATTAAAACTGCGGTTAGATTTAAATCTAATTGATGATGGAAATAATGTGTTCAAATTTGAATATAATTTCCATTTTTACCAAATTGCTTTTTGTACGCCTCTTTCTCCACCCCCTCACTCTCACTCTCCCTTTTTCTCTCTTTCTCTCAAATTCTGTTTTTTTTTTTTTTTAATTTTTGACTATTTTATAAATATATCAAGTATGTTTAGGCCACTCCCACTTACATTTTTATCATTCAGTTAGTGTGTTTCATGGCCTGAACATATGAATCACGTGGCAAAAGCATATGATATACTTATAAATTCTAATCAGTAATAACTGATCGCACCTCAGATGTCAGGTGTTAAATAGGCCGCTTGGAGGATGAGAGTGTTTTGGTGAGATAGCGCGCAGTCTTTGTGTAATGTGTGCTGGTGGTGTGAGATTAACGCAGCATCTGATAAGCACTTGGTGAAGCCACTGGAATAAACAGCCTTCTTATCCGTTATTAACTAACCATACATACCGGGTTTTGCGCCATCGCAACAGGGTTAGCTTCATTTTAAACACAATACTTAAGTGAAATTTGTGTATAAACTTATATTTTAAAGGCAATATCTAAATAACTGGGATAATTCAAACAAAATCATTTAACATATTATTATTATTATTATCATCATTGTTATTATATAGACATTACTTTTATTATATATGTTTTATTGAAAGTCGCAATGTAAATCGAGACAAATCATTTTTTTTGACAAAAACATGGGCTACTTGTAAAGTACCCCCTGTTTAATATAATAATTATAATAATTTAATATAATATAATTAATATAATACTTTTGAAACTAAACATTTTCTTACATCGTTTTCACCCAAAACGTGGTTATTTTTCGGTAGTTCTGGCCTAAAAAACATTATGTGCTATTTTTTTTTGGGGGGGGGGGGTGGGGGGTGGGGTTGGCTGTTTTGAGACAATGCAGATCACGAAGTAGAAATGCAGCATGCAACATTAAGTACAGGCTCAGTAAGTCAGTGGTCGCTGAAGTGTGTGATGGGCACAGTGTCTCTCTGATCGGCTCCAGGGGAATGAGGCTCTAAACGGAGCCCATTTGTTTTTGCTTGAGCGACGCCGCCCCCTGATTATGGCTCATCATAAGAGAGCTGGAGATCTCTTTATGCTCCGTATATATATATATATATATATATATATATATATATATATATATATATATATATATATATATATATATATATATATATATATATATATATATATATATATATATATATATATATATATATATATATATATATATATATATATATATATATATATATATATATATATGTGTGTGTGTGTGTGTGTGTGTGTGCGTGCGTGTGTGTGTGTGCGGATTATATTATTATTATTATTATTGTTGTTGTTGTTGTTGCTGTTGTTGTTTCATTGTTTTCATTATCATTGTTTTTGCTGGGTGGCACGGTGGCTTAGTGGTTAGCACGTTCGCCTCTCAGCGCTAGGGATTCCAGGTTCGAATCCCCATCTGGGTTTCCATGTTGTCCGCGTGGGTTTCCTTACGGTTCTCCGGTTTCCTCCCACAGTCCAAAAACATGGATCAAGTCAATTGAATTCTCCAAATTGCCCCATATAGAGTGTGTTTGTGTGAGTGAGTGAGTAAGTGTGTGCCCAGCGATGGATTGGCGCCCTGTCCTGGGTTATCTGCCCAGCGTCCGAAACGTTCTCCCCTGGATGGGCATGGGGAACCCCACCGCGACCCTACTAGAGGATAAAGCGGGAGATAATGAATGAATTGTTTTTGCTTTGGATGTCAAATACTAATATCTTTTTTTTTTTAACCTAAAATTTTTAATAGGGTTTCTGCAGAAGAATAACAACCTTGATGAAAAGAGAAGGATTGTGGCTTCTTTGAATAAACAAACTTCACAGAATCTCGGTTTACAAGATTCTCACTTCAGATTAAATGAGACTGACTTCTCCAATCTCTATGCCAGGGGTGAGATTTTTCCTAACATTTTCCTTCATTTACATTTAGATTTGGATCATGAGCTTGGTGTCTTTTGTAACCTTGATATATCCTGTTAGATTGAAACAGTTTACTGTTCCTGTTTGCTTTACTAGTATTAGCCTTCCATTTCATGAATGAAAGCCATGTTTACTCTTAAAAATAAAAAGCCAACATGAAGACTGGAAAGGCAAGTTATTTTAAAACATAGAAAACTAGTAAAATCAATCAACCAAATTGCCAGTACAACACTTTAAAATGATCTGAAAAAAGATCACTGATATTCTGAGCAACAGAAACTAAATAAGTCAACAAAGGAAAACATCATCAGTTACTGACTCATATTGTAAGAGGTCTGAAGAAAAACAACAAAACAATTGATCATATATCACCACTGTTACTTTCATCATAAACTATCAACAGTAAAAACACAACAAAATAAAAGTACAGAGATATATGACAGTAGTTTTAGAAGAATGTTTTACTAAGACATAAGATAATGTTAACAGAAAAATTTGATTTTTCAAAATGAAACAAAAATGTACATGAAAAGCTAGTGTCTACATATAGAGTGATATTATCTATATCTGTTATACATATTATATGTAACTAAAATGTGTCCTTATGTCTTCACTGATAGATTTACTGCCTACAAAGAATGGTGAGGAGCCTACAATTCAGTTCCTTCTGGAGGTTGTGGACATTCTTACTAACTATGTGCGGAAGACATTTGACAGGTCCACCAAAGTTCTGGACTTTCACCACCCCCACCAGCTGCTAGAGGGCATCGAAGGCTTTAACCTGGAGCTCTCAGATCAGCCTGAGAGTCTTGAACAGATCTTAGTGGACTGTAGGGATACACTCAAATATGGGGTCAGAACAGGTGGGAACCGGGTCAAGACTAACTTAAATGTTAGTCCCTTGTTGTTTTGTTTGAATGGTAAATGTAAAATAGATATATGACATTGGTAATGCAGAAACTGAGGTCACATGTTCAAGATAATTATAATTTACAGGCTTTGGTGATGGATTATTTTTTTTATTTCTCAGGTTTTAATGCAAAATTTTATCGTTTTAAGGTCACCCCAGATTCTTTAACCAGCTTTCCACTGGTTTGGACATCATTGGCCTGGCTGGAGAGTGGCTTACTTCAACTGCAAACACTAACATGTGAGTGTTTTGTATAGTAATATATTTGTAAAATCTATCAGATTGGAAAGTGATTTATAGGTTCAATTGCTCAATTGTGGCAGAAAAATATGTTTTATTTTAATTCAGTTTTAATTCAGTAGCCACGGTTTATGTTATTTAATAAGCATCTTAATTCCTTCTTCAGATTCGATGTTTTATCAGTGCTCTTCTTGTTAACTTACAGCTTTCAGCTAATTTCATACTGCAAAAATTAAATAGGTCAGGTTGAACACAGCAGTTAAGAATGACATGTGGAGGTCAGACATTCTACTGGACTTTTTATGGCCTACCACACAACTAATTAAGGGTCCATTAAATAGACATTGCTGATTTATTTGACAATTTATCTTCAATGATGTGGGCGGAACGGTGGCTTAGTGGTTAGCACGTTCGCCTCTCAGCGCTAGGGATTCCCGGTTCGAATCCCCATCTGGGTGGAGTTTCCATGTTCTCCCTGTGTCTGCGTGGATTTCCTCCGGGTTCTCCGGTTTCCTCCCACAGTCCAAAAACATGGATCAAGTTAATTGAATTCTCAAAATTGCCCCATTTAGAGTGTGTCTGTGTGAGTGAGTGTGTGCCCAGCGATGGATTGGCGCCCTGTCCTGGGTCTATCTGCCCAGCGCCCGAGACGTTCTTCCCTGGATGGGCATGGGGAACCCCACCGCGACCCTAATAGAGGATAAGTGGGAGATAATGAATGAATGAATCTTCAATGATATAATAATTGACTTCCTTTACCTTCAGTGATGCTCTTTAAATTACAGATCTGTGCCATCTAAACATACATTTTATAATGACCTATAAATAAAAAATAATTATAGAAGTTTGGTTTATAGTCATGTTATTTTTCATGCCTGTCAGTATTAATTATTATATAACCAGTGCTTACTGTAGATGTCACAATCATTTGGTATTTATACTAAGAAACTAATAAAAATAAATTGTAATTACAAATAGCAAACAGTAGCATTGGTTACTAACATTCTTCCAAATATTTCAGTTAAAAGACACATATTTACACAATTTTAATATATGAATGTAATAATATATGTACAAATAATAAAAAAATTATATAATTCATTTATTCATTATCTTCCGCTTGGCCTATATTAGGGTCGCGGGGGGGGTTCCCCATGCCCATCCAGGGGAGAACGATTTAGGCGCTGGGCAGACACACCCAGGACAGGGCGCCAATATATGTATTATTACGTGTAAATGCTCACCTGCATTCTTTCAAACTGTCCCTTCAATATATATACTGATTAAAAGTTGAATATATTTAACTAAATTGGATAACTTTGGATAACCAATGTGATTTAATTTCTTTTTCAGGTTCACTTATGAAATTGCCCCTGTGTTTGTACTGATGGAACAACTGACTTTAAAGAAAATGAGAGAGATTGTTGGTTGGCCAAATGGAGAAGGAGATGGAATATTTTCCCCTGGTTCGCCTTTACCATCAGTACTCACTGGCCTCAAGCGGTTATTAGATGACCATTCATAAGCTTTTTAATTATTGTCCATTTTTCTTTTTTCTATTAGGAGGGGCAATATCTAACATATACAGTGTGATGGTAGCGCGCTATAAGCACTTCCCTGAGGTGAAGTCTAAAGGCATGACAGCAGCTCCCAGATTGGTACTTTTCACATCTGAGCATGTAGGTTTTAATATTTTTTGTTAAATAAAAATAAAAGTTAGTGATAGTTTGTTTGATTAACTGCACAAAAGTAATAAAATTAAAATTAAATAAATGTTTAACATGGAGTTTTTTACAGAGTCACTACTCTATAAAGAAAGCCAGTGCAGTTCTTGGTTTTGGCACAGAAAATCTGATTTTGCTTAATACAGATGAAAGGTAAGCAAATTCTTTGTTTGTAATGTATGTTTACATTTTTGTGAAACATGATTACATTATATGTGAAAAAGTGTTAACTGTTCGTTTCCTTCATCAGAGGAAGAGTCATTCCAGCTGATCTGGAGGCCAAAGTCATTGATGCTAAACGAAAGGTGAGCTAGTGCTTAAGAATAATGTTTAATGCAAACTACATACAAATAAGTTTAGGAATTATATGTGAATTATACATATTTAAAATAGTCTGTTATCTATAGCAATAAAATATATAAAACAAGTAAGCTGCCAATTTATACATAAAAAATACAAAATACAATAACAAACATTTTCAAACTACACTTCACTATACCTACACTGGAGGAAAGTACTGGAACACTGTTCCTAATCACTAAATTCAGGTATTTCATTACCACAAATGTAAAAAAAAGATAATGATTTCAGTTTTGTAGGAACAGTTTACAGAAGTCAACATGACAGTGAGTGACAATGAACTTATAGCAAGGTTCAATATAGGAAAGTTTGGGTAAGTTTGGCATGTAAAAATTTGTCAGCATTAAGTTATCACCCCAAACCTATCCAACATCTTTAAACTACAATAAAAATTGTGAGCCTCTTACCCAACACCGGTGTCAGACCTCACAAATGACCTTCTGGGTAAATAAGTAAAGATTCTTAAAAACAAAATTTTACGTCTTTTTTATACACATATTTTATGTATATTCTACCAGGTGTAATGTAAAAACACTTCTGTCCACATAGCATAGTATATAAGCAGCAACATCACATACATGTAAATTAATGTTACAGAAAAAATACAATACTTAGAATAAATGCTTCATGTTCAAATGTTGGTTTCATCAGAATCAGGACATTACTTGAAAAGGATGTGTTACATCTAAGTAGCTAATGTTCTTAGCAGCAGTGCCTTTAGCCTGTAAGCATAATTTATCTAAAGTGACGGCTCATCTGTCCCTTTACTTTTTAGGGCTTTGTTCCATTGTTTGTAAATGCCACAGCTGGGTCGACAGTGTATGGTGCTTTTGACCCTATCAATGACATTGCAGACATTTGTGATAAATACAACATTTGGCTCCATGTTGATGTAAGTATGAAAAAGCATGTCCATAAAGCATTCATTCTGTTTTTAAGGAAGCATTTCAGACCTCTGTCATGAAGAGCAATATCTCTCTCTCAACAGGGAGCATGGGGAGGTGGATTGCTGATGTCTCAAAAGCACAGACACAAGCTAAATGGCATTGAGAGGTACGGTTGAAATCTGTAATGTACATTTTTCTTCAATTTAAATATTTTTTATTAGGTTTGGCATCAAATTTGAAATAGGCACATGGCAAAATGATTTTGGTCCCGATCCAGCTCACATCCTTTATTACATCTGGTCCACTTGCTGCATGGATTGACTGGCACTTGAGTGGGCATCTCCAGGATGTGAAATAGGGGTCACTAGATTAGGGCCACATGTCAGTCAAAAGTGACTTACATGTAAAAAGCATTGCCAATTTTTTAAATTTATATTTAACCTTGTGATGAATAAAAAAAAGCAAATATTTGCAATTAAGGCACAATTACTAATAAAACATCATCCAAAACGAAACATGCCATTTTAGTACCAAATGGCTAACAGCTCCATATTAATGTCCATGTTACCTGTGAAGAGAAGTGTTTGTTGTCCTCAAACCTTTAGGTATATATCATTGAGACTGTTCTTGTTCTGCTCTCTTACTTGTGTAGGGCAAACTCTGTCACATGGAATCCTCACAAGATGATGGGCGTTCCACTACAGTGCTCTGCCATACTGGTCAGAGAGAAGGTGAGCTAAAAAATATCATGATGAGGGGGAGCAGGGGTGAAAGCTTAGACAGAGGATAGAGCACTTGAAAAATAATGTGAGTGCATGAGGAAGGGCGAGTGGAAAAGTGAAAGAGATAAACAGGACAAAAGGATAGAAGAAACAGTGAACATGAGAAAGTGTGCTCACTCGAGTGTATTATTAAGCACTTTGCACACCCCACCTACCCAACACCAGCCTTTCTCCTTCTCTCTACACTGACATTTCATTACTTGAATGTCTAGAAATCTGGTGGTCTCATTGTGTGTGTATTTGGTGCAGGGACTTTTGCAAGGCTGCAATTCTATGTGTGCCGGCTACCTTTTTCAGCCTGATAAACAATATGATGTCACTTATGATACTGGAGACAAGGCTATACAGTGTGGCCGGCATGTGGACATTTTTAAGTTCTGGCTGATGTGGAAGGCAAAGGTATGCACATAAGTACAATAAATGTATGACTAAACAAACAACTTGTTATTATTATATTCCATTATTTTTAATTGTATATACAGTATCTTAATCAGGTTTTTCTAATTATTCAATGTGTCATAAAACATATCTATACATTTAAAAAAAAATAAATTGTGAATATACAGTTCTTAATGATAAGAAAGCCCACCTGGAGGTTAACCCCACCACATTGGAGGTTATCTGTATATTTTATTCTTATTTGAAATGCATAAGTAAAGTTCTTGTAAAACATGAAAACATTTTACTTGTTTCTGGACATGCTTATCAATATATCTATTTGCTTTTGTGAATGCAAAGTTGTTTACCGATACAGTGACTATTATGGAAGATATGCACATGTGAACTTTTAGCAGTATAACAAATTGCAGAATGGCACACCTGCTGGTGCTGTTGTAAATATTTCTACTTTATTTCTACATTATAAATCCTTTTTATTCAATTTTTGATGAACTCCAAATGAGTTTGTCATTGCTATGATGATCTTGTACCATTGAAAATAAAAATAAATGCTTTTGATTTGATTTTGCTGTTTTGTGACAGGGGACCACTGGCTTTGAGAGACACATAGACAAATGTCGGGGGGGGGGGGGGGGGGGGGGGGGGGGGGGGGGGGGGGGGGGGGGGGGGGGGGGGGGGGGGGGGGGGGGGGGGGGGGGGGGGGGGGGGGGGGGGGGGGGTGTGTGTGTGTGTGTGTGTGTGTGTGTGTGTGTGTGTGTGTGTGTGTGTGTGTGTGTGTGTGTGTGTGTGTGTGTGTGTGTGTGTGTGTGTGTGTGTATACTTTTTATGTAGCATGAAAGATGACTGTGTCCTGTACTGATTTTACTTCTCAGCCGCAGCACACTAACGTGTGTTTCTGGTACATTCCACCAAGCCTACGTGACCTGCCAGATGGAGAAGAGAAACGACAAAGACTTCATAAGGTAAGACTTTCTTAAACTAAAATATATAACTGATAAAAGCATTAAATATATTCTAAAAATCTTTGTGCTGCAGTAAAGTTGTTTATTGTCAGGTGGAAAAAATGGCCTCTGAATTCAGGTTTTATTTAAAAGTGGAACACTTGGTTAAATTAAAATCAATGGTGTGAAGTGTACTCAGATTCAAAGAAATTATAAAACTAAAATATATCAGGTGTTTCTTTTTATCTGTTATGTTAAGAAAAGATTAAGTTTTTTAAGCCCAAACAATCCTGCATGAAAAAGGACAAGCATATATGTTTATGGTCCACAAACAATTGTGAATGTAATATATGTGAATATAATGGAAGTGTTATACAACTAGAAGCATCTTGAGAGTCCTGAGTTGGATATAAATCTATCCTAAATGCTTTTTGCTTTTTTTATTATTTAATTCAACCAATAGGTGGCTCCTAAAATCAAAGCGATGATGATGGAGTGTGGCTCAACAATGGTAGGCTACCAGCCTCAGGGTGACAAGGTGAATTTCTTCAGAATGGTTATTTCCAACCCCGCTGCAACTAGGTCAGATATTGACTTTCTGATTGATGAGATTGAGCGACTGGGTCAGGATTTATAAATAGTAAACAAATATTTCAGCTGGTCAGTACATATTGAACAAGGACACCTGTAAAATCCCATAGCATTCCACAATGCATTTACAGAACTGAACTGGTGTTGGATGGTCAGGGCTGTGCTGTCACTCTTAATACTACAGATTGTCCACAGAATCATGTGACACCTGCTTTTACTATATCACTTCGTAGTACCCTAAAATAATTGATACTGATGATATTGATGAAGCTGACAATTAATGCATACTATTTTATGCTTGCTAAAGATAAACTCACATCAAAGCTTATGATCTAGATTGTAGAAATCAGAACAAAATATTAGATCATTAACAACAATTAAAGTAGTATGCATTCTCCTGAGATTTTCTTAAAACATCCTCTTCTTTATACGATTCTTCTCATACACCATGTGGGCTTTGTACAGCAGTGTGTGACTAGATATAACTAACTATTACATAGTAAGTTCAGATTTGTCTGTACTCACATGTATTTGAAATTTAAGAAGAACATAATGAATCAAATCATATAATTGTTGATTCCTAGTGACGTCTGTGTGAAAAAAGTCTAATGCATATTTAAACTAAATAATACATTCACCACTACAGTAGTAAGTTCTATACTACGCTTATGTGTTTTGATGCTAACATATGTTTTGTGTATAATATTATATGGCCTTTATGTAAAATGTATAACATAGTTTAAAAGATGTTTAAACAGTGACACTTAAATAGATATTCATTTTAGTTTGACTCGTGTACACAGACCAGATGAAAATAGTTTGTAATTTATCTTCATTTGTATTTAAGAGTGATTTAAAAATATGCCAATGTATTTACTGACCAAAGACGTACAATTGATTAACACATAATGATCTCTTTTAGCTATTCTACTCAAATAATCTAATAAGAGTGCAAGTTAGCACAAACATTGTGACAATTGTATTACTACTACTACTACTACTACTACTACTACTACTACTTCTACTACAACTACTATTTCTTCTAACAATCTAACAAAAATAATAATTAAAATAGTAATAGTAGTAGTAATACTAAAAATATTTTTGTTCACTAGTTGACGCACTTCATGGCAATGTTGTAAGAGAAGCACATAAAGTGTAATTACTTTGAACACAGTGTATTTCATCAGTATTTGGAAGGTATTTTAGTGTCATTATGCATAGTTCCACTTTTGCACTGAATTTATTCTGTGTAAAAAAAGTTGTAGGAGCTGATAATCATGCTTACATTTAATATACTGCTTAAACTATGCTGTGAAATAGACTCCGTGTTTAAAGGTAATGTGATTTTATACAGTAAACATTTGCTTAACATAGGCACCTTAACTCTTACACCAAGTGAACTTGTGCAAGAATGTTGTTGAATAAATATTGCAAATAAAATACTTAACTGAATCTCACTGTATTGATTGCTGAAAGAAAAAGCTTCAGATATACTTATATAATGATTATTGATATAATAATGATTTGTGTAACTACCATGATTAGAATAGCAACCAAAGAAAAAGGCTAACATAAACTGAAAACTGTACAGTCACTGATGTTTGAACTGAAAGTAGCACAGTCTATGGTTGAAAGATGTGGAAAAAGAAATCCAGATTAAAATTTGCAAAACATACAGGGATAAGCCACAAATAAAAACACATCCTAAAACAAACAACAGGAACATTTGTGATATGAAAAACTTAGAGAGCATAAAAAAAAAATTAAAAATTAAATAAAAAAATTAATTAAAAAATTAAGCAACAAGTCACAGTTTTGACAGCATTATCGCAACAAAGGTCATTCAACCATGATTCAATTACTTTGAGACACTTTTGCTTGTCTACAAATTATGGGATCTACTACTGTGGGTAGTTCTATAAAAATAGCCTTAGCAATATGTAAATCAAGACTGTCAAGTAATTGTATTTCTATTCAATTTCAAAATTGAAAGTCATCAGTTCAAACTAATAGTCACAACAACAGATGTGTTCTTCTCTTTGCCAGTGAAAACCGTTTCAATTAAGTGAGAGGAAACATGCACTAATTGGTCAGATACAATCTAAGAACCACAAATGAACATATCTGCCAAGAACTAGAATATGCTGGAACTCCAGTGTCACATGTTACCATCACTGTTATGATCCAAAATGTACCATTTCAACCTTGACTAATGACTAATGGCAATCACATTGAAATATTTTTAATGTTAAAATTGGTTATCAGTTACATTGATAGAAAGATACATATAAATCCAAGAGTGCTCTGCCAACTGTTATGAATGTTAAAGTAGGGTAATGTGTTGGGGCTGCTGCACAAAGTGGATCAAATTAAAAAAGGAATCAAACCTAGGTTAGTAAATTTTTTGCCTTAATTCTGTGAACCCTATAGTGGACTCAGGTCCATCCGAAAATTGAATACAAAGTTTTGATTCTTTGCTTTGATATCTACCAATCGTGTCTGATGCAACATTTTAAACTCTAATTTTTCATATAGAAGATATTGTGTTTATTATGGTTCATTATGCCTATTATCTTTGGTTCAAGCACAGGGGGCTTCTGGGGTCATAACCCTATTGCAGACATGATCAGCCATGAGGAACAAAACTCAGACCAGAGATCTGGATGGAAATTACTCATTTAAACAGACAAAGAGCTCTAACTATTTCTCCATCAATCAAGCATCATGGGCCATGGAACAAGTCATGAATTCATGTAATGCCTGAATGCAGCTGTGGCCACACAAATCGAACTGAATCAATCTCACCCAAAATACAAAACTACATAATACAAAACGACTGACGCCATTCTTTAAAAAATAAACATTTTTTATAATCTGCTTTATATATATATATATATATATATATATATATATATATATATATATATATATATATATATATATATATATATATATATATATATATATATATATATATGCAATGTAGTTATTTAATTTCAAGGTGGAGACTGTAGTCTATTTCTAGTTCTTTGGAAGGCTTTTTTCACTGTCATTTCCCATATCTCAAATTAATAGCCCAAAGAAAGGGTTTTACAGGCCGATTATTGCCGCTAGAAGCTTTCTTTGATTCCTCAGTTGCACAAAGTTGCATTCATTATTTAATCGTTTAAAGAAATTTATCATTAAAGTCAGCAGACCTTGCTCCCCTTCAGACTTGCTGTATGAGCATATCGAAAGGCAATTTCAGGTCACGCCATGGGTTTAACAGCCAGACTTTATTTTGAATTTGGAGAACTACAGAGATTAAAGTGTTTTGAACGTTTAAAAATGTTATATATGGAAGTTTTTTTTTTTTTTTTTAAATCTTTGTATTATTATTGTTATTTTCACTTCATTAATATATTCATTAGTTTGTAAAAGGTCACAGAATGTCTTTGCAATATTTCCTTGTATGTAATATTGGCTTGGTGCCTATAATACATACAATATTTCTTATACAACAGTTCTCCAGTTTTATTTGGTGTAACAAATAAGGGCACAATGCAATATTTGGCTCTGAATTAAAGCAATTTAGCATCTCTCAAATAATTACATTTTACAGGTAATAAAATTGAAAAAAAGAAAAAAAAAGAAAGAAAAGCTTTATATGCACTTTGCTTCTAAAATGACTTGATGGCCCAACATAATAGTACAAGATTGTGGGCCGGATCTGTACATGTTCACTTAACTATTTTGAAACCTCCCCTTGTGGAAGGTGAGTTTTATTTTTAAGGGATTGAGCTGCTCTCATATTTCCATCCACTATGTGGTATTAAAGAGCAATGTAGCATGGATGGCACTGAACAATCATCAGGAATAGCAATTGTATTAAACAGCAGACATTCTTGATGAAGTGTAACCTTGACAACCTTGAGATAAACTTCCAAAAACGTCCAAACATCTCAGAGTTACCTTTGTACATGGTGATGCTCATTGAGGAGTGCCTGCTGGCTCTGCAACACTCAACTGATTTATCACATGTGAAAAAGGCAAGTGCTTTTTTTAGCAAAGGTGGCTCACATTCTTAACATTATAGTTCTTAGCTAGATGTGCTTGAGCACATCTCCAGTGCCACTCATTAATCCAACTGACAGTCTGATCTTTACTAAAGGCAGCAATGTATGTGCTTGCTCAAATAATAGGCTGTTCTATTACCAGTTACTCTGCAAGGGTTTAAAGATACTGATATTATTGATTGGGCACTCTTCTTTGGAATTTTTTGGGGTGAGTCCAAGGTGATTCCAGGAATAGGCTGAGGTGGGGGAGTTGACATCTAGTCATTTCCACAGTCTGCTGCATCATGTTGGGTGCAAGAACTGGATGCACCTGGGTTCTGCAATGAGTTCTGCTTGACTGGGTTGCTATACTGCTGCTTGCTGCTTTGTCTCATATCCATACTAAACTTCCTTATCATCATTTTAGAGATGAGCAGACTTTGGCCTATGAGGCCAAATATAATTGTGTATCATATAAATATGATAATTGTTGTCACTATACTTGTGGATTAATCAAATATAGAGGAGGCAGAACTTTACTTTTACTAGTTTATTAGAAGATATGTGGCACTAATGTTTTTAAAAGTTTTTTGAGGTGTTTAGTCCAACCAGCCATGAAATTTAAAAAAATCTAGGTAGAAAGCAACATACATTTCTTACCAAGGATTTGGACAGCATGGTGGTGCAGTGGTTAACACTTTCACTTTTCACAGGTTGAGTGAGTAAAGGTTATACCTCTGTAGATGTAGATGTGCATGTCTCCACTGTGGCTGCATGGGTTTAATTTTGGTTTTCTATGACATTTTAAGGACATGGTGATCGGTAAGTTGTTGAGACTGAATTGATCCTTTAATTGTATTAGAAGTTTATTGTGAATTACCTGCAATTACTTTTGCCTGTGTGTCAAAATGTTTTATAAAATATTACTAAATTTAGAATTTAGAATGTTAATACTGAATTTAAACAGTAAGGTTTTGTGTTTTCAAGTTAATATAAATTAGTGAGATTTAAATATCTTTAAAGGATATAAAAAAGCTAAAATGATGTATTGTCCTGTTATAACATTATTATAATTTGTATATGGCATATAAAAAAACATTCCATTAATGAAATAGTGATGCTAATGTTTAAAAAATGCTTAAGAAGTTATTTAGATGAGTATATGTACAGTCTCTTACAGCAATTGATGTGTAACATTTAATGAAGAAATAATATAAAATGTGGTCTTTACAATAGTTATGGCATTTTAGTAAAATTTCCAAAAGTTAAAGTGGGCAAAAAAATAATCAAGAATGAAAAAAAAATGTTTCTTCCAGAAATTGTCAGCTTATTGGCACTTGCAAAACATGTCACATTAGTCTCAAAACCTTTGCATTAGACAATTTTAGATAAAATAATAGTATTTCTAATGTAAACTAATATCATCTTTAGGTAAGTCTGACATAAGATATGGAAAAATTGTTGCAGCTTATATAAATTGTTAGTTCTGTCAGCAATGGAAACTAGGTACCTTGATTTATGGAACAGTCAGAACAAGCATATAGGCTTCAGCTTCTACCATCATTATTCTACAGTGTCGAATAGCATGGTCTCAGGTTTTCTGCTAAATACAGATAAGTAACTACCAAAACCTGTATTTAATCTGCCACTTTAAAATAGCCATAATGCCACAAACATCCAATAACAAAACCTATACACATTATTTAGCAAAGGTTTACTCTACTATATGTTGTGGGTATTTAAAGCTTCCTATTTTACATTTATCTTGAAAACACAAAGCCCATCTGTTTAAAATGTATCTCATCAGTTATTGTTTTTTATAAACTCACTGACATACAGCCAAAAAAACCACAGTTAATTCACATTAACCCCACTGCCTTTAGTAGAGCCTTAATACTCTTTAAATTTAAATTACAAGCATTATTAAACCCAGCCACACTTTGGGAATAATAATACGCTTGTTGCCTTGCTCTCTCATTTTTCAGTTGCACAAGAGAGATAGCAAGCAATGATGTAGCTAGAGTATTTAAAACTCACAGATTTGTTTATACTCACACATTTTCTATAGAAAAACATGCACTTACTGGCTATAAAACCATGCTCTGGAGTCAAGTTTGATTGCAGAAAATGTATATTCAAAATTGTGGACCATACATTTCTCACTTTGTTAGTGACAAACTAAATAGTCTTTTTTATCTTTGGCCTTTTTTTCTGTCAAAAAACAAGATTTTCTTGTTCACTGTCTTTTGCCTTTTCTTAAACTCAGCAGCATTTCTGTTCAAAACTAACTCACTAACATATTTTAATTTGGATGGTTAACCAGACTCCATCACTGATGACCATTTAACCTGCAATTTAAAGAACCTTCCAAAAAATGTTACTTGTACACTTTGTTTTATTTTGTATGTCTGGTTTCTAGTGTGTTGTAGGCATTTGTTTCTAAATTTGTTTACTGGTTTCTTAGTGGTTAGCACGTTCACCACTCAGCGCTAGGGATTCCTGGTTCGAATCCCCATCTGGGTGGAGTTTCCATGCTCTCCCCGTGTCTGCGTGGGATTTTCTCCGGGTTCTCCGGTTTCCTCCCACAGTCCAAAAACATGGATCAAGTCAATTGAACTCTCAAAATTGCCCCCTATATAGTGTGTCTGTGTGAGTGAGTGCGTGCCCAGCGATGGATTGGCGCCCTGTCCTGGGTGTATCTGCCCAGCGCCCGAGACGTTCTCCCCTGGATGGGGAGGGGACGTTCTTCCCTGAATGGGGAACCCCACCGCGACCCTAATATAGGATAAAGCGGGAGACAAAGAATGAATGAATGTATTATGGTTGAAATAGAAAACACTGGAAAATGTTTTCTTTGTCAAGTTCAAGTTCAAGTAATTTATTTATATAGTGCTTTAGCACATTGTCACAAAGCAGTTACAGTTTTATAAGCCTTTTAACCCCCAAAGAGCAAGCCGAAGCTACAGTGGCAAGAAAAAACTCCCTGTTGTATTGTTATTGTGAGGACAAAGACAGTCCGACAGTCCCCTGTTAGGCAAATATTCAAGTGAGTTAAAAAATTACACACTTAATTTTTACTGCCTCTTTAAAAAGGTTCACTATAACGTACTCATCTTATTCTTTGTCCTCAGCACCCTCTAGTGTACAGTTTTGTTTCCCAAATCTATTGCTCTCCTTCTGTTAGCTCTGCATCAATACATGAAAACCTGATGGCATTGATGTCTCCTGCACTTCTGGGTATGCTTGGTGCATCATGCCACTGATAAATATTCAACAGTTCTTTTCATGCATGACTCCTTTAATGAAATGCTGATGGTGGTATCGATGAGGTACGCTGAACTGATGCCAATTTGTTGCTGCCAGATATATTCCCTGTTCTTTTTCCTGTGTTTTCTCACTTATACTTTTACGCAAGCAAAAATGAACTTCGATCTTTTGCATCACTCAATAAATGCAATTGGCCTATTTTGATGCATCGCTTCAGAAAGTACACTGCAAATGATTTTTACTGCCTTAGTTTTAACTTTAGGCACATAATATTCTCCATTGTGAACAGAGCCTCATCCATCATGTCATCTTTAGTTGCGTAAATTAAAACTGATCATCAATGCACTAGTCCTCAGACAACTACATCCATTCATTGATTCTGTGCATTAAGCATAGCTTGTTCCTACAAAAAAAAAACACTTCATTGTGGACACATTTATTGGACATCAAATGAAATTTGTTTCATTTCTAGTTTTGCAGTCACATAGCTTTCTTGTTAACACTATAATAAGGACCAGTGACATCTGGAGGTTATCTGAGCTAAGAACTGCTCAAAACTGTTTCATGTATTCACTATTCATGCAATAAACTGCAATACTTTTAATTAATTTTTTAACTACTGAATTTGTTTCCTCTGGTGTCTTTATACTTAAGTATAATAGAACAAATTATTTCTTTAATTCTTTAAGAATTTTTGTTTCACCTATTTACAGCGATGGGAAATAATTATTTGATTCCTTGCTTTTTTTTTGTAAGTTTGCCTACTCACAAAGATATGAATAGTTTGATTACATACCAACCATTAAGAGTTAGATGCTCCTAATCAACTCATTACCTGCATCAAAGAAAGCTGTCTTAAATGGTCATCTGTATGAAAAGACACCTGTCCACAGACTCAATTACTTAGTCAAACTAACCTCAGCGACATGGGCGGCAAGACCAAAGGGCTTTCTAAGGATGTTAGAGACAAGATTATAGACCTGCACAAAGCTGAAATGGGCTAAAAAAAACAAGTAAAACACTGTGTGAGAAGAGGACAACTGTTGGTGCAATAGTAAGAAAATGGAAGAAATACAAAATGACTGTCAATAGACCTCAGTCTGGGGCTCCTTGCTGAGAGATCAGCTTAAACCTACACAGGGAGAACTTGTTGATGATCTTAAGGCGGCTGGAACCTCCAAGGATACCATTGGTAAAACATCATGACGTAATGGATTAAAATCCAGCAGTGCCTGCAAGGTTCCCCTGCAAAGGAAGGCACATGGGGGGCCCATCTGAAGTTTGCCAATGAACACCTGGATGATTCTGAGTGATTGGGAGGTAGGTGGAAGGTACTATGAGGTCAGATGAGATAATAATTTAGCTCTTTGGCATTAACTCAACTCGCTGTATTTGGAGAAAGAGAAATGCAATGACCCAAAAAACACCATCCCCACTGTCAAGCATGGAGGTGGAAACGCTATGTTTTGGGGGTGGTTCTCTGCTAAGGGCACAGGACTACTTCACCGCATCAATATGAGAATGGATGGAGTCATGTACCACCTTCCCTCCACCAGGAAATTAAAAATGGGTCGTGGCTGGGTCCTCCAGCACCACAATGATCCAAAACATACAGCCAAGGTAACAGGAGTGGCTCAAAAAGAAGCACAGTAAGGTCATGTATTGGTTTAGCCAGTCTCCAGACCTTAATCTTAAAAACTTATGGAGGGAGCTGAAGTTCCAAGTTGCCAAGCCACAACCTAAAATCTTAACGATATCGATGTAATCAAAATTTCTTGACATGTGCGCAAAAAATATTAACTACAAAAAAGGTCTGACTGCTGTGCACACCAGCAAAGGTTTTGCCACCAAGTATTTAGACTTAAATACTTTTAGACTTTTGAAGACCAGGACACTGGGAAGTGTCCTAGCATGCTCCATAAATACAGGAATATGTTAAGTGAAGCAGGTTTAAAAACTTTGTGCAAAGCTTTTGGCCATAAGTCACAGAGTATCACTTGTTTACCTCTGTTCATTCATGTTTAAATTGGCAGTAAATAAATGATTCAAATCAGCTATAAAACAAAATAATTACTGCAACGTATTTGGCAATAGTTATATTTTAGAAATATGTATCTTTAGATGCATTACAAGTCACCAACCAGGTCACCAACTTTTTTCATCAAGTAAATACATATTTTAAGTAATGTACATTATGAATTTCCTCATTTACCCATAATCATGCCGGTGATGGAGAGCACTCTAACAACGAGATTAAGGTGTGTAGTTCCTGAATAGCCTTTTGAAAATGCAAAAACTCTTATCAAATAATGGTAAATAAACTGCATAAAAATATGTATGTATGGCTGTCCTGGCATCACTTGTATTTATGTATGTATATTGTATGAAAAAAAAAATGAAATAGAGAAAGTAGGAAACAACTACATGGTCCTTTCCATTAGGTCTCCAAGACATTTAGCATGCACAGTTTCATACAGTTAGTGTAGAGGTGCACAATTCGATTTACTTATAAAATATATTTTCAATAGATTTTACTAAAGCTTCCAGAGATCATGACTGGATGCAGTAAGGCATTGGCCTTAAACCAGAGCAAGTAACAAATGACTTTTTAGATTGCAATGTTCAGAACACTGGTATACATTATAGACAAAAACAAAATTTCCTGTAATTTATTTTCATTTTAATTTGAACAGATCTGTACACTTTGTACCCAAAGTAGTTCATACAGCCGTTTCAAAAAAAAGCAACGGAAAGCAGCAAACACTTCAGGAAATTAAATTTACATGAAAGAGGGCAAAATTGTTAAACCTTTACAGAACAAATCTGCTGAAATTTAATATCTGAAATTAAGGTACTGTACAGCAAATATACATTAAGGGATGTTTATAAGGGATTCTTTATGTTCTATCCTGCATAGGATTCTGTACATTGTCATTTGTCTACATTTGGTTATTCTGTGCATTCAATATTAGTACTCGCCTGGCCCTATTGCGACACTACACGTCACAATATATGCTAATTACATTCATGTAGATAACTGTAAAAAAAACAAAAACAAAAAAAACTACTACTCTTTAATCAAAAACAAAAATAAAAAAAGGTTTCCACCAGGTTTCAGATCAAGTCATTACATCAATACCCACAGTAGAAATAGGTTCTTCTATAAAAAAAAAAAAATCCAATAAACAAACACATTTTTTGAAAAAAATAAACAAACTAACAAAAAACTGTTAGACAAATGGCAGAGTGCAACCTGGACCTGGCTGAGACAATAATAATGTACATGTGGTTGGTTGCCAGGTCTTCATTTATCCCTTCATAACAACTACCACAAATAAAGGACATTTAATCACATTTCAAGGTACTTGGTTGGAGCAGTGCTCTGTAAAATTGTCAAAAGGCCATTATGCTTCACAAACACTTATGTAATACTCCTTGCCATGAATTTTTCTTCCTTTCCTAATTGCATTCTTAATAATGTTCTCGCCATTTATTCTCTCTTATTGACATACGATCTTTAACTGTCTTCATTCCCACTACCAGCAGCGAAAGGAACAAGTCGTTGTTTTCCTCTCATGTCCGCCTGCTTTCTTTCCCGTTACAGCAACAGGGACAGCAGGGAATGGCCAGCATGTCTGTCTGTCTGTCAGGAAGTAGGGCAGTTTATCAGAAGATGACACTAGATGGGGCAGGACTCGGTGCCAGGTTTCCTGATGAGCTGGAGCGCCTCATGTGGGGCTGTAGATATGAGTCACTACCAAGTTGTTGCACGTCAAACCGGTCTTCCTTCCTATAGGCAAGACATCGTCGTATAAACGCCTGCCAACCAAAAGTTTAAATACAGAAAGAGATTGTTAAAAAATAAAAACATTAAGCGTTATCATGTGTGTTTGTGTGTGTGTGTGTGTGTGTGTGGGTGTGTATATATATATATATATATATATATATATATATTCATTCATTCATTATCTCCTGCTTTTATCCTCTATTAGGGTCGCGGTGGGGTTCCCCATGCCCATACAGGGTAGACGTCTCGGGCGCAGAGCCGGTAGACCAAGGACAGGGTGCCAATCCCTTGCTGGGCACACACTCACTCACACAGACACACTCTATATGGGGCAATTTTAAGAATTTAATTGACTTGATCCATGTTTTTGGACTGTGGGAGTAAACCAGAAAACCTGGAGGAAACCCACGCAGACACGGGGAGAACATGGAAACTCTACCCAGATGGGGATTCGAACCAGGAATCCCTAGGGCTGAGAGGCGAACGTGCTAACCACTAAGCCACCGTGACGCTATATATTTATTTTTTTTAATTTATTTATTTTTTTCATAATAAACTCTTTAATCAGTAATGATTAATAAGGGATGAGCCAGAAAATAAAACATAACCTTAGTTACATTAAATGTTCTTAAATAATGTGACAGAGTTAAATGTGTAAAGACAAAAACAGAAAACCCTTCGTTTAGTCTTTTATAACAGAATACTATGAGACACAAGGATGAAGATACAGGGCTGGGATATACACATCCACATGGTTACATAATCTACACCCTACAGAGTATTAATGAGACAAACGAAAACCTGTACCAAACCTGTAACTACAGAACACTGTAAAATCATGCTGGATGACATGGATAAGACCTGGCACAAATTTGTGGAGTCTATACAGTCTATATAATTGTATGATGTTATCACAGCAAAAGAGGGACATGCACACAAACAAAATATGAAAAATAAGCAACTGATGCAAAAAAAAAAAAAAAAAACAACTGCAGCTATGAGTATCTTGGTTTTACACGAGAAGATAATGCGGTGGAATAACAGTTTTAATTATTTTGTGAATAGTTACTGCAGTAAAAAATTATCTTTTAGGGTTAATCTATCTATTAGGGTTAATGTCAAGGTGGTGGGCACATGAGCTTCTCAGGGCTGGGGATTCCTGGTTTGAATCCTAATCTGGGCAGAGCTTCCATGTGTACTCTAGGTTCTCCGGTGTCCTCCCACAGTCCAAAAACACAGATTCAAGGTAAATTGAATGTTGTAAATTGCTGCATATAGTGTTTGCTTCTGTGTGTGTCTGTGTGAATGAGTGTGCCCAGCAATAGACCCAGCACCCGAAACATTCACCCCTGGATGGGCATGGGAACCCCAGTGAATCTAATAGAGGATTAAGCAGAATATAATGAATGAATGTATTACAGAGCTCTTCCACACCACACGACAAAATTAAGGCGAAATCAGCGAATCAAGCAATTCCATGTTTGAGCCACTAGAGGGAAACCGTGTGACACAAATCTAGTACTTTCCATATCAATAGGGAGTCCCTCGTCCCTCGTCCCTTTGTCATGTACATATCTCTTATACACACACTGATTATACACAACAAACCTAATGAGTACTGGAACTACACTAAGTGGCTAATAAGTAGCAAAGTGCCTGATTCATTAAGAAAACATGTCTAGAGATATCAAAAAGAAACAGACACCAATGTGCTTATATCATACATTTAAGAAAGATGCAGAGAAGTTTTTTTAAACGGTAACCATTAAACATGTTTGCTTTTCAAATAAATAGAACATGAAGATGCAGCACTTACAGCCTGCTTCTGCCACAGGTATACATTTTAATTGTTAAGATTTCTCTATTGTTATCATATGCTGCCAAGCTATTAAAGCATTACACCCACTGACCTTAGCCTCGTTGCTGGCTACAGGTTTGACTGGAAATTGAACCTCTGTAGCTTTGAGAATAGTATTCTCCTGCAGGATGTCCTGCTGAGACTGGTTATGACCAAAAGGCTAAAAGACAAGGGAAAAAAAGTCAGGATGTGCTTTTGATTTGTAAAGTGTTATCTTTAATAAACATTTTTCTTTTTTTTTTTTTTTTTTACAATTAAGGCACATCATTTACCTTCCTTCCGTAGAGACACTGAAAGAAGATGACTCCCACAGACCAAACATCCACCTTGTTTGAAATCTTTGGAGGTTCCTTACCCACAACAAAACACTCGGGGGGCAAGTACCTTTCAGTGCCAATGCAAAAAAAAAATTCTAAATAACAATACCTCCTTTGATCTTCAAAACTTTTCCCACAAACAAAATAAAGGTGTCACTCTTGTCTTACCAGTATGTGCCAGCTCCTTGTGACGTTAGGTCCATCCCATCAACTCCATAGTTGTCATCATCCATGATTTTAGACAATCCAAAATCTGTGATCTTAATTTCTCCACATGCTGTTCCATCCACAAGCAGGATATTTCCTATAATAAATAGGCCATACGTTACAATAAACAAACACACAAGGGCAGTCAGTTTGAATAACTTTATGATACAGATACATGTGGTTGCTACCTGGTTTGAGGTCATAATGTATGATTGGTGGTTTGATCTCATTCAGATATCGTAGTGCATTGACGATCTGCATAACAATTGAACGTGCCTCTTTCTCTGACATCAGCTTATGTTGTTTCAAGTAGAAGTCCAAATCATTGCCTTCACAGTATTCCAAAACTGTACAAAACCTAGTACAACAATAAACAAGTTTACTACCAATACTTTAATCACAAATACTGACAACACACAATGACAACAATACTACTAATAATAGAAAATGTTTTATATTGAACTTTTTGTTAAATATAAATAAAATTTAATGCCTGTGTCACACACACACACACACACGAAAAAATTAATAGAAGTTTATTACCATTACTATTGTTTGAGTTGTATGGCACAAATGTTTGGCACAAAATGGTCCTTGCTTAACATTTAAAGCCTTTAGTGAATGCACTGTTTATACCAAATCTTAATAACCTTATCTATTATTATATAAAACTGCTAATTTTGTAAACATAATTTTATCACTCACACATATTAACGTTTTATTTTACAAGAATACCAATTTTTTTAGAGTGTGATGCAGCTATCCACATCACAGGATCTTTTTCTACCCCACCCAGAAACTCTGCTGTGAAGTGAGAGGGCTAACCATCGATCATTTATGCGTCTGAAAAAAATATAATAAAGAATAAAGAAATACTACTACTTTTAGTAGTATATATATATATATATATATATATATATATATATATATATATATATATAAATATTTATATATATATATATATATATATATATATATATATATATATATATTTATTTTATTTTTTTAATTATGCACACACGCACACACACACACACACAGTTAACACTACTTAATACTAATAGTTGTAGTAAGACCAGAATTATAAATTTTTGACCTAAAATAAAGTTTATTAGACAATACAAAAAATCTAAAACACTGAATCACACATAGAAAAAAAATGCAGATACCCTGTGTCCTTGCTGGGCTACATCATTTCTTTTTTGAAGATGCCTTCAATAAAAAGTACTATAGAAGCCTGGGTGGACTGGAACATGACTGGCGCTATGCAATATTCCATCTAATATTACCCTGTCTAGCTGGCTCAAAGGTACTCACGTGTCAGTGTCCAGTGAGAAATAGTCATACAGTTTCACTATTCGTGGATGATCCAGCTGCTTGTGTATTCTGTATTCTCTACAGGCATGTCTAAATAAGGAGGAGGCAGAGCAGAAGACATAAGGGGAGAGAGGTTACCATGGGCAACACAGGTTGAGCTCAAGGCAGACAGTCAGCTTCAGGTGAAAGTGACTTGATTTTCAGACTTTTACAGAACAGAACAGAATACCAATCAATCTGAAGATGCTTTAAAGCCCCTCCCCCAAGCCCCATGATTACGATCACCAAAATATTAACACAAAAGTTGATCAAAGTGATCAAATCAGCATACTCAAAATATAAATATTTTAACAATTAATCATTTTAACAACCAACACAGCTAATATCAGAATCTTATAAACCACCAGTTTTAATCCATCACTTATCATTAGACACTTTATATGAAGATAAGCGTACTTGTGATAGTTCTCCTTTTTTTCCTCCCTCCAGTTTTTGTTGAGTTGGTGGATTTTCACAGCTGCATATCGTTGCTCAATTAAGTCAAATGCCTAAAAATCAATCAAAAGACAAACAAGATGCTGCAAGATCAGACAACAGCTCTTTGTTAAATTTATCCTTAACTTCAATCAATATTATAGGTCAAGATGAGGATACCTTGTACACTTCACTAAATCCACCCCTTCCAAGCAGATGCAAAAGTAGGTAGCGCTCATTCAGGGTTGGGTGATCTTTGAATCTGATTAGGCAATGGACAGGTTTTTTTAACATCATAGTTAGCATTATGGTGACATTTAACACATAATCTACACATGTTTTTAAAAGAACACAACCCCCTTTTTTTAAAAATTAACTGAGAAAACTAGAAAAACACACATGTGCAAGTAACTTAAGATAATGTTCACTTTAACCAATAACATGGGGGAACTGTGATCATAGTGAAACACAAATCGTGTTTCAAACACTTCTGGACCTTCAAGTATCATTTACAATTGCTGCTATGCATATCATTTGTTTCTCTTACATTATTAATATGGGCACTAAGGTTCTGCAAACTAGGTTTTAGTTTATAGTGAAAGAACAGGTGAAAATCATTTGTCATTTGTCTGCCTGTTTGAATGTTGCTGCTGATTAAAGTTAATTCCTTAATTCCTTTTTTTTGTTTTGCCAAGTCACTGATTTTGTGTAACCCTGCTAAAACTGGAAATTAGAAGAAATGTAAGACTAACACCAAGCAAAAAAAAATCTCTTCACCTTGTGTTCCTCATGAGCAGTTACTTGTTTACTTAATGATGCTAGCATATAAACACTGAACACAAGGTGTTTGTGTTTGGTACAAATCTCAAGCTGACCAAACAGCTGACAACAATCTGAGAGAAAGCCGACAGTAACTCTAATCAATACAATAACAATAAGTAGCAAAACAGAATAAGCACATGACTTTATATCTATAAAAAGAGATATTGCATATGAAGTAACACATATAAAAAAAATAAAATAAAAAAATAAAAAAATAAAAAATAACAAGAACTTGTGTACCCTGCCCGATATAGGGTTATCGGGGCCCCACCCTGGAGCCAGGCCTGGGGATGGGGTTTGTCAGCGAGCGTCTGGTGGTCGGGCACTTTCCCATGGTGCCCGGCCGGGCCCAGCCCTAAGGAGCTACATGGGTTCCCCCTCAAATGGGCTTACCACCTGTGGGGGGGGTAGTAATAGGGGTTCGGTGCAGTGTGGATCGGGCAGTGGCCGGAGGCGTGGGCCTGGGCGTCGCAATCCTCGATTGCTAAAATTGGCTTTCGGAACTTGGAACGTCACTTCACTGGCAGGGAAGGAGCCTGAGAGATACCGGCTAGATATAGTCGGGCTCACCTCAACGCACAGCTCGGGTTCTGGGTCCAATCTCCTAGAGAGGGGCTCGACTCTGTTCTTTTCTGGAGTTGCCCATGGTGAGAGGCGTCAGGCAGGTGTGGGCTTTCTTGTGGCCCCCCGGCTTGAAGCATGCATGTTGGGGTTTTCTCCGGTGGACGAGAGGGTAGCGACCCTACGCCTTCGGGTTGGGGAACGGGTACTGACTGTTGTCTGCGCTTATGCGCCGAATGGCAGTTCAGAGTACCCAGCCTTCTTGGAGTCTGTGGGGGGGGGGGGGTACTAGAAAGTGCTCCCCCTGGAGACTCTGTAGTCTTACTGGGGGACTTCAACGCTCACGTGGGCAATGACAGTGAGACCTGGGGAGGTGTGATTGGGAGGAACGGCCCCTCTGATCTGAACCCGAGTGGTGTTCAGTTGTTGGACTTCTGTGCAAATCACGGTTTGTCCATCACGAACACCATGTTCAAGCACAAGGGTGTCCATAAGTGCACATGGCGCCAGGATGCCCAAGGCCGCAGTTCAATGATCGACTTTGTAGTTGTGTCATTGGACTTGCGGCCATGTGTCTTGGACACTCGGGTGAAGAGAGGAGCTGAGCTGTCAACTGATCACCACCTGGTGGTGAGTTGGATCAGATGGCAAGGGAAGATGCCGGTCAGACCAGGCAGACCTAAACGTATAGTGAGGGTTTGCTGGGAACGTCTGGCAGAAGAACCCGTCAGACAGATGTTCAACTCTCACCTCTGTCAGAGCTTCAACCTCATTCCGGGGGAGGTGGGGGACATTGAGCCTAAATGGGCCATGTTCCGTTCCTCCATTGTTGAGGCGGCGGACAGGAGCTGTGGTCGAAAGGTAGTTGGTGCCTGTCGTGGCGGTAACCCTCAAACACGGTGGTGGTCACCTCGTGTAGGGGATGCCATCAAGCTGAAGAAGGAGTCCTATAAGGCATGGTTGGCTTGTGAGACTCCAGAAGCAGCTGACTGGTACCGACAGGCCAAACGATTTGCGGCTTCGTGCGTCGCGGAGGCAAAATCCCGGGTGTGGGAGGAGTTCGGTGAGACCTTGGAAAGTGACTTTTGGTCGGCTCCTAGAAGATTCTGGCAAACTGTCAGGCGACTCAGGAGGGGAAAGCAGTGTGCAACCAACACAGTATATAGTGAAGGGGGTGCACTGTTGACTTCGACTGGGGACGTCATTAGGCGGTGGAAGGAATACTTCAAGGACCTTCTCAATCCCACCAATATGCCCTCCGAAGAGGAGGCAGAGTCAGAGGACCCAGGAGGAGGCTTGTCCATCACTGTGGCTGAAGTCGCTAAGGTAGTCAGAGGGCTCCTTGGTGGCAGGGCTTCGGGGGTGGATGAGATCCGCCCGGAGTTCCTCAAAGCTCTGGATGTTGTGGGGCAGTCTTGGCTGACGCGCCTTTTCAACATTGCATGGTCATC
>JAFMOD010000075.1:354662-372167 GCA_019802435.1 Corydoras maculifer
AAAAAGCACTGCATTTAAGGCTCTAAAGGCCCAAGTTGGCACTTGAAATATTTAATTTCATTGTTAAAATCAGAAACAAAAAATATATTCTAGCGGTGCAACAGTTCGATTCACACCGGGGTATGGATCTCACACTACCCACGAACCGACCGTGTTCGAGCCGCTTTGTTGCTGTCCATCACATTAACCCAAAGCCTGTATACTGTTACACCCCTAATAAACACGTATGGCTTGTTTGAAATAACTTAAAATACTTTTTTGATCATATAGTTTTATTTTAGGCCAACCCCCTATTGTCACAATACTAAGATATCTGCTGTGGTGCTCAATTAACTTTAATACAGAGTGAGAAACAGGGTACAGAGTGTAGGGACGGTGGGACCCTCCTAAACTCTCTTTTGTCAGCTAACACTATGACCCAGCTCAAGCTTTTTAGCAGCTGCTGATAAACTAAGTGAACTTTTAAGTGAAATGTGTTAGACAGTTATCCACTGTACAATAAAAGCTTGCAGCCATAATGTTTTAAAAGGATATAACCAGCTAAATAAACATGAAAATTACCAGAACTGTCTCCACATTTCCCTTACTACATACAGATAAATGCACACTTTTATTTTCAACTAGCATTTACATTAATTGAAACAAATCACTGATTGTTTTGTGTATTTTAATTTAAGCTCATATTACAATAAAAATGGCACATTTGTGTGCCATTTAAAAGTTTTTAAATGCTTCAATTTATTAAACAAATGGGGTAAAGTTGCTCCTAATCAATCATCCTAATCATATCCAAATACATATACATTATTTATGATCTTGTTAGGTTTCTTTTACTGTGTGGCATACAGTGAGTATAAACCATGCTTTACTGTGATGTAAACACAAACGGTCTTATTGATTTAATTTGTAGTATACTTTATAATTTTCTATAGAATTGTTCATAAAAAATGCCAGCATATTTATTATTATAGAATATAATTTCAAACTTTGCATTTATTACATAAGCTTTAGCCCTGTTAATACCAAAATGCCCATGAACAGTGGCACAGAATGTTCATTTTGTAAAATATTGTTAAAAAAATCTTGTCATGTTATTAATTGGCCACTATAAATACTACCGACCTTTTTAAGATGGCCAAGACGCAGCTTGAAGATTTCTTCCTGCTCATGATACTCAGCTACAGTTAGTCTACACACACAAAACACAATCTTGAGTAAAGATACATATACACACATACATACATATGCTGTGTATATATATATATATATATATATATATATATATATATATATATATATATATATATATATATATATATATATATATATATATACACACACACACGGCCACTTACAGCTGTGGCAGGCTGGGTTTAAGGAAGGGGTCAGCCTCTGCCCCATTAACAGCCTTGGCTTTGCGCTGTTTTTGCTCAGAATTGCCACTAAAGCTTTGGGAGTTGCTGGCTGAGGGGGGCTTCCTTTTGGCCAACAGCTTCCTTTGTCTTTCTATGTCTTCCCTCTGCTGGTTTATAGACTCCTGCTGCCTGTAAAAGGAAAAAAACACAAGTTAGCAGATAAATCACATTTTGTTGTGATGATGCTTAATTAAGGTTATCAAAACACATTCTAAGAAGCTGAATGGTTAGGTATATCCATGTCAGCATGGAATCTATCTGGGCTAGACTTACTTGACAAGATTTTGGAAGGCGTATCCATCTGTCCACTGCTCGGTAAAAGAGGCCCCATGTCTTACAGTGGTGAAGTGTCCTAGTCGTAGCCTGTCCTGCATGCTCTTCTCTCTGCAAGCCTGCTTTTCCTGAGTGCTCTGAAAAAAAAAATTTTAGGGTCAATTTATTAATATCACTGTGAACACTATTCATATTTAATATGACATGTGACATATAATATGACATATTTAAACACAATGCAGCCTCTGAAGCTCCGAAAAAACTATTTGTCTTTAGATTACTGTATTTGAATTATATATCTTTCTTGTTTACAACAATAAACAACATTATGTTATCCCTTTTAAAGCTGTAACACAAACTTTGAACAGATGTACCCAAACTATTGGATGCTGCATTACTTCAATGTCATAAAAACATGAACAATCCTTTATATATGTCTGTCTGTGCCTGCTTTTTTAACAGGCCACAAATCCAGCAACCACAGAGCACACAGCTTAAAACAAAACATGTTGGATGGGGGCTGAAGATTAGATTTAAATCATATGTATTGAGATATGTGTGGCTGTTTCAACAATACACAAATTATTTCTTAGGAAACTTTGTACTAAATTCGGCCACATTACATGGTAATCTAAATAACAATAAATACTAGAAATAAATTAATCCCTGCATTAGCTTTTCTTTAGTGGAATTTAAAATGTAGTGTGCCACTTCAGCATTTAGAAAGTGGGAATTCACATACATTATAAAAACATGTAAACAATACATTTTCACATTTTTCACATGCCAAAAAAAAACAAAAAAAAACCCACACACATCAGCAAGAGGGTCAAGACCAAGAAACACACTACAAAGCTATAACAGACGAGGATCAAATGCTCCAAAGCACTGCCCCGACACACCTTGAAGGAAATTGGCAACTAAAGCAATGTTTGTCATTCATAAGTTCAAAAATGGTTTGAAATGTGACTCTTAGCTAAAACAAGGTTACTAAAAACCACAAACAAATAAATGATCGAACAAAAGAAGTTAATGAGGATTTATGTAAAAACAGCCAGGGAATGCGCTACACCCAATCAGCTCTTTGGAAAAACATATTTTGCATCTTCCATTAAAAATCCACTTCACAACCAAAAACAGGCGAATGTGATCGAACATTATTTTAAATCTTGTACAATTAACAGAAATGTACAGATTAATATACACAGCGAGCCATTTTCTAAACGATCACTAAGCCTGTATCGAAACCGGACTAGATTACCTCGCAGAGGAGCGATTTGCGATGGAGCGATTTTTTTTTTATTATAGTGTGTTTTAAAAAAGCTTCAAAGGAACAAAAGAAAATTTTGACTGTTGTAATAATAAAATATATGATCAAACATAGTATTGGGAAATAATTTAAATGTATATATATTTAGGAGTATTTATGAGCAACATAGTGATAAAATTAGTGATGCAAAATATAAAACAGAAACACTTTGCTGAAGTTAAAAAAATTATGACATTTTTTCAGTGCACCTTAAGTTAATCGACACTAGTAGAACAAATTTACTCTTAAAAGCAGGAATTATAAAACTGCTTAATGACACACATATAAAAACACCAAAGACAAAACCAAAACAAATGAATACCAATGTGTTATTCTAAAGAACCACTAGTTTATGTCTAATATAATGGTTTCCAGTGCATGGTTGCTCATCTAAAAATCCGAAAATTTCTAAATTGTTTGTGCAATCAATATGTCTGACAGTATACAAGATGGACTAAAAAAGAACATTTAGGATCAGTTTTTCAAAGCCATACTGGATTAATTTTTTTAAATCAGCTTATTTTTAAAGGTAAGGTATCAGTATCAAAAAAGAAGTGTGATCTCTAAAACAAAACAAAACAAAAAAAAAAAAACAAACGACCCAAAAAAAAAACTTCACTATGGATGTGGTTTCAAAAAAGCTTCTGGTGAATTTCCAATTACCTTTTCAATCAGGAGTTTTTTGCTCATACTGATGCACTTGTTTAAACGTTCCTTATACTTTTCAAGTAATTTCTGTTGTTCATCTATTTGTCTCCTGAGATCACAATTCGCCTGACAAAACAAAAGTAAAAAATTTTACAAGTCATTGAAATACCAACTCATATCATGCATTTTTATAGGACATCCAAAAATAAATAAGCACAGAAGTTTTTCTCCTGTGACATCTGCTCACCCGTAACAAGTCATCTATCCTACCCTCCTTCTTTTCTAAGTCTAGATTCTTATTGCTCTCCAGAGCAGCCAGTTTCAACATGGTTAACTCCGTCTGAAAGAATCCAAGGAGATAACTTTGTGTTAATAGAATATTATGCAGACAAACCCACTGATTTTATAAGTCATGTAAATAATTTAACCTGAACACTTTTTAATGCAGACTGTCTAGGGTGCATCACGTGGTCCCCAAAAGAAAGACTAGTAGGTGATGAGCTGCTTTGCCTGACCTAAATAATAAAGGTAAAATAAGATCAAAATGGTTTTAAGCATTTGTCAAAAAATCTAAAATAACAGGTGCAGTGTGTATGCATTTACATATACATATGTGGAAAACACATACACTGGATCCTGGTGCAGAATGGGAATGTGAGTTCTGGGGGGAGCGAATGACTGGTGGTAAGCCTCGAACAGGACTGGACCCATTACCACTTGGTATCTAGAACAAATCAACGGGACAGGAAGAGGGAAGGAGAGAGACATAGGATGAAGGAGTGGAAGTAGAAACGGAGTTACGTCGGCAAATTTATACAGTCTTTAAAATCCCTCTTTTAGGTCAGTGTCTGAACATCAAAGTTATATGTTTAAGTAGAAATGTGTTATTCTCTATGTCTTTATAATTAAGTGGCAAGTGTTTATCAATTTTCATTCAATAATTTTCAAAATATTAAATTTTAGAGTTTAATCAGAAGATAAAAAAGATACAACTTACATCAAAATAGTCACTAATCTTGTTGCCCCGAATTATAGACTTCCCTTGGGATGGAAAAAAAAATGTGAGAAGCTTTATTAAAAAAATAAAATAAAATTATCATATAATAAATAAACAAAATTATTGAGTCAACCACAGGAGTTCTGTGGAAATTATTGCAGATTTATTCAGAAAATCCTTTTCTGTGGTCTCACATTGATGTTGGACAAAAAGGCCTGGCACATAATCTTTTCCGGTTCAGTCCAATAGTGTTTAAAGGGGTTGAGGTCAGAGATTTAAGGAGGTTAGAAGAGTTACTTTACACTAAACTCATCCAACTGTGCTTTTATAGATCTTGCTTTGTACATTGGGGAACAGTCATTTTGGAAAAGAAAAGGGGCTTCCATAAACACTTCCCTCAAAATTGGAAGCATACAAGTGTCCAGAATTTACAGTATAACTAGTTGCTTGATTTCATATACCTGCAACAATAGGATTAATGAACTCAAAGATTAAAGGTTGTGTCCTAATGATTGTCATTATAATATATATTTCTGTATATCTCCAGACAGAAAAACAAGATAATCATACAAAAGACACTTTACCTTGGCTGCATTCTGACTGAATCTCAGCTTTTCTTTTTCTTCCTCTGGATGACTCAGAGTGTTTCTTTTCAGGGGTCTATAAGACAGATTGGATTGCAAAAGAGTTTACTGGCTATTCATCTGTATTTTGCAGTGCATGATAAAGGACAGGAGGGAGAAAATCAGTGGGTGCTTGTGGGTTTGAAAGTATTGTTCCATACCTTAAATATTACAGTAATTGCAATTTTCAAAGACTACTAAAGGAAACAAGACATACACAGCACCTGTTTAAAAAATAAATAGTTCCAGTGCTAATCTATTTCTGCTTTATCTCCAACAAGAATTGTTTATAATACAGATGCTTGTGCACGGTTAAAATGTAATGCAAAATGTGAATATCTAATACCTGTCGAATACTAAAAGCCAAAACACCACCTATACCAATTCACATTACAAACATTAACAATAGAAAGTATGGTTTGCCAACCAGGACTATTTCAGTACAACTCATCATGTAGATGCTGCTATGTGCTGCTATGCCCTGCTGCAAACAGAAGAAAGTGATGGATGCAAAAATGCTACTCAGCAGAGACTAATAGTGGCTGGCTGCCAGTATATCTTTGCATTCTGATCACCAAGAAGTTCACACACAGCCTCAGCCTTCTCCCACAACATGCATTTCCTTTACATAAAATACTAAAAAAATCTGAGCTTGTGCATTCAGAACAGTTACCTAAACAGGCATAGGGCAGTCTCAGGCTTGTGGTTAAGGAATCATCCTTAGTACCTGCCTGGAATTAATAGAATTAATAGCCTGTGATTGTGTGTGTGTGTGTGTGTGTGTGTGTGTGTGTGTGTGTATGTTCTGTGAACAGTAATAAGAAAGAGGAGTGGAGATTTTGGGCTGGTTTTTGGAAGTGTGGAAGGGTGGCTGTGCTGGTTATCCCGTGATATAAGGAGTATACACAGTATAATGTGTTTGTACTGAACCATTTGGTCCGTATGCAATAAAGCCTTTTGTTTGCACCCCGCCTGTTTCTGGTGTCACACTCACGAGCTTACCACAAACAGATATGCACACTAGATTGTTAAAACTTTAGAATTTAGGTGAGATTTATACAAGTTGCAAGATGAGGATTTTTTTTCCAATCACATCCCATAGATGCATGGTCAGACTGAGATGAAGGAAATTTTAAATTAACATCTAGAACACACAGTCAAGTGTCTTAAACCATTTCTGAACAGTATATGCAGTGTGGATCATGCTACTAAAAAGTTCCACTGTCATCAGGTAATATTGTTTCCACGAAGGGGTGGACAGGATCTAGAAGCAGCACATTGCTTTATTTTGCTTGACTTCTTCCTGTATTGCATCCCTGTGTCATCTCATTTTCAAGTAAATGACGCATGTGATGTGCATATGATGTTCAAAACAAAAAGATAAAATAACAAACCAAGTTACTTTACACTGCTGTATATGGTTCAGTATGACAAGAATAAAGAATAAAATACTTGTGCCATTAGAAGTTTTGATGCTCACCTAGCACAGTACGGTGCTTTGAACAGTGGTCACATTTTCTACAGCTTTCTCAATAGTTTGTGCCACAAAATCTCTTTAGTGAATTCAAATTCAAAGGGGTAGCTTTTAAAAATAATGAGCCTGTTTCAGCAGTCTAGCTGAAGTCTTATCATATTTCATGCTTCCAAATATATTAACATTAATGCCATAATAGTCAAATATATTCACTTCTTCAATCAACAGTTTCAAACAAGATGATTTTAAAGTCATTGATACATGGTATGACAGTATCCCACTGACAGAATGTACAATTGTATAAATAAAAAGCAATAAACTTAAACTTGGTCTTCTGTGGATTCTGGTGACTAAAGGCACACAGACAAAGAGATGGACCATCGTCTGTAATTGTAAAACTACAAAATCCATCACTATGATTAGTGGAACTGATAAGATGGACAAGACGTGTAGTAACAATAAGTTGTTGAAATGGCTGTTAAGGATATATATTTATATATATATATATAATAAACATTATCTTGCTTTTTAAACATTTACTTGCAATAATTTTAGTGTTAAAAAATTATACACAATTTTGTTAACATTTTGTTGTTGTTTATCAGAAAATTTCTCTCTATACCTCAGGTAAAGACAGCAGCATATAGAAACGAAGAGACAAACACACAACAAAAAGTAAACAGAGCTTACTGAATATGCAGGAGAACTACCTCTTTTTACATCGGAACCCTGTACAGAAAAAAAAGTTACGTGTTAAACAAGGCAAGGTGAAATAAAAGACAAACCGATTTCTTTAAATAAACTACACGATCGAATCAGAAACTTATAATTAGCTTTTAGTGACAGTAATGGAATGTCAGAGCAGATATAATGAGTGGGACAGGCTGGTTATGGATGCACCACATTCTACCGACTGTCATTTTTGGGTCACAATGAGCACCAGCTTTAAAAATAATTGCAGGCTTCACAATATAATACATATTAACCAATACAGTATACTTTCAAAGTTTATAGTTTTAGTTTATTTCAAATCAGTCACTATACCAGTCACTCTACAATTTAAAACAATATTAAATTTTACAATTGCACATGCTTCCTGAACCTGAACACAAGTATATATATATATATATATATATATATATATATATATATATATATATATATATATATATATATATATATATATATATATATATTTATTATTTTTTTATTTTTTTTTTATTTTTTAAAGAAAAGCTATTGTCCATTTAATTAAAACAATGTATGCACTTCTCTGCTGCCAGTTTTCACTCATACATAAACATGTTTATTGTCAACCACTTGTGTTTCCTTAATGAATGACAATGCTCCAAGCTGCAAATTCTGTTAGTGCATTAGTGCATTAAAGATCATGTCATTCTGATGATATTTGTGCCACTGTTTCACTGCTTAAAACTTCACATTTTTGGGACTTTGAGTCATTCTGCATTCTTAAAACGGGCATGTTAATTTAAAAATATTATTTTATTACAGATTGCTCTATGATGTCACAACATTAAACATGTTTTAATTGTTTTATTTAAAACCCTTTATGACTTGTTTTTTTTTTTATTTAAAAATGATTGGTATCATTTAGGTCTGTACAGCCCATTACACATTTCATACACCATTAACCTCTTCGCTACAAAAGACATGCCAAATGTGATCACATGATGAGGCGTTCATCATAGTTTAAAAAAAAAAAAAATCAAAGACATGGCTTTGATTTCACCTGATCTACAATCACACACGATTGACACATGCTACATTAAATTCAGTAATTTACAATCTTGTACATAAATGTTTCAAAGCATTTATCTTCTTTAAATTTGCCATTTTACCTTTTTTTTTTTACTTTGCCATTGCATTTTTTATGTCTTAGCACTGATAGTCCTTGTGTCTGAGGGAGTGTTTGTGACAGGTGTGTGTGAAGATTGAGAGTGTATCTGCTGCATCATTAAAGAGGCTGCTGACGTCTAGGGCATCTGTGTTCCTGGCAGCTGTACACAATCGGCAGCACCAGTGACCATGGTACTGGAGCGGGCTTAATACAAACCCCAATAGATTGAGCAATATTGGTTCCTTATTTTTTTTCCTTTTGTCCTCAACATGCACTTGCCTCCTCTTTTCAGTCCCTACTGCATTGCCAAATACCATCTTTACCATCCTTCTGTATTGAATTATCTCAACAGCTCTCCCTCTCTTTATGTCTGTATGATTTATAGCACAAGCAGCTGTGATATGCATGGGGCAGGAGGGGAGGAGGGTTGCAGTCAATGTTCTCAAAGTCCGTCTGTGCATGCGCCCTACGTGTGTGTGTATATATATATATATATATATATATATATATATATATATATATATATATATATATATATATATATATATGTGTGTGTGTGTGTGTGTGTGTGTGTGTGTAATTTATTTTCCTTCTGTGCATCTGGGATTTACTTGGTCCTGCTTACAATTTTGAATGTGCACTAACTGGTTGGTCTGTATTTCTTAAATCAGAAGACTAAAAGACATAGTAAAATAAAGTATGCGATTGACAGTCAAAGATTAAAACATACCTGACTCTTGGCCAATAATTAAAAACCACATACCTCAGACTCCTTTTCACTGGAAGAACCAAGACTTCCATAGCTATGGTTTGAACATTCGTTGTTTGTCAAGCCCTGAAACAAAAGGTTTTGATAAACCATAAATGCATGCACATACTGGCACAAACCTGACTAAGACTGGAAGCTTTAACATCTTGTTATGATATAGCAAGTGGTGATTACAAATGAATGATGTCTGTGCAGGACATTTTAAAGCAAAAAGCTCCATTCTAGACTGTACCGAGCACAAAGACAAATAAGGACTCAAATACTTGGGAAATTTTTATAAAACCATGCAGAAATGACTGAATTACTAAAATACATAGCATCTGTCACATGCATGCATTTACTGACCTTCGTTCCTCCACTGGTACTACCCGTACTGCCCCCTGTGCTCCCGCTGACTCCGCCCATAAAGCGTGCCTCCAGGAGCTCCTGTCGGCGAGGGTCCAGACTATGCAGCTCCTCCATAGCACCTGAGAGAAAATCAGTGTCAAATCAAAGAATAGGCAAAGCCAGGTGTGTTTTAACCTGAAGGCCCTCTGTAATCTCCTAATTGATGGACCAGAAAGAGTGTTCAAAAAAAAAAAGGAAATACAATTTGGTAATATGTAAATATAATATGTAATTACTATAGAAATACGATCATACTGTATTTTTAGACAAATATAGCAGGGGTCAACTTAAATGTGATTTTGTTTTAGTCATACTGTACTAGTAGGTCTGCTGGTATGTTAAAATGTTCAGTGTTTAATAACTTTGTGTAAATGGTATTTTAGAAATAGTTTATTTTGAAACACTAGCAAATATACATTAAGTTAATTTAAAGCATCTTCTGATAAACAAAGGCACCAAAACTAATAAAACTAAAAAGTGTTAAGTATTCAGCAAAAAGTATTTTCATGTCTGTTAAGGAATTAAAAGAGTAGTAAAAAGTGTTGCTCACTATCATATGGTTTAAAATGCACCATGCACTTAGCCACAAGGTAAACTGATGAACATTAATAGAAAAAAAAGCTTATTTTACAATTTAGGCAAATTACAGAATGCATATACAAGCACACCGAGCTAATATGACTGCATGCACAAAGACTGGCAGAACACAATTCCCTCCTGTTTATCTTTCCCCTAGGTTACTAAAACACCTGCACCCCAAATGGATAGTCACACACACCTAATGAGTGCTGGGAGAACATGGATTGCCTGACTGCACCAAGCCCATAACAACTGATGAGCTGGCCCCAGGAGATCACACTCTTCATTACTCAAGCTAACACAACACTGCCACATCTCAACACCACTGACCTCACAGGGCATATTTTTACCATCATCACACATGCAAACAAATATACACACAGCAGCCCATAATAAAATTACCCCAAGAATCAAACGGCACAAACAATACTGAAAGGGCTCACAAAAAACTGAAACCATTCTATATTGTTAAAATGTCTGTCCTGTACTGGGAGTCTAAACGGTCCTCAGGAGGATAAATTGAAGTTTTGAAATAAATCAACAAGAAAATAATTTGCCTTTCATTGAGAATACAGAAACAATATTCTAGTCATACAATGTTTATCACTCTAAAGCAATTGTGATCAACACACTGTAAATAGAATAGTTACTCCATAACAAGTGTAAAATAAAGTGCAATAAGATAAATTGTAATTAGAATGTAATAAAGTAAAAAAGTATAATGCTGTAGGTTTAGTCTAGTCCATTCAATATTAAAGACAACAAAACAAAAAATGACCTACAGTAAAATGGGGGGGGGGGGGGGGGGGGGGGGGGGGGGGGGGGGGGGGGGGGGGGGGGGGGGGGGGGGGGGGGGGGGGGGGGGGGGGGGGGGGGGGGGGGGGGGGGGGGATAGATAGATAGATAGATAGATAGATAGATAGATAGATAGATAGATAGATAGATAGATAGATAGATAGATAGATAGATAGATAGATAGATAGATAGATAGATAGATAGATAGATAGATAGATAGATAGATAGATAGATAGATAGATAGATAGATAGATAGATAGATAGATAGATAGATAGATAGATAGATAGATAGATAGATACACTAGTTACGGTAAGCCTTGATGGCTGTGTGTATGTGTGTTGATGTATTATGTTGATGTATAATGTGAAATATTTAATTTAATATTTAATGAAAGAACAGTGCTCTTAAGGGCAGTATTAAAAGACAAAAATGCTTTAGCATTAACAGATTTATCAAACATAAAATCTCAGCCACAAGAGATTTATTAATTTAAGTACAATATAAAGCACATTAGAATGATGGTAAGATGAGTCTTTTGCTATTACTGAAAGGTCTTATAAAAATACTGGACGTAAAAATGTATCCCCCAAATATCTAAATTATTAAATCGCCAGTTAACGAGTAGGTTCTTGGTAAAAAACACAAAACGAAACAAAACAAAAATTATAATAAAAAAAGAAATGGCATGGACTGTACTGTATAAACATCTTGAACAACAAAACATTTTATAGACTATACATGTTGACTGTGTGTTGTCAGTTTTGTCAGATTGTACATTCCTGCTGCAGTTAGACTGTACAATAAACACTGCTCTCAGTAACTCACTGCAAAAATAAACATGTGCAATACACTTGTGCTAGACAATCTTTTGTTTTTTGCAATTACCACTTCATTTTTTTTCAATCATATGTACAATACTTTTTTGCCATGCAATCTGTTTTTTTTCATATCGTCTCCTCTCTGTATTATACGCCATGTACATAATTGAGTAGTTTTCTATTCTATTTTATATTCTTCTGTACATACTGGTCTCTATTTCTATTAATTTGATTTCTTTTTAAAGTATTTCTTGTAATAGATACAGTACATTAGATGTTTCTTTATCTTTCCTAATTAGTCACTTCTGCAGCTGAGAAATGTAAATTTCCCCCATTGTGGGACCAATGAAGGATAATCTAATATTATGTTTTTTGTTGACTATATACAAGCATGGACATACAAATTGATCTGAATGCGATATGAAAACATGGTACATGAGTGGTATTAAAAAAAAAAGATGTATGTATCTACAAAGGACAACAATGAAGTGGTTAGTAATGCAGTTCTAATAACGGAAACCCATTAAATTTGTTAAAGTCTTAAAATAATATGCTAAGATAAGGGGAAAAAAAAATAAGTAAACCAAACCTACGACACTGTTTTGCTGCCATGTGGGTGTTTGTGCTTTAATAGATTCCTTCTTTACAACATAAGGAAGATCATACCCTTTTTGACTGAACATGCTACCCAACTGCTTGTTCAAGCCCTAGTCCTATCCCGGCTTGATTATTGTAATGCGCTACTTGCCAGTGTCCCAGCTTCCACAATTAGACCTCTTCAACTAATTCAAAACTCTGCAGCCCGACTTGTGTTTAACCAGCCCAAGCGAACTCATGCCACTCCATTACTTACTTCTCTCCATTGGCTCCCTGTAGCTACTCGCATTCAGTAAAAGTCACTGGCTCTGGCCTACAGAAACATTTCTGGATCTTCCCCCTCCTCCCTTCACTCTATCTTTTCAAAATACACTCCGACTCGTTCACTTCGCTCCAGTGATAATTGCCGCCTGGCGATTCCACTTCACCGAGGAGCTAATTCTCACTCTGTGGGATTCAGCACTACAAAATGGTGGAACGTTCTTCCCAACTCTGTCCGTAAGGCAGAATCACTAAACAGTTTTAAGAAACTACTGAAGATGCATCTCTTTAACAAATACCTGTTGTAGAGAGAGAAAAAAAAAGGGGGGGGGTGCAGCATTGAATAACAATCAGGTTTGATGAATTTACAGTACAGTTGGTTTTCTCCATGGCTTCTGACTCTTGGTGTTCTCATTTGTAAGTCGCTTTGTATAAAAGCGTCTGCTAAATGACTAAATGTAAATGTAATGCTCGTGTATAGCAGATGTAATGTTGTGAAAAGCTATCTCCACTTTGCAAATCCTACACAGCACCACGATGTTGTGTAAAGTGCTCTCACACTTTAGACGCACACTGGTGATTTTTAGCTTCTGCTAAAAAATTCATCTTTTCGGCGCCTGCATGTTGTTGATGCAAGCTATGCAAATCAACGTATTTTCGTAATTGATTACAAATGTAGTCGATGCGTTGACCCAGCCGTAAAGTAATATATATATATATATATATATATATATATATTTTTTTTTTTTTTTTTTTAAAGGAGCCTACCAGATAGCAAACCTATCATAACAAAGTTCCATACAGTATCAGTCTCAGGAGATGATTGTTGTATAAATTATTGTTTTATAAACATTTATGTCAGGTTTTACATAAACATTTATGTCAGGTTTTACATAAACATCAATGTCAGGTTTTACAGTTTGTGTTTTCACTTTTTTGTGTATATGACATTTTTTAAAAGGTGTGGTTTTTGTGAGCAGTGTCGATGTTTGGAGGAAATGGAACTTTTTATGGAAGGCACTTCCTGTTTTGGTTCTATACAGGATGCAACATTTAATGATCATTGCTGGCTTTATAATCAATGCATCAATTCAAATTGATTAATATTTACACCCCTATCCTCTATATTTTTTCTTTTTTCATATATTGCTTTTTTCATATATATAAATATTTTAGTGGTTTCACAAAATTATTTGCTCATCCTGAACTTTTGACCATTAAAAACTATATTGTCGTTATCTTTGATACACCACCAAAATTTTCGCCCATGATGATTATTACCCATTCCTTGCACACATTACTAAATAAATTCCCATCTACTACTTCCTTTTTGATTATTACACCCTCTGGCTTTAGAGGTCAGGACATTGCTAAAGGAATGCTCCAGGCTAAAGGGCTAGGGCTGTCCTTGGGGTCTATATGGGCTACGAGTGGTACCAAAGCACAAACTGTGTGTCACAATTTAATCTAATTGAGGCATTGATAGAAACTCACATTGTACTGTATGCTTATTCATTGTCTGAATATGCTTTTGCATAACTCATTACCAATCGAGTGTGACATTTAATTTTGGCAGAATTATGTTTCAAGATGGTTCTGTATCATTCAGAATAAACAAAAAACTGCCAAATCCTCCTGTGTTCTGACTGAGTTAAAACACAAGTTACCTATTTAACATATTTAACAATATACCAAAGTATTTAGCCGACACAGTTAAACATAAAAATCTTCTCTAGTTCATTGCTGTTATAGTTGTACTATCCTGAGAACTACCGAACTGACCGGATTACCAAAAATCAAAGTTAAATGTAACTTACTTTATGATAATTTAAGTCCAAATAAATTCATAAGCCAACACACTGCTGTTATTAATGTAAAACCCAAATTAAACTTGACACAGCCAAGAGTTAAAGCTACAACACCTCTGAAAGTGTACTTCTATATGCAATGCTAGGACATTTGCAGGACCAGACACGGATGAGTCCTGCTGTTCTGGTATGACCTACAATGACTGGATCAGACTCAGTTCTGCGAAATTCATAGGTTAGAAAAGGATCTTGAACTCTGTCCTGTTAAATCAATCTTAAACAATGTGTGCAGTATGATAGTGTGCAGTGAACACACCTTCATGCAAGTTATTATTCAGGCAGCAATAAACATTGTGTATTGCTTATTAAAAAGGATCATTCTTAACTAAATATCTGTCTACATAAAATACACTATACATCAATTATCCTTCACACAGTCTTATGCAACCAAAGAATAAGACCAAACCATAACAAATCTTATTTCACCATATGATTAAAATTTAAAGCAATGAAGAATCTGCAAGTCATTTAATATTTAAAAGCATAATTACATACCCCATGTTCCATGACATAATCTGCTGTTACATGCTGAGGTCAGACTACCTCAAATTCAAAAATAATGGTTTATTTTGTTGGCTTTTATAACCAATGTCACAGTGAACATGGATGGTTGATTTTGCTTTGTCCCATAAAAGTGGTAAATTTCTTGTCATAGAGCAAGCCATAAAAAGAAAAGCTACAGTATTTTGCAAAGAATGTTTTTAAAGGTTAAAAAAAAATAATAATAATAAATAAAAACTTGCTTATTCCAAAACTATATTAACTATATTCCTCCATAAATCATCCTTTGGTAAGACAAATTATGTGTTAAAATCTAAAGAGAATGCGGGTCACACCGCAAGATAACAACTTAGGTTTAGAGAACAAGGTTCTGACAATTATCTTTAGAATCTGTTAATATAATTAGAATTCAGTGTTTTATCAATGATGGCAAGCTGTCCTGGCTCAGATGCTGTACTGTGGATTGGTATGCAACAGTTTCAAATGCAGAGAAATTTCAAGTCTATGTAATATTAGCATTAATAAATGTTTCTACAGAAAACCCAAAAGCCTATATTTGTATACAACAATATAATTACTCAGATCAGCTCAAAGCATCAATCTTCATGCACTGGGCAGTAACCTTGACCTCTGAGCACCCAAAACAAAATAGTTTCTCTTAGTATCCAAATGAATTTTAATGCCAAATTTAAAAACTAACCCTTAAGTGATTTTCAAGGCATTACATTTACACAACTTAACTAATTTAGGGTCACGGAAAATTTGTAAATCATTGTGCCAGAAGAAAATCACTCAGCCTTTGTGGCATATCGTGTTTACATCAAGAAGGAGCTAGATGCAAATGCATAGCAATTGTGACCCTTGACTACCCATATCTAATCATCTTGTCTTTTGAGTTCACCATTGTCAAATTTTATTATAATCCCTCAGAACATTCTTGCCACATCATAACCACAACAGTGGGATGGATGCCTGAAAGAACAAGATAAAAACAGAAAACCTATTAAACAATTGATCAGAAGCAAAAAATGAGGACACTACCAGATAATCCAACATGCCATAAACTGAATTTTGCTGTGGCAACATGCCAATAAGATGACAGCACCCAATGAAATATGGGCTACATCTGAAATTGCATATTGCCATAATACACAGTATATGAATGCAGACTGTGTGTGAAAGCATTATTTAGAGACCCAGCTATGTATTGCTTGGTTTGCTTTGTAAGCATTGCAACATGCAGATGGTTTATTATGATGGTCATTGATAAACGTATAAAGAGCAAAAAAAATAATAATTAAGTCCTGGAAGCCTTTGTTTACTTATTTTCCCAGTATAACATGACACATTAGACTTATTAATGTTAACTTATTAACTTATTACATGATTCTGTTAGTAGTAGTCACTTTAAAGTTGACTTTCAAACTGTGTTTTCATTACCTCTTGTTAAACGTAATTTTAGCACAGGTGGGGGTTGACGATAGCTAAGTATTTAAGGGGATCGGTTTGGAAGTGTCTTTTTTTTTAATTACTTACAAGGTTTTGTATTGTATATATGTGTACCGGTGTGTATTTGGTGTATTTATTTGTGTATAATTATGTACGGCATGTGTATCCATGTGAACTAACAGATTAATCTTAAAAAAAAAAAAGATAGATGCTGCAGTGTGTTAATCATTTGATTGATAACTACTGACTACCTTAAATAAATATTCCTCTTTACAATTAAATTCTTTAAAGTTCTCAATATTTAAAAAATAAAATAAAATTCAAAAAGTACCACCATTTTAACATTTATCTCTAATATTCCAGTAAAATAATAAAGCATAAAGGTAAAAGGTTATAATGAGAACATAATATAAGATTTAAATTTAGACTGTAAATCAGAGATTACTTGTTACTTACACAAGTTAACACATTTTGGTTGCAGAAAAAAGACTAGATTTCTTGAAGTACAAACATACACATTAAAACACAAGTTCAAATAAGTCTTGCGACAGAAAAAGGTCTTACATTTTTAATGCTCTATAACATTCATTTATTTACAACCATGACCCGACACCCTAACTACATACACACACACACACACACACACACACATATATATATATATATATATATACAGTGGGTTGCAAAAGTATTCATACCCCTTGAACTTTTCCATATTTTGTCACATTACAACCACAAACATAAATATATTTCACTGGAATTTAATGTGAAAGACCAACACAAAGTGGTATACAATTGTGAAGTGGAATGAAAGTTATACATGAATCAACAATTTTTTTACAAATAAAAAACTGAAAAGTGCGATGTGCAAAATTATTCAGCC
>JAFMOD010000075.1:372208-436199 GCA_019802435.1 Corydoras maculifer
ATATATATATATATATATATATATATATATATATATATATATATATATATATATTTTTTTTTTCATTCATTCATTCATTCATTCATTATCTTCCGCTTTATCCTATACTAGGGTCGCATACATACATACGTACACATATACACACATATATACACATATACACACACACATATATATATATATATATATATATACACACACACAAACACACACATACATACACACATTTAATTGCCATTTCCATAATAATTTTCTGCACAGCACAAGCAATACTTTAGTCCGTCAAGTAAAGCAGTGCTGGTTTGCTGTGTCAAAAAAAAGACTTAAGTGCTAATATTTTTTTTTTAAATATACGCTGATGAAAAGACTGACCGGAGAAAGAAGAAATCAAAACCTCACAGAGAAAGTGGCAGTACAAGAGTGCAGACAGAGAAGCAAATATAATTACACTGCTATCCGCTCACATATTAACTTAGCTGGCAACTTCATTAAGCTCACTTTAGCCTTGAACTTCATTTGATTCCATCCTAGATTGTTCCCTTTGAAGCATTTACGTTATGAACATTTAGCTGCTTAACACAGTCCTATCTCTCTCTCTCTCTCACACACACACACACACACACAGCCAGCAAGGCTTACGTAACTAGTGTAACTATGCCAAAAGTACACTTGACAAATACAATAACAAATAAACAAATTAATGAATGAATAAGATCATCAAAATAGAATTTACTGTCTTGTATGTAGATAATTAATTCCAATTTGCCACTGTATGTGCCAAGTGACAGTCTTTAATTTGAATATAATATTAGAATGTATATAAGTAGTAATTTGTAATTCAGATTTTTTTTAAAATTAAATAACTATTTGGCTATTTAAAATAATCACTGTAGAGCAATGCACATGATATATATATATATATATATATATATATAAAATCATGTTATGAAATAAATGTTCATCTTTCATAATTTTGTTCTTTTCACATTTTCTAGATGCACCAAAATGAAATTTTCTGGCCGAGGCCAAAAAAAAAAAACATTTGGCTGAAGGCTAAATACCAAACACATTTTTCACTATGTTTAATTAATTTTGCCATTGGGTAAATAGAATAGGTAAAACATATTTTTGCTTTTAATTTTCAAAGAAAAAACCTGAAGTGCAAATTTAAAAGTACTTATTGAACATCTTTAACATCATTGCATACGTACCAACAAAGAACGGTATGACTTCAATAAAATAATTATCCCACAGCAAATGTAAAATTAACATGTCTATAAGACTCACATAATTTAGTAACAAGAATTTTATTTACTGCTAAAATAATTTAACATACTTCTTCAAACATTCACACAGATGACATTTTTGATGCAATTACAAAGAGCCTCACTTCACAATGGCTGTTATTCTATACTGTTTTTTAAAAATTAGAGAGGATGTGAGCATGCATAACTTGTGTCTGTGTGTTATTTACTCTTTTTGGAGTTTCCACGCTTTCCCCATGTCCACGTTGGATTTTTATGGGTTCTCTGGCTTCCTCCCACAATCCAAAACATGGATTTAAGGTAAATTAAATGCTCTTAATTGCCCCATAACAGTATGTTTGTATGTGTGGCTGTTTAAGTAAGGTTGCCCTGCAATATATTGGCGCCCGTCATGGGTGTATCTGCCCAGTGACCCCCCCCCCCCCCCCATGACCCTAGTGAAGGATTACGCGGAAGATAATGAATTAATGAAATAGTCAGTGTTCAGAATAAATAATTCGACCAATCACAAGATGTTTTTTTCTCCATTACAGGCAGAATAGTTTTGGTTACTGAATATTTGGTGCATTCCTATTTATTCATCATGATACAATTTTTACAACTCTCACCCTGAAACTACAGATCAAATGTCATTTAATATCTTTAGTACACTATACTCTACTACACTAATGCTGTCATTTAATTCAACATCTGTTTGGTGAGTTAATATTTACAAAATATATACAAGTAATATACATATGATAATGGTGCTGATGATAATGATAACTGCTGTTACAAAAGAAAACCCACCATGTCGATCACTGTAAAATCAGTTTGTGCCTGAAACGGGTGACTGTTTATATATATATATATATATATATATATATATATATATATATATATATATATATATATATATATATATACAAATAGCATGTTTTAAAGCTGATTTGAAATGTAAATGGCTTTTTCTTTTTTCAAGAGTATAAAATCCTAATTCCTTTTTAATGCTGATTTACCTGACTGCATTACATGTGCTGAACAACCAGACACTAAAATGCAACATATTAAAATTATAATTAATTCATTATGAACCTTTTCTTAAGACAACTCAAACTCAAAGTAAATGTCTCCACAACACAATTCAGCAGCTGTGTTAATGGTCCTACAGTCTAACAGCATGACCACCCCATCTGAGAGAATGGTGGTGGTTACTGCTTGCCTAAAGTTAAATATATCTTCTTGATAAAGAGTACAGTAACCTTACTGTAGTGGTTTAAAACTATATCTTTATAACAGTGAGTGCACAATTTATTAATCAATAAAAAGCCCTTAGTAACAAAGTGAGCTGTAGCTTATAACAAACTGAGCTGATAGATGAGCAACTAGATGAATTTCAAACTATAGCACACAGTAACTTGAGAAATGTCACGCAACGCACATTATGTAGTCCGGTAGATTTAATCTACTGAATGGCACAAGCCCACTTTGAAGACACACACAATATCAATTTGTGTTCTCAATAAAAATTAGTTTGGAAGCTTCTGAGAAGCACCATGATCTAAATCGGGTCTTAAGATCACTGAAAACCCCATCTTGACAGAAAAAACAAGAACATTTACATTAAGTCTTTTAGCAGAAGTTTTTATCCAAAGTGACTTACAAATGAGAACACCACAAATCAGTAGTTACGGAAAACACAGCTACACTGTAGAATTATCAAACCTGATTATTATCCTATCCAGCAACCCCCTTTTTTATATAGCAGGTATTTGTGATGTGTTTTGAGTTGTTTCTTAAAGATGCTAAGTGACTCCGACTTACGGACAGAGTTGGGAAGATCACTACACCATTTTGTGGTAAATAACATGGAGTGAGAATTAGCACTGCGGTGAGATGGAATCACCAGACGACATTAATTACTGAAGCCAAGTCGGGGTGCATTTAGAAAATATAGAGTGAAGGTATGAGAGTTTAGCTGGGATTTTTTGCTAATTTATTAAAAAAAAAATAAAAAAAACAGAAATATCACATGGTTATAAGTATTTAGACTTTTTGCTCAGTATTGAGTAGAAGCACTAGTACAGCCATGAGTCTTCTTGGCAATGATGCAACAAGTTTTTCACACCTGGATTTGGGGATCCTGTTATTCTTCCTTGCAGATCCCCTTCAGTTTTCCCAGGTTGGATGGTGAACGTTGGTGGCCATTTTCAGAATTCTCCAAAGATGCTTAATTGGGTTTAGGTGAGGCCAGTCAGAAATGGTCACAGAGCGGTTCCGAAGCCACTTTGTTAATTTAGCTGCGTGTTTAGGGTCATTGTCTTGTTGGAAGGTGAACCTCAGCCCAGAGCTCCAGAGCATTTTGGAAGAGGTTTTCTCTGTACTTGGCCTTAATCATCTTTCATTAAATTCAGTTTTTTAAATTTTAGTCTTTTAACTTTAAAAGAACAGGGTAATCGGGGTCCGTGACCCATAATTTCATTTTTGTCTCATGTACCACATGTGATATTAATGATTATAAAATTTTCAGCTCAGCCACAATGATCTTTGGGCTCTTCTCCCACGATTGCTAAATTTTGCTGGACGACCAGGTGTAGAAAGAGTTCTGGTCATCCCAAAGATCTTCCATTTAAGGATTATGGAGGCCACTGAGGTCTTAGGAACTTTGAGTGCTGCAATTCTTTTGTAACCTTGGCTAGACCTGTGCCTTCCCACAATTCCGTCTCTGAGCTCCTTGGTCAGGTCCTTCGACCTCATGATTCTCATTTGCACTGTGAGTTGCCATGTCTCATATAGACAGGTGTGTATATAATGAAGTAAAATCTGTTTAAATCTGAATACTTTCCATACCCACTGTATAGTGCACACTATTCGGCATAATCTTTACTTTGAACACATTTTGTTATGTTTTCAATTTTTCCAAAAATAAAAAATAAAAAAATCAACCACGAGTGCCATTCAAATAGTTAAGTTCACTAACTTAACTAAACCTATAATTGTTATGAGATGTGAAGTTAAATGTGAAAACACACACACATACACATACAGTATATATGTGTGTGTGTGTGTGCGTATTTTCACATTTAACTTCACATCTCATAACAATTGTAGCTTTAGTTAAGTTAGTGAACTTAACTACTTAAATGGCACTCGTGCCATTCACACACACACACACATACATACATATACAGTCATGGCCAAAAGTTTTGAGAATGATACAAATATAAATTATTACAAAGTCTACTGCTTCAGTTTTTATAATGGCAATTTGCATATACTCCAGAATGTTATAAAGAGTGATCAGCTTAAAAGCAATTAATTGCAAAGTCAATATTTGCCTAGAAAATGAACTTTATTGCCCAAAACACATTTCAACTTCATTGCAGCCCTGCCTTAAAAAGACAAGCTAACATCGTTTCTGTGATTGCTCCATTAACACACGTGTGGGTGTTGATGAGGACAGGGCTGGAGATCAATCGGTCATGATTAAGTAAGAATGACACCACTGGAGACTTTAAAAGGAGACTGGTGCTTGGCATCATTGTTTCTCTTCTGTTAACCATGGTTATCTCTAAAGAAACACGTGCAGTCATCATTGCACTGCACAAAAATGGCCTAACAGGGAAGAGTATCACAGCTAGAAAGATTGCATCTCAGTCAACAATCTATCGCATCATCAAGAACTTCAAGGAGAGAGGTTTCAATGTTGCCAAGGAGAGAGGTTTCAATGTTGCCAGGACCGTCTCTTAAATGTGTTTTAGCTGCGGGATCAGTGCAGAACTTGCTCAGGAATGGCAGCAGGCAGGTGTGAGTGCATCTGCATGCACTGTGAGGCGGAGACTCTTGGAGCTAGGCCTGGTCTGAAGGAGGGCAGCAAAGAAGCCACTTCTCTCCAGTAAAAACATCAGAGACAAACTGATATTCTGCAAAAGGTACAGGGAGTGGACTACTGGGGACTGGGGTAAAGTCATTTTCTCTGACGAATCCCCTTTCCGATTGTTTGGGACATCTGGAAAACAACTTATTCGGAGAAGACGAGGTGAGCGCTACCACCAGTCTTGTCTCATGCCAACTGTAATGCATCCTGAAACCATTCATGTGTGGGGTTGCTTCTCAGCCAAGGGAATCGGCTCTTTCACAGTCTTGCCTAAAAATACAGCCATGAATAAAGAATGGTACCAGAATGTCCTCCGAGAGCAATTTTTCCCAACCATCCAAAAGCAGTTTGGTGATCAACAATGCCTTTTCCAGCATGATGGAGCACCTTGCCATAAAGCAAAGGTGTTAACTACATGGCTCAGGGAACAAAACATAGAGATTTTGGGTCCATGGCCTGGAAACTCCCAAGATCTTAATCCCATTGAGAACTTGTGGTCAATCAAGAGACGGGTGGACAAACAAAAACCTACACATTGACAAAATGCAAGCATTGATTGTGCAAGAATGGACTGCTATCAGTCAGCATTTGGTACAGAAGTTGATTGAGAGCATGCCAGGGAGAATTGCAGAGGTCCTGAAGAAGAAGGGTCAAACACTGCAAATATTGACTTGCTGCATTAACTCGTTCTAACTGTCAATAAAACAGTTACTCATAATATGATTGCAATTATATTTCTGTATGTGATAAAAACATCTGACAAACACACATAAGAACCAGAGGGCAGCAGATTATGTGAAAATATAATATGTATCATTCTCAAAACTTTTGGCCATGACATATATATATATATACACACACACACACATACATACCCCTCAGTCTGGCTGTACCATACTGGGTCGTGAGGTACATACCATGGAACGGTTTTTAACATTTAATATCTAACTTCTCTTTGACAGGCCTGGCAGGGTCGCACATAGTATGTGGCCCAAGGGCTAGAAAAAGACCAGGTCAGGCCCCAAATACTTCGGATTTTAATAGCCAGAAGTGCATCAAAGAAGACAAAATATTGTGCTATGTTTATGCAATAGTTGATGACAGGGCACATATTAAGTACCACAAAAGGAGCAATTATGATTTAAAACTACTACATAGTTCAGAATGTGTCACAGTAGTAAGTTCAATTAATAATACTAATTAATGATCCTATTGACCTCTTAATGCAGCCAATATAGCTATTGTGGCAAAAGTAGTACATTTTTCATCTTCACCGACTCAACTGATTAGACCTCATTTGCACCACCATTGCACACATGTTTTGAGACATGGCTCACCATCAAACAAATCATCATTCCATAATCTTATGCAAAACAAATCAAAATTTCAAAAAATCACAAAAATGTTATGGTTCTTTCCTGGTCAACACCAACTATACTGTCCTTTGCACTACAGAAACAAACAAACTTTGGATGTTAACATTAAATTAAAATGTCACAGCAATTAACTTGTTAAGAATAAAAAAATAATAATACAACTAAAACTTTGGAAAAGTGAACAATCTCAAGGCCACAAGTCTATTTCCAGAGATATCGACTGTCCCTGTGTCCTGTTAAAAGAAGGACATAATTGTATCATTTACAAAAACCTAAATGAGGAGTTTAAAAAAGGCACATATGATGGAGGTTCAAAGATATGTCTGGCACTGGAAGCTTTATATAGAGCCAAGTGTTAGAAAGCTGGGACTCTGTAAGCAATCATGTGTCTTCCAGCAGCACAATGACCATCTTAATAATTAAAAAAAACAACATTTGGAAGTGGTCCAGAACAAAGCACTGACGAGTTCTTAAGTGGACATGGATAACAAAAAGTCCAGTAGTAAAATCTATAGAACATCTGTGGAAAAACTTGGTAGAAGTGCTCCTTAAATCTGAAAGCCTGAAGCAGCTGGTAAAAGGCTAGCCCAAAATTCCAGTAATGAGATAAAAGCGGCTCATTAGAGGTTTCAAGACAAAACTAATTTTAGTAACTGTTTTCACAGGGTGTGCAACCCAATATGAAGTTCAGGGTGACAATGATTTTGCCATGTGTATTCAGATTACATTTTACTTTCACTGATTTTTGCTTTAACCCAGTACACATAAACCTGGGAATACCAAAGCATTTGTAATTGCAACAACAGTCTGGGAAAAGTGGTGCATTTTCTGAAAGAAAAGCAGAGTTGTCAATGTTTTTAGCCATGAAATGACATGCCAGAGAATCAGAACGTACGAACAAGAAGGGTAGGTGAGTGTGATGATTATTTGCATAATGACACACCCTCCTTCAGCAAAGCTTTAAAAAAAATATTCAAACATGTTGACAAAAAATACTAAATGCTTGAGGTATTTTGATCAGACATTTAATTAATTTACCTGCACGGAATTACTTAGCTTAACTCTTAACATAACATGATAGGTCTCTCTTTGGTTGGCTGGCTGAAGTTACTACAGCCTTTGTAACAAATCACGGTAGGATTTCCCTCACAAGAACCACAACTCACAATATGATAAATTGTAATTTAAACAAGTTTAAAGTTATATTTAATAAGGTTTTATGCTGAAATTTATCTGCAGATATTTTGGGAGAGTTTAAAATCAACAATTGACTAATGAAAACAACATGACAGGTTGTCATGAAGCAAATATTCATATCTGCATTACTGTTTTTGTAAGTTTAAGTTTCTGTCTATCCACACTCCCCGTTTTATCCTTTCCCTGAATATATATATTTATATATACACACACACACACACACACACACTGATACGGATAACAGTGTTGGGCATCAGGCTGGTATTGTGTTTATGTACTTGTATTCCTAATTGTACAACTACGCTGATAAAATGGTATCAATATTACATTATTACATTACATTATACATTATTATTACTGTAATTTCACTGTGTAAACTTTTTTAGTACCAAGCCACCTACAGCCTCTAGAGGGAGAAACAAGCAGTATGGTGCAGACAGATTTTCTGTTAAAATCAAAAGGTGCAATGGCTACACACTGTCTTAATACGTTCTGCTTGAGGTTACACCAGTAATGGCACTTCATGCCCAACCCCTCTTTCCTGTGATTTTTTCACATAAATGCCATCTGCTCGTACCATATTGATTTAGTATACACTCACACCTAACTGATGCTTGTGGGAGGATTTCCATCCCAAGAGTTATATGTTTGAAATTTTAAAAGTATTAACAGTGTGTGGGCTCTGGGGGGCTGGGATTGATTAATAAGATTGAATAATTCAGTAGTATTACCAAGTAGTATTTACATATTAAGCCTTAAATGCACCGATTTTAAGCATTATGTCAGCAGCAATAGGCACAGCAGCTAAACTTATGTGACAGTGCATCCCTGCTCTGACAGCAACGGATTATCAGGAAATCACTTCATGCACAAAAATGAGTTGGTATAACATGCATGCTTGCTAGACATGCATTTACACCTTTGATTTCCTGTTGTGTAAAGACTGTATTAAAGTATTATCACAAGAAAAAAATAGCAATGCAACAAAGTAGGCCAAGCAAGTAATCTACAGTGAGAAGAGTTAGAGACAAATGCCACTGCAAAGCGGGCTTGGCAGAGTAAAATATTTCTGCAGGTCAACTACGCAAAAAATGCTTTACACAATGTATTTGTGATACACAAGGAAGCAGGTAAGACAAGAGTAAAGTACATACTACTACATACTATTTAATTTAAATAAAACTAAAATCAATGAAATGGCTAAATGTAACTACTCTATACCGCATTCATGCATTATGTCCATTCATATGCTCACACTCTCTCCTATATTGTTTAGTGCTAATATGAATAAAAATTATTTAAAGCCAATCAACTCCTTGTCTGGTTTGCATGTTCTATCTGCAATATTATCAGATCAGACTGCTAAAGTCAGTCAGCGTTCTGTAGTCCTCATCGTGTCTATGGTGGACAGTACTGTCGCAACGCAGAAAGAAGGTCCCAGGTTTGATTCCTGGTTGGGAAGACTCAGTTGAGACTCAGGTTTTCCAAAGTCTCCTAACACTCAAGGATTAAGAATTATAGGAGTATTTCAGCTTGAGACACAACAAATGGTGGTTTGTGCACTGTACAAAGTTTTAATGGAACCATAACATCAGTGTCATTCAGATTACTTGTGTGATTATTAAATTGATTTAAAAGATCAACTGCTAGATCCTGCTAGAATTTACAGACTTGGATATCAGTCTGTAAATTTCTTCATCTAAAAGACTAGCTGCTGCAATGAAATGTTGCTCACAAATTACACATGTGCATGAAGCGGATAAATAGTCTAGTGGTGCTTTTGTGAATTCGGGGCTGAGATCTTTATTGTCCTTCCAAAAAGTAAAAGTATAGATGAGAACAGGTCAATGAAATATTAAACCACGTTAATCCTTTTTCCTTGTGATAGAAGAAATGTTTTTAATTTATTAAAAATGGTTGTGTTATGCAATTATGGATTATTGCTTCACACATGATGCATAAGGTGAGTGTATTGTCTTTTTGAGCATTTAATGAAATTTCTTCAGGCATGTGAAGCCTTTTTTTTGACAGCAAACAGAGAAAAGTTTCAGTCATACAATATGCTTTTATTATTGGCCTTCCATTCTATTGAAATTGTTTAGAACAAAAATTGACTAATGTAATCTTTAGTCTGGTTTTAAAATTTACTTTTTGTTGAGTAACAGGATTCTGGGTTCTCCAACAACCAAAAGCTTCCATTTTGTGGCCACATTACAGAACACAATTTATTTATTATTTAAGCCACAACAGGCTTAATGTCGGTATAATACTGCATCTTTACATTCAATCTTTACGTAAATTTTAATTACAGAGACTCATAATTGCACATGTCCAATTACTTACACAAAAACAAGCTTTTAAATTTGTGGTTTTACTGTCTTGATTATTGTGTGCTAAGAAAGGTAACACCAGAAAGTTTTAAATCTCTCTATACTACCAATTAGAGTTGTCACTCAACTTTAGACAAAGCTTAGTACATAATCTTTATTCAGTTTTCTGAATGATTCGAAAAATTCAGACTGATAAACTCTCATACTCAGGCTTCCCAAAAGTCATAACACTTGCAATAGGTGGGTACCAACTTACCAAATATGTAAACTAGTAAATGGGGAATCTGTAAACTAGTGTAATTGATTATAGATGACTCAGTCTAACATTTCATGTACTCTTTGGGTAAAGGATCTGCTATTTTATAGTTCACGCAGTGCACTACATAGGGAAGATGGTGTGCTTTAAGACAGGGCCTTGCACAAGTAAACATTGTCTTAATCAGGGATTAATCAAATGCATGTTAATTTTAAGTTATGTTTAAGTTTTAAAATGGTTTTGAAGGATCAGCTCTACATGAAAAGCCACACTGTGTAAATTCTACACTATTTTCAGCTCACAGCACAGTCACACATTTCCTCTGTGATATAGGCCGTTTTTCCTGGCGCACTGTATTGATTAGGGGTACAGCGCCACACCAACATAAATGCTGAAATTACAGTAAGGACAGAAATCCTACAACACATGTGAAACACATCTTAGAAGTAGTCATTTTCCTTTCAGATCCACCTCAGAGTTGGTCAAGATTTAATTCTCTGTGCAGGAAAATTCCTAGTCATTCCCAGTTATAATTAATAACAATAATAACAACAACAGTAAATAATATTATTAATAATTATTATAACAATAATAAAATATTTGCTATTTTTTTGCTTAGAGTATTACAAGTATTGTAAGTAATACAAAAGTAATACTACAAATGTATTGACTATATATTTTTTAATGTTTGTGCAAACAAAAAGTGTGTATTGTTGCCAATTATATTTGTGTTAAAATGAAAGTCGCTGAAACAAGTTTTAGTTTGTGCATTTATTTATTTATTTTAAACAATATCTCAATATTTGAGGATTAATGCCATTTTGGACAATTTCGTTTCTGTTTTCATATTTTATTCTTATGCTTTAGCCCATTTCATTTTACTATTTTTATTTTTGTAATTGCTAGGTTAGAAGTTAGAACTGTTCTTGTGTTGTCTTGTGTAAATATTTCTTTCATGGTTTTAGGCATATGCGTTTGTTGTCTTTGATTTATGTATTTACAGCAGTCTAGCATGATGTGTTTAGCTGTAATAGGTGTATGGCAGGTTTCACAGATAGTTGAAGGTTTTCCTTTAACTATGTAATAGTTTCCTGGCATGTCTAATTTGATATCCTGTGTAGATGATTTGGTCTATTCTTGGTCCTTGGTGAACCATTATCATAATCATGATAATTTTGATCATAAATATATTATTATTATTATGATGATTTTATTTTTTTAATTCTGTTTTTGAAATGTTTAGTGTATTATTAAGTCTTTAAAACAAATTAAATCATCAGTGTTTGCTGGAAGGTTTTATCTGCATTACACCTGAACCTAACTAAAGTAGTTTAATTTTTACTTTAATCATCAAAGCAACATATTCAAATCAACACCTAATACTACTGAAAAAAATTCACCACAATTAAGTGAATTCACTTAAACCCAGAGTCCACTAAAATGTGTGGCCTTGAGTGAAGTCCTTAATGTTCATTGCCCCAGGGATGCTGCATCAGGTCTGACCCTGTGCTCCAACCTCAACCATCAAGTTGGGATATTTGAAAGTTGCTTTAAATAAAGGGGTTTGCTAAATGACATTGTACTGTCCTTTTAACAATGAGACAAAAAGTAAATACATTATATAAGGCAAAATTACAAATTATAATAATTACAAAGACAGAAAGCCTGGTGATAAAAGACTAGTTGACTGATACATATTGAAAGCCAATCCAATCTTTGCCCTATCCCCAAATACTATTTACACAACTGTGTGGTGTCACTCCACACCACCTGGCACCAGCTTTCAGTCTGTATAACAAAACTGCATAAATGTAAAATAAGACATTGACATTGTAAGACCTTTACAATAAAGTAAAACAGTCCAAGTAAAACTAATGACATGCATTCATGTCAGGTCTGAAATTCTGCAAGGGTCTGTGTGGCTTATTAATATTATACAGCTATACAGACACTATACGTTATAAACATTTTAAATATTTGCAAAGAACCAACTTCATCGGGTCACCCAATGCATGCATTTCTAATGATCTATTTAAAGGACCCAACCTTGTGTTCAAAATCTGTGGCCACACAAATAGAATAAAGATCAAAGCAGATTGCAACTAAATAGATTCAGACCAAACAATTCTAGGAAGTTATTAAAACCTAACTACCTGCTGAGTAGGCTCTCTGGGTTGTAGTTTTTATCTAGTAAGTACTGCTTAACCGGTAAAGCAGTAGGTGTTTTGTTTGAGCAAATTTGTATTAGCAACTCTTAGACGCAAATATTACATGCAACCCATCCGCCATATGACAGGTCATTTGAGGTAAGCTATCAAACCACCACTGTAAAAGGCTTGCTATTTATTCAAAATCATAACATTATTACACATGGGACATGAGTTTTTATATTTATTTTTGTGGTTGTAGTTTATTTACACTAGGTAAAAGCCAAACCCTCACTTATGACATTTGTTTTTCCTTAATCATGTGATTTAGCTCCAGCTGAATCATGCGACATTACAGTGTGCTTTGGATGCTTACTTTAAAATGGCTTTCAATACATTAGGTCACCAGTGCATTTTTTATCTTTTGCGTCATCGAACAGAAAAGGCCATTTTCACCTATAAATTTTACCTACTGCGTAGTAGACAGTAAGCAATTTTCGACATGGACTTCTATTCCTACACAGGCTTTTGTTTGCTTCCTCACAACACTAGGTGTACCAAAGCAATGCAAGTCAATCAATGGAGCAAATGACCCTGTTAATCCTTATTTCTACTTCTAATTTCGTTGAAGCATTAACGTTTATTTTTCTTTTTGATGAGTTGCATGTCAATGTCAGTAAGAATTTGCAGATTTTGCTAAAAAGAAACAAAATCTAATTTAATTTCAGCTGTAAAGAAGACTTAGCAGTTTGGACTTTACAATTGGTTTAATCTTCTGTGTGTTTGTGTTTTTTACACACTACACAACTTTTATAGTAATCAGGTTTCTAATGTAGCACAACCTGTTTTCTCCTGCTCATGAATCTTTAATTATGGTGTTTTGCATCACATGAATTATCTGTGACAGTAAAAAATTTTTCACCAGATAAATTAATTTCTGAATGTGTAGAATCTCCATACTGTTTTATTACAAAACACACTTTTAAATGACATGGGGGGAAAAAAACATAACAATTCAGACAAAAATTATAACCCATTTAACAATGGGAACTCAACCAGGTTTTCTTTCACTTATACCCACTGAAATGCATGAAGACCCGTATTTGCCACGCACATTCATTTTCCTGGTGCTCATCAATGCACACTGAACAGAACTTTTCACACTACAGAATTGTCAGAAACTGCACAGATGTATCATAGTACAGATATGTTGTTGCTTCAGCTAGCACTCAGTTGCATCTTTAAACAGTTCCCATATAGTGAAATAACCCAGCAACCCCCAAACACGTTTTTAAACAACTATGAAAAAGTGTCTGAACTGTTAACACTCCTCAAGCATCTGCATTCTGAAAAAAATCAAATAAATAAACTGTTTATATATATATATATATATATATATATATATATATATATATATATATATATATATATATATATATATAGTAGCTACTTATGGTTTGATCAATAGCCACATTTTGCAACAATAGTAACAGAGCATCAAATACTATATTATTGACAATTACCACAATTCAGCGAATTACCACAATTCAGCGAATTTACTTTGGTCATCTTAAAGCGGCACACACCAGGAGGTCTTTTTAAATGGAGAAGGCAAACAACTAGACAGCCACAGCACACCAGTAACATCCAAGAGAAAATTGAATTCATCCCTGTGTATTACAAGTTCATTACAGTGGTACAGAATTCAGGGTCTGAACTGATGAAATTAGCTTTAAAACAATGTCTTACATCAGATTAGTAGGAAAAGTTCTTTAATTTAAAACATTTCTTTTAAAGTGCTGTGATTTTTTATTTATTTATTTTTTTTTTACTAAATAAGAGTATTCAACTGTTAAACATACACTCGTTTAAAATGTAAAGAAATGTGAATGACTTGAAAAGTGTGCACTATGCATCTGTGTTAACTAGGAATACATAAGCATCAAATCAGGGATTGGTATTGGTAAATTTAATAACAAATGTCTATGCATGGGGTCAATAAAAGTATCAGTATTTTATATTTTAAACAAAATGCTGCATTATCTACCAACAAGCTACATCAGAACAGACATCGGATTGAATGATAATCCAGAAAACATAATGTGGGACTAGGACTTTCGATTAAAAAAAATAACAATGCAGAATACATAAACACAACTGGATCTCAAGATAGATTAATGTCTGAATTGTAACCCAACGGAGAAATTTTAAATCATGGTGGTGGTAACATTTTGGTTTTAAGCACTTCATTTTTCAAATTTTGAATGTGATTAAATTATAAATCAAATGAACACCGCAACAAAACAATCCCATAAGTTAAACATAAAAGTGGATTTAATGTGTTATTAGTAGAAGGAAGCTTCACCCACACCTATATCATACAAATGGTATTTTACTGCCATGTGCAGTTAGTGGAAATAGTATATATGTTAAGCTTAGCGACTCTGCTGTAGCTGTCATTATGCAGAGGGTTGTTGGCAGTGCTTCTTTTATCCACCCATAGCCCACACACTGAAGTGTGAGGAGCCAACATGGACTCCCCAAATACATTGAGCCTGACACAAAATGGCAGTGCAAAGATCAGCAGTGTTATCAGACTGGAGGACAAACAGGCTGAAGATGGCACCAGGAGTCGACACAAGAGTTAATGGCAAAAACAGCAGAATAGAAGGCGAGTCAGCTCATAGTGCAACAATGCAGCAGGCAGGACATCCTTCAAGAATGATAAATTATTCAGACAGCTCACAAAACAATCTGTGAACAAGGAGAAGATATTAGTGAAAAAAAGAAAGTAGATGTGGTTGGTAAGGTCACTGGGACGTGATCGTTTACAATTTACTGCTTTTCTAAATAACACAAGAGGAGAGATACAGTGAATCTCTCAGGAGGTGAAGTGCAGAGTACAGGAATAGTAATTCCACCACCCCCTCTGGTTAGGAGCCATCATTTCCTTGACATTCTGCATAGGTTTTCAGTGTCTGTGCGTGCACACACACACACACGCGCACACCAATTTGAAGCCCCTGCATGGGGAAGCAGTTGAACCCTTACAATGCAGTGGATGTCATTTTAGCTCTATGTGCTTTAGTAGAGAGGGGTGTCCACCTGTTTATTATACACTCTGAGATTTAACCAAAAATCAAACAAACCTGGAGTTTCTATCTTTGCAAACTTATCTAAAAAAAATCCATGGGTGCCAAAATTTACAGCGAAATTTAAGTAAATTTATGTTAAAAGTAATGTATTATGAATATTTTTATAGGTACAAAAATATTAAATTAAAAGTTTGAGAACTCTTCCAGTATATATGGCAAAAGACTTTTAACACTTTAAACTGATTTTAAAACTACATTACAAACCAAAGGAAGGCCTTAGTGGTAATAAAGTTTTATAATAAAAATAAGCCCATTTATACTACCCACCTCAACCCACACATTGTGATTTGTTAAATGTAGTCGAGTATAATAACTTATCTTCTATTTTGCACTATATCCTTATATAAAATGTCAGCCTAGACTCACTACAGAATAGACACTGAAACAGCCTTGACAGTTTATCACAGTGCACATTTACATCTGCCTTAATAATTTAGGTGACTTTAAAAAGTAGAAAGAAACCAGACATGGGGAGAACATACGAATGGTACAAGAAAAGACTATGGCTGCAGACCCAAAAATCTAAACTTCATGCTTTAAACTGAAACTTCCAATCACTGTACCACTCCACTGTGATAATGTGGTACATAATTACACATGTATACACACACACAATTCTGCAGTGAAAACATACATACAGCAACAAAAGAGGAAATGAATAGATCAACCCAAAATGATTAAAAAGTTAACATTTTGCATGTAAGTCAATCTTTTCATTCTAGTGAAATATTGAAGCATTATTGATCATGTGAAAAAAATTAAGGAAAGCATTTGGCTTTACTGACAGAGGGCTACAGTCACTTCATTTCCATCCTTAAAATTTAAAAAACTAGAATTAGAAAAAAAACAAGATTAAACAGTAGACATTGTGGACCGCAGACCTACAGAACACCACAGAAAGAGGAAAAAACAGTTTGAAGTGGAATTTTTTTTTGCAGTTTTATAAACTTGAATACACACTCATCTGTTGCTACACCATTTTATTTTTAAACCCTCCAGATCCTTTATGAGTGAAAACAAATATTTCCTGCATACCATTAATACAGCAATGGTAGAGCTACTGACTTAAAAACATGTGTGTAAAAACCCACAAGTGTAGTCAGTGTTTAAAAATCCCAACCCTGTTGATACTCCAGATGCACTCCTACCAGCAGAACCACTGCCATGTCATAGTCACTGATGTGTCAAAACCACTACCCAAAGCATGAGGGTTCCTGTAGCGACCGCCTTTCGAATCACTGCTACAGCTTTAGGATTCATTTCTAGCAAACGTTAAATGCCAGATGCTTGACTGGTCAAAAGTTTTAATTCATTCAAAACTGCCCTACAAACAAGTGCCAACAAAAGATCATTACACGAGAGGAGTGATGCATACGGCTCAATAACAGCAGTAGTTTAAAAGTGAGGCGGTTGTTGGTATGTAATTGTTTATGAAAAGCAACACCCAAAATGTCTCCATGCCAGGAAGGCTTAGCTGCATGAGTTCAGGAGCATGCATACAAAAAAGCGGACTCTCTGCCAAAAAGGTAAACCGAGCTCAAACGTCAGGCACCAGGGCTAATTATCATCGCCACCATCACTCGCAGTCGATGCAGAAGGCAAATCAAAAAAAGTTACGAGTGGTGCGAGGAAAGCAACATTCTCAACCAAACAAGCACAGGTCCTCCATGATGTCAAAAGGACTGACCCTTTTGAATCAGACATCTTCGCTTTTGCAAAGGCGATCTGTCCCAAACTCTCGCTCTTGTTTCAAAGAGTCAAAACTACACGTCCATCGTGCAACTCTTGCAATGGCTCCCCATTCCGTTAGGACAAAACCAGCGCGCACATGAGGAGTGATGCGCTGGAAAAGAAGCGAGTTGGTGGCTTTTGACTCGCATCATGCAGACAGACAGACACCTCACACTCAGCACTGTAGCTACTACATACAGTAGCAGCTAACATGCTAACAGCTAACAGCCCAGACCAGCCAGCCAGCCAGCACGCAGACCGTGGCCTCGCCACTACTCGGTTCATGAGGCGATTTCACATGGCCCCGGCGCGGCCGGCCGCTGCGCGTCCCCGAAATCAAACCCCAGACCAGCAGCAGCCAAACGAACTCAACATACCTGCCGGGGCTTCAGTCAATGTTGCGCCGTGTTGCTAAGAGAGCAGCCGTGCTGTTGGGGACGTGGAGAGCCGGGACCAAGATGGCGTCCCCTCCTCCAAACTTCCAGCACTTCCACTTACTTTGGACACTCATCAAAGCTACTTTTGGCAAAGCAAACAATAAGCACCATTAATTACCAGCGGCTGTCTTTCACAAAAAAAAACCCGTCGCAACTGGGTTTATAGGTCTGTCTGTGTGCTGGATTTTTTGCTTATCGTTAAAAACAGCTAAATTTCGGACACCAACCCTTATGCGCCTCTGCACTGCGACTCAGGGAGAGAATGAGGTGAAGATCACAAGCGTCACCACTGTGTGTGTGTGTGTGTGGGCTGCGTATGAACATCGCCGTTCACACACACACACACACATACACGAACTCCGTGTCTCCAGAACTATTATTAGTTTTATAGTTTTTTATAGATACATAACCATATTCGCATTCTCCAGAAGTAAACGGTAAACGACGTCGGGGTTTATATATATAATGTCAAATGTTTATGCCATTCATTTTTAGTGAATAATCAAAGTTCAACACAGAGATGAGCCAATATTTAAAAAAAACAATAATAAATTATATAATACTAAGAATAAAAAAAGAATAATACTAAATAATAAAAATATTCTTTATTTACTAATTTGACCATACAATGTGAAAGGAAACCCCTAAAGTACACTCACAAATCTACAAGGAGGACCCCCCCCCCACATACACACATTTCTCACCCAATAATCAAACCTTGGACCTTCTTGCTGTGAGTTAGAAGCATTCACTGTCATTATCTAAGTCATAATTCATTCATTCAATATCTTCCGCTTTTATCCTTTATTAGGGTCGCGGTGGGGTTCCCCATGCCCATCCAGGGGAGAGCGTCTCAGGCGCTGGGCAGATAGACCCAGGACAGGGTGCCAATCCCTCGCTGGGCACACACTCACTCACACAGACACACTCTATATGGGGCATTTTTGAGAATTCAATTGACTTGATCCATGTTTTTGGACTGTGGGAGGAAACCCAAGCAGACACGGGGAGAACATGGAAACTCCACCCAGATGGGGATTCGAACCGGGAATCCCTAGCGCTGAGAGGCGTACGTGCTAACCACTAAGCCACCGTGCCGCCCTAAGTCATAATATAAGATTAAATAAATATTAAGTACATTGTATGTAAAATACTCCCTATTTGCACGTGCTTTTGAATTTGTTTCATGAGCTAGAATATTCAATATATAAATGAAAAAATGAATACACTGCATAAATCAACTAGATAAGCTTTGTCTTTTCTAAAGCAGAGTGATATAGACCCTCTGCCTATAGGTGTTGAAGTGTTGAAGGCGTTCCTTTTTTGAACCTAGTAGTATTTTGAATTTGTACCATTATCTAGTACTTTTAAACTTCTCTATACATCAAATTTGTGCCATACAAGTGAATACATAATTTGGACATTTTCCAATATTAACAAAACACCTATCAGATTGGGAAATGTATGCTTTTACAATGTTAGAAATTTGTCAATTTAGAATCTTCTTAGCTTAGCTTTTTTTGTTTAAATGTATTACTTATGTTACTGAATATGGTACTGGAATAAAGTAAATGTGTTTTTTAGTCAGCATTCCTGGAGAAAAGTGTTAACTCAGCCATTAAGAGTATTGGATGTTGAAACCACATATCCACCAAGTTACAACTTGGAGTTGGGTACTAAGCTTTCACTTTCTATTGACCATTACATTTAAATTTAATATATTTTTAAGGATATATCCATATAATGTGCAGGTTATAGCTCTGAAGTTATTACTTCATGCTTTCCATGAAAATCCCAAAGAATTCGATTTTTAAATCATAACAATGTATACTGCTGTCCATAAATGATAGACCCCCAATGAGTTACCCACCATGATTCTGTGTTAGGGAGTTGTTCTCGACATTGTCACCTTCGCTTGTTCTTTGTGGTTCTTAAAACAATGGTTATTGGAAAAAGGAGCAACATAAATACTTTGAAATTTAATGAATTCCGTATGCAATTTAATTAGCATTTTATTATCAAATTAATAACAATTAAATACTATCTCGCACGGTGGCTTAGTGGTTAGCACATTCGCCTCTCAGCGCTAGGGATTCCCGGTTCGAATCCCCATCTGGGTGGAGTTTCCATGTTCTCCCCGTGTCTGCGTGGGTTTCCTCCGGGTTCTCCGGTTTCCTCCCACAGTCCAAAAACATGGATCAAGTTAATTGAATTCTCATAAATTGCCCCATATAGAGTGTGTGTGTGTGAGTGAGTGTGTGCCCAGCGATGGATTGGCGTCCTGTCCTGGGTGTATCTGCCCAGCGCCCGAGACGTTCTCCCCTGGATGGGCATGGGGAACCCCACCGCGACCCTAATAGAGGATAAGCGGGAGATAATGAATGAATGAATAAATACTATCTCAAAACAGCATTACACAAAATTAATGTATGGATATATCGAAATTCACAATAGACAAACCACGAAAACACTTACAGATATCTGGAGCATTGTATTGGTATTTGTATTCTGTGACCCAACTATACACATGGACAAAATTATTGGTATCCCAAATTGTAACTATTCCATGGGACTGTAGCCAACCCCCTGGATGTGGCCACAGGAGGAAAATTGATGACAAATCAAAGAGACGGAAAATATGATAGTAACAAATCCCAGAAAAAAGAAAAAAAGCCCAGAAAAAGAAAAGAGATTTAAAGGGAACTTTAAGCTCAAGGAACATCAGTGTCAGATTGCACCATCCATCGTCATTCGAGATGAAGTGGACTTCATGGGAGATGACTAAGGATGAAACCATTGTTCAAAACAAATCACAAAAAAGCCAAACTGGAATTTGCTAAACTACATGTTGACAAGCCCCAAAGCTTCTGGGAGAATGTCCTATGGACAGAGACATAAATGGAACTTCTTTTTGCCAAAGCAAAGTTCTATGTTCACAGATGGAAAAATGTAGCATATCAAGAAAAGAACACTGTTCCTACTGTGAAACATGGCAGAGACTTTGTCTGCTCTGTGGCTGCTTTGCTGCATCTGGCACAGGAGATTCTAGAGAGAAATGTGCTGCCTAGCTTCAGAAAGCTTGGTCTCAGTCACAGATCATGGGCCTTGCAACAGGATAATGACCCCAAAGAGTCACAGTTAAAAACACCCAAGAATGACTAAGAGGAAAACATTGGACTATTCTGATGTGGCCTTCTATGACTCCTGACCAAAATCCTATTGATGGAACTGAAACATGCCATCTGGAAAAGGCACCCTTTAAAGTTGAGACAACTGGAGCAGTTTGCTCATGAGGAGTGGACCAAAATATCTGTTGAGAGGTGCAGAAGTTTCTCTGACAGTTACAGGCATCATTTGATGGCAGTGATTGCTTTAATAATCAATTATTTCCAGGCCTATTTCACAATTTATTTTTTGAAATAATTCTGTTCCAAGCATGGTTGAAAAGCAATGTCTGACCTTCATTGTTTAATTTTCATAAAATGTTTATTATTATACCTGTCAGATTCAGGTTATTTATGTGACCACTGTTGGGTTTTCTTTCATTAACTGAGGGGTAACATCTTTGTGGGGTAACAACTTTATTTTTAAAGTTTTACAATTTAAACAAGGATGTGGATGGTGAGCCTTTTCATATTTTCAAGAAGTGTTATAATAATGGGTTTGTAACTGAATTTTTGTTTTTGATAGGACACAAGAATAATGATGTGAAAACTGGGCATAAATACGCTTGACATAATAATTGATTGGGCTTTAAGTTCTTTTTAATCAGATGAGGTACTATTATTAGGGCTAGTGAATGGATCCTTCTGGGATTTTACATGGTTTCTGAGCTTTGGTTGGAACGGGGCAGGCGATCTCTGAGATATTAAGCCTTACGATATTTGCCCTGCATCCACACTCTGTGCATAACCACTTTCTTTCCCCGGTTCACCTGAAGCCTCTTGTCCTCAAGGTTCTGAATCTCTTCCAAACCAGCATTTGTAAACAACTGATGAACTTCATCTGTAAGAATACAGAAGGACCATTCATAATCTACATTTTTTTAGATTGGCGTAATTAACCAATATATTCAAACCAAAATTAATCAATTAACCAAAATATACGATTCCTTCATTACATTTAGTCATTTAACAGACACTTTTATCTAAAGCAACTTACAAATGAGAGAACGCAGACAATTTTGTCCTCCACATTGCACCCATCCAAGCAGTGAAAAACACACATATCCCCCCAAACACACACTGAGTGAAGTGAGCACACATGCCCGGTGCAGTGAGCAGCCCTGTATTTGGTGCCCTAGGGAGTTATTGAGATTAGGTGCCTTGCCCAAAGGCACTTCACTTCAGCCATGGTACTTTATATGACCAGGAATCGAACCAGGGACCTTCAGGTCACAAGGCTGGTTCCTTAAGCACAAATCTACGACTGCCACCAAAAAAGCAAAAAGATAGTAATGTTGTTCAGAAAACCAAATCACATTTCATTTTACCTTTAGTGAAAAAGTAGACACAAGTCCCATCTTGCCGTGTGTAGAAGTTTTCACTCAAACACTGCCCTGCAGAAGGAGAAAGCCATTTAAAAAAATTATGGCTGAATGTGAATTAACAGCTTGTATTGAAAATTCTTACAAAATTTGATCTGAAGGAGAATAAAAGAAATAGCAGTGAATTCTGAATAACATGTTCCAAAAACAGATAAAATGTGAAAATGTGAATTTAACAATACATTGTTTCATTTAAATATTTTGATCAGTGGGCTATAAAATGTACAATTGAATAAGGTACTGATATACGACTGATGTTAATTACATTTTGTCCATGAATAAAATATTGTGTACAATTAATCAGGATTTAATCAGGGCTTTTGGTAAGTAATTCTTTCTAAATACTATTGCAATTTTATGAGGAATTGTTGGTGATTTTAATGTGTGGTTACACAAGTTTAACGGAGTGGGTGCGAATGAGGACTAAAAACAGGATTTCACAGGTTCAAAAAATTATTAAAATACAGTATTGTTATTGTTAATACAGTATAGTATTGTTCTAAATTATCTCTGTGGCTTATAAATGGTGCACAAGTTCATCAGGTGGAGCAGTGTATCTCCAATCCAAGTCCATTGCCAACGGCTCCGCTTTATCCCCCAGCATCGCTATGCTAACATCACTAGTTATCTATCTGCAATGCAATGGCTCTTTATGCTGCATTTCTGCATAATAAGATGTTTTAAAAGTGAGTTAATTCAGACGGAGCATTACTGAATGCCTGCGTGTAAAATGCACAGCCTGCCACTGATGTATATAAAATGCATTTTTTCCCTGGTTTTATTGTTTGTTCCTTAACGAAATGTAAGCCAAAAGTATCCATATTTACAAATCACAAATCAATCACAAATACCTTTTTTAAAACGCAGTTGAGCCAGGTCATATCTTCCATAATCTCTAAACAGCATGATTCCCCCATGCTTCAGGTAGCCTGCCAGTCGATTCAGCACTCCTTGCATCCTGTTTGGCAAAAAAATGCAACAAACATATGGTCTCACAAGGTAGAGTTAACATACATGGTCTTTTCTAGAGAAATATACATGATCAATTACCATTGTGCTGTAACAAGTGTACTAAAATTAAAAAATAGTCCACCAGGGCCCCTCTTTATCAGTGGTGCATGTACACGTATGTCTGTGTGTACAAAGTGTGAGTTTATCAAAACAAACCATTGATTTCCAGAGCATGTCTCCACATAGAATTTTATCACAAAGGTAAAAAAGATTGTTTACACAAGAAAGGCAATCTATTGGCGTTCTCCAGTACAAAGCAGATCATTTTTTAAAAAAGCATGCTTAATTAATAATATTAATAATACTTAATCTGTTATTAAAGCTTTAATAAAATGCTCCAATCTTTTTTGGATTAAAGAAAACTCATTCAGATTCAGTCATTATTTAAGGTGAACATTAGCCTTTTCAGTTTACATCTTTACTATTTTATCTACTTCATGTGAGATAAAAGAGAGTATGCCTACATACAAAGAGCTGTATTATTTCAAAGCAGCATGTGACAGGTACAGAAACATACAGTAAGGAGTGCAGATTGTTTGGTACAGAAGCAGAATAGCTCTGGTAAAATATAACCCAGTAAAATTGGGTGTGTTGAAGCAGGAAACATTTGCCTCTGTGAATGGTGGCTGTGTTAGCACAATTAAACATTTTCATTTGACTCAAGATGTCAAATTCATACATTTGTACAATGTACACCTGGACATTACACAATTTGTATGTTGGTGTCCAGCAATGTTAATGCTGCCCTCAAGGATGAGGCATTCCCCACTGAGCCTCAGTCCTCCCAAGTTTTCTTTCTTTGTTTTTTTTTTTAAAACACCATGAGGGAGTTTGCCACTTGCTCTTTGAGGGCTAGGCTTAGAACACTGTAAAGCTGCTTTGAGACAATGGACTATTGTATAAGTGCTATACAAAAAATTTAACGTAAAACTTAAGGATACATGTATTTTGTTATAAGGTTAAAAATCCCATTACAAGATCCATTTTTACATACCACAAACTAAACACTTTTAAATGTCCCTCAGCACTTAACAAAAATTACAACAAAATTCTAGTCAGATCATTCTGGCTAAACTGGTTTGTTGTTTTGTTGACTTGACTGGTCAAATATTCCAGTTTTTAGTGTTCAGTGTAAATTCTTAGATTGATCACTATAGACTAAACACTAAAGTCTTTTAATGTAAATCTGCCATAATAACATCTATTATGTACTAAATTCACATGCACTAAAACATTCCCAATATGCTGTTATAATGCAGTTGGATTGTATTGTGTTCATGTGGTTGATCGATTTATCGTTAATCCTTTAAACATACATCTGAACAAGCAAATCCACCTGATAAATTTTCAGTAGTTTCAGTACTTTTGTTCAGTAGGCTTTATTATTGTGTATGGGACAACCACAAAATGTAGTGAGCTATAGATTTCAGAGCAGATTTCTTCCTGCCTGGCAAGCTCTCAGCCCACAGTAATGTGAAAATCCTTTGATTGTGGCTGGGACACTGCTGTTCCACCTTTTTTTCTGTCTCACACACACACACACCAAGACATCAAGGATTTAGATTTAAGTTTATCTTTTGCTTATGGTAAAAACCCAATAAGTCTGAATACGATTATTCATAAATCGGTTGTAAATGATTAAAACTATGATCTTGGAATTTGAGGGTAAATAGCTTTAAATTAAATTCCTAAATATACAATCCCCAAATAATTCCTTGGATTTACTCATTCTAGTTTGCTTGTAAGATAATAAAGAAGACATTATAAGACCTGTTCATGCCATAAATTACAGAAGTATATGTATATTTTTAATCATATACGTATATATTAAACCACCTATTTTATTTTGAGATAAATTTAATTACATAATTGTATCAACCACAGTTAAAAATAAAATTAGGCGTCCATTACTTCCATGACAAATGTCAGTTGTGTCAAGGTTGATTTAGTTCATATTTGATAAAAGCTTGAAAAATAGTGTGCTTAATATTAAGCCTAAACTGTATATTATTACAATTTTATAACCTCATGATAAAATATAGGATCTGCTTTATCTTTATTTAGGACTTCCAATTAAGGTTTTCTTTTCAAAAGGCTGAAAGTTAAATTTGTTACACGCATGTTAACATATGTATTCTTTTTTGAACACACAAACATCCTACCTTTCAGGGTGAATAGAGGACAGAACAAAAACCATAAGAATAATGTCTAGACTCCCACAGGGAAAGGGAAACTGGGACACATTACAGATGTCCTGTACAAACGCATTACACAGTGCTGGGTCATAGTCTGGATGCTCCTGTAGAATAAAAAAATACAAATTCTCTAAATGACTCGCTTTGAAAAGGTGAGAATGTAAATATTTAAGCAAAATATAAAAATATATAACAACCATAAAAATAACTGCTTAACATAAACATGGTTTATTAACCTTAAATACAATCACAACATAAGTTAAATATTATAATATTCTAACATTCTACCTCATTAAACACCTGTTTTAATTTATCAGCTTTGTACTAAGGCTTTTTGTAGCTATTTTCAAAAATAATGAGAATCAGAATACTTTATTAATCCCCAAGGGGAAATTGCAAAGGGGAAACTGCATAAGGCTGCATGCACAACTCACACTAATGAAAGGAAAGATAAACATTACAAAAAATGTACACACACAAACATTTCTTCACTTATTGTCCATTTTATCAGTCCTACTTACAGTAAAGATGGACTTTGCAGTTTTACAATTACAGTATGTAGTTCATCTGTTTGTGGACTATAGTACATAGTATGTTAGTCTGCATTACTCTGTTTTTTTAATGGTCAGGACCCCCACCACAGACCATGTTGGTGCATTATTCTCATTGTGTCTATATTGACCTCACATATAGTGTATAGCCTCTCATTCCAGCATTAAAATCTTAACAAAAAATTTGAGGTCAATTGAATTCTCTAAATTACCCTGTATAGAGTGTGTTTGTGTGAGTGCCCAGCAATAGATTGGCACCCTGTCCTGGGTGTATGTGCCCAGCGCCCAAAACGTTCTCCCCTGGATAGGCATAGAGAACCCCCCGCGACTCTAGTAGAGGATAAAGCGGAAGATAATGGATGCATGGATACTTCAAACTCTGAGTTTGGTGAAAAGCCTGTAAGTAAAGTTTTACATTTTACAGTATATTTACACGAATGCAGAATCAGACACATTTTAATGTTGCCCTTACCCTTTACATTTGGCTTTTAATCTACCTGATATATTTAATTTTTCCGCACAAAATCAAATAGCAATTCATTTATTAAAAAATGTAAGAATGTAGTGGTTAATCACCTTGACCAGCTGGATTGCTTGGGAAGAAAAATCTAAGCAGTACAGAAATGCATTGGTACCTCTGAAAAGGGGTAAAAAAAAATTTAATTAGTTGATTGAAATTAAGAAAATTATACACAAAATACCTAATAATGGTTAGAAATACTAATAAACAAAAAAGTTCTTTGCAAAGTGGGCATGGCCTGTTGGAAAGTTTAATCAAACGAGTTTCTTTTGAAAATCGATACACCTTAAATTATAGAATGTCTAGTCATCTTGGCTGGTAAAGCTTAACTTAAATATTAAATAAATAAATGAATATAAATGTTTACATAAAAAAAAAGTATTGTGTAATATGTGTCAACACACTAACTTGACAATATGGTTTTATTGGATTTAAAATAACAAAATCATTGCTGGGCGGCACGGTGGCTTAGTGGTTAGCACGTTCGCCTCTCAGCGCTAGGGATTGCCGGTTCGAATCCCCATCTGGGTGGAGTTTTCATGTTTTCCCAGTGTCTGCGTGGGTTTCCTCCAGGTTCTCTGGTTTCCTCCCACAGTCCAAGAAAAAACATGGAACAAGTTAATTGAATTCTCAAAAATTGCCCCCTTTAGAGTGTGTCTGTGTGAGTGAGTGTGTGCCCAGCGATGGATTGGCGCCCTGTCCTGGGTGTATCTGCCCAGCGCCCGAGACGTTCTCCCCTGGATGGGCATGGGGAACCCCACCGCGACCCTAATAGAGGATAAGCGGGAGATAATGAATGAATGAAAATCATTGCCATTTAATAGGGCAGCACGGTGGCTTAGTGGTTAGCACATTCGCCTCTCAGCGCTAGGGATTCCCGATTCGAATCCCCATCAGTTTCCATGTTCTTCCTGTGTCTGCGTGGGTTTCCTCCGGGTTCTCCGGTTTCCTCCCACAGTCCAAAAACATGGATCAAGTCGATTGGGTTCTTCAAATTGCCCCATATAGAGTGTGTTTGTGTGCGTGTCTGTGTATGTGAGTGTCTGCCCAGCGATAGATTGGCACCCTGCCCTGGGTGTATCTGCCCAGCGCCCGAAACGTTCTCCCCTGGATGAGCATAGGGAACCCCCCGCAACCCTAATATAGGATAAAGCGGAAGATAATGAATGAATGAATAAATGAATGAATTGCCATTTAATAAAACTGAAATTGTTTTAACATATAAATTCTGTACATTCATCTTTTAATGGCCAAAATAGACATTTTTGATGATTTAGATGGATTCTGGATTTTAACTGCAATACATATAAAAAAGATAAATAAATTCTTGAAAAGGACTTGTTAACCTGATTGACTTTATTATGGGAAACACACTGTTACCAACGCCACAGCCCACCTGTAACAAAAATACATGTCACAGACAGCTTTAAAACCACACATACAGGAATAAATGAGGCAATAACAAACAATAAGTAATAGTACACAAAGATTAAATCACCTCAAGTATCCTAAAAGATGCATGTTGCCCAGGAAAAGCAGCATCATTGACAGATTTCAGTACAGAATCATTATTCTGCTGCTCTGTGATTACACCATAGTTGCTGGTGTGTGTTTTTTCCTGAAGGTATTCCATGCTGGTGTGGTGTGTTTCCTTTAACCCTGAGCATAACGTAACTCTGTGCAGATGACTGCCGGGAGCACAGCTTGTCTCCGAGTCTTGAGGTGAAAGCTCAGGAAATTCAGTAAAAAGCCAATGCCGATTTTTAAAGAACTTGTTCTGGTGCATCTCATAAAATCTGTCCCAATATTTGTTAGCATCTCTGTCGTACATAACTAGAAAACAGTAAAATACACATATTAGAACACTACAAAAAATTCCATGACTGCTATATATCTAAATCAAATTCAGATCTTACCCTGCTCTTCTATTGGAATCATTTCACAAGAGTTTTCTTCTGCTTTTTGTCTGGCTTGTTCAATTTTCGCTGGTGTCCACTGAACATGATCCCTAAAAAAACCCAATGACAAAAAAAAACACTTTAACTTTCATTGTCGGGATTTAATACACATTTAAAATTACCTGTAAAAAAATATAATTACCATGACTACAAAGGGCAAAATTTCGTACAATATAAATATTCTTCCATTTATTCACCGACTCACTCACCCACCCACTCACTCACTCGAAGGACAGATAGACTGTTAGCTGAAACAGTTATTTTATTTTTTATTTTCAAAACATTATTTTCAATATCATATACGGAATATTCAACAATATAAAATAAGCTTTCTGTTAATTGATTTTTCCCCATTGTAGCCTAATGCAAGTGTTTTAAACATGTTTAAGGAAGGGTTGGTAATATATAGAACCCATTAGAATACAATGAGTTTACTTGAAACCCATGTACTGTATTAGAAATCAAGTTATTTTTAAAAGTAAATATATTTACAATTCTGTGAGCATGCTGTTGTTCAGTCACCTCTTTAGTTTTTGTAAAGGTCTTGCACTGTACTAAAAATTAAAGTAAAATGCTATTGCACAGAAATACCACATGTTATGCTGGAAGATGTCATCAGGGTTGGTAAGGATTCTGGCTCCCAGTGGTGCAGGAGGTCGTCCAGTCTTTTGTCTGGAGGAAACATGTCCAATACGGAACGGTGAGATAAACAATGTGCATAGTCTTCTCATGTTCCTTTATTTTAAAAGCTGTAATGAAGCACAGTGATATACATTTGAGCACTGTTTATATACATTTGTAATATTTCACATATTAACTGTTTAATAACTAGTGTTATAATTCTTTACACTAGTGAAAATAACAAATTTGGCCAGTTTATAACTAGCAAAACAAATTATTAACATTGGTCTAGTATTGTGTTAGAATGCTAAAACCAGAAATGGCTAGTCAGATAAACAACAGCTTTACAATAAACCAAACTTTCTTAGAAACAAAAAAGCTGCAAATGATCTAAAAACATACAAAATGTTTTACCCAAACATTTGTTAATTAGAATTTAAACGATAGATTAAAATATTTATATGATTTCATCAGTGGTTAGGGTGTTGGGCTATCAATCAGAAGGTTGTGGGTTCAAATCCCAGGTCCACTGAAGTTACCACTGTCCTTGAACAAAACCCTCAAGTAACATCTAATAAAAGCGTCTGCTAAATGTAAATGTAATTTCAGTTTACAAAAAGAATATTATGGGGGATATTAGTTTTGATATGCCATAGTTAATCAAATAGTAAATATAATATTTCTGTGCTATTTAGTTGAATTGATTTTTAAATAATAAACTAATAGTATTTTGTAGAATTACAAATACAAATACATTAACCAGTGTTTATGTTGTGCTTAAAAAAAGTGCTAAGGCTAAGTCAATGAAGAACTACTTTAACCTCATTGTTAAGTGGTGTGATCAAGAAGGCTTTTGTAAAACACTCACAAAGCACTTATATTGATGCTATCATTCTTAAAAGTGGTCATTAATCAGTAGGATTAAACGTCATCAAGGAAACTGACATGTGAACGTGTACAGCTCCACCTCTGTGGCAGTGTCTGCTGACTGTACTGAGTGAAAACATTAAGCACGTGGCTAATGGTAACGAACCAAACCAAGATGTGAACTATAGGAACAAAATGCAATCTATTGGGGTTTCTTGGTATTTTATATAATCGTTGTATTATAAACCGTTTCGCCCAGCAGATGTCAGAGTAAGTCTGTGTCAGATACTTTTAAAAAAACAATTCAATTTCTAATAAAACGTTATTTTAATTTTTGTAACAACCCTTGAGTTCTTTATTTTTGGCTTGTGAATAAACCTAAACTCGGGAAACAAAGTTATGTATAAAGTTGGGCTTGCAGTTATCCTACTCCCCATGCTCCAACAACGAGCGCACGGGAAATCTGAGTACGCAGATACTACATTCTTAGTGGTAACATTCACAACATAAGCAAACCAGAGAAGAAGCCAACAGTTGTGGCGCGTTGTAATTATTTAAAAAAAAAATACTTTTCTGTATATATTTGTAGCGTCGCGACGACAATACTCAGCTAAGGTAAAAAAAAAAAAAAAATATATATATATATATATATATATATATATATATATATATATATATATCACGAGCTGTTTTGCTTGCAACATGTGCAGAATTCTGAACTAGTCGGACTTCCAGCCTCCTGTTTGCTCTTTTACTGAACTTTGGTTATAAGTTAAATAGTTGGATCATCTTCAACCTCGATCTTCAATTTGCGGTCTCCTGTAAGTTATCGAATGATTGGCAGTGATCGTAGCTTAATGGCTAGTTAGCTTGTAGTGAGAGATAGCCCTGCTGTAGCATCATTACCATAAACCCGCCTGCAAGTCACCCGATGTAAATATTCAATCAGGCATAATTCCACCGTAACACGAAAAGGACACCATACCTGCAGACACGTTTTAATCAGTCTCAATGGTGTCCACATTCTCCTCATGTTCTTTGGAGCGGAGTGCTGCAGTGCGCCCTCTAGGCACAAGAAGCAACACCTGCGTCCTGCTGGGAATCCGCTCCACAGGTATCACCTCGAATGATCTTGGTACACTGATGCGAGGAAATATGAAGATCCTCAAGAACATCCTGCTCCAGGTATTTGGAAATTCGTCCAGTAATCCATTAGTGCAGATTGTGCCTCCTGTGAACTTATAATAATCATGAAATAAAAAGATGAAATTTTATTGACTTGTGCTCGTTTTGTATTTGATGGAATTACTTGTCTCACCTCATGATGAGAAAAGGGGAAAATTGAGGGATCCAGGGGAGAATGCTTCGGGTACTGAGTAGATACACCCAGGACAGGGTGCCAGTTCACTGCAGGGAGCACATTCACTAACACAGACAGACACTATATAGGGGTAATTTTAATAGAGGTCATTTAGAGCACCATTAAATCCATGTTTCTGGACTGTGGAGAAATTTGGAGAATCCATTGCTGGACACTTGTGGACATAGGGAAAACTTGGAAACTCCACAAAGAACGGGATTCAAATCTGGATACCCAGCGCTAAGATGCAGATGTGCATTAGGCCACTGTGCTGCCTTGCTAAATATTTGTCACCGGTAGATGACAAACGCGTTTTGGGTTTAGTAAAAACAAAAACAACAAATGTCAAGGGGAAAATATAGCATTAATTGCTTAAAATAAAATAAGGTATGTTATTTAATGTGAGTAGTGTAAAATAAATGTAAAAATAATTCAGCAAAACTATTAAGTATGCGTTTGTTCACAGAAATGTGTGTGGATTATGAGGGTGTATGACTGTATTTTAAAGTATTGATCTTACGCTATCTAGCAACAAAATTGTGTTGTTATTGTATGGATTATTTTATGTAGTAAACTGGCTAATGATATAATTCCATAAATCCACAAGTAGCTAGGTGTATAGACATTGCTTGACAAGACAAGTACTTGATGAGTTAGTGTTAGAGACCTTTTTTGGTAAGCGAGTCTGTTTTGTGCGTGTTGTTTTTGTAGGACGGTGCAGAATTTACGAAGGTCTGGACAAAATCTTCCAAGTCACTTATCTCATATGAAAGTGGCAGGTTATACTTTGAGAACTATCGATGCTGCTACACAAGGTAAGTACTTTTTTTTTGCTACTTACTATATAATGAATTATGTCTTCAAAAGTCATAATCATTCACTTATACTCTGCAGCTTAACACCTGAACCACAGCTCTTATATGAGTTGCCGATGCGTTCCAAAGCTGAGAAGATTGAAGATTCCTTATTGTGCCAATGTCCAATTGTAAGTTATGCTTTGCTAAATACATGCTAAAATTGTAAAATAAACACAATATATAGCTTGCTGCTTTGTTTCTAACAGGAGAAAGTACTGCCATGTGCAGTGCAGCAGAAACCCAGCCTGTTGGCACTGATGGCTAATAACTGGTTGTGCCAGCTCTCAGCAGACACTGGAGAGACGCTATGCAGAGTCTATCTTTCATCTTATTTTAAATTCAAGTAAACATGCCTGCTATCACAGCATATCATTTTCATTGGATACTCATTGTAGTGTTAGTCCAAAATGTCTTTATGTGGTTTAATTATCTGAAAAATTATAAAATTTGTCTGGATAGGTCACTATTATGGGATGTCTCTCAAGAAACGTTTTATGTTAAATCTATTCACAGTAAACAAACATCACAAACTCGTCAGGTGAGACACTTCAATGGACACTTCAATTGGAATGATGTGAACTGATACTATAAATATGTCATCTAATATATAATTAATAACAGAAATCTTTCTGCTGTCTTATTTTTTTTCAGGCTGCTGTTGATAATACAATTCTAATGTATCTGGCCATATTTAAAGTCTTTCCTTTAAGACTTGTTGGACTTATGGAGATTGACAAAAAAGTAAATCATTTATATTTATATACAGGTTTTAAGCAGTGGTTACATGTATTTTTAAAAGAATTACAGAGGCAGGTGCTTCATTTGCAGGTTTTTGGAAAAACAGTGGTTGATGTCCTTCTCTCTCAAGGAGTCTTGGCAGTGATGCATAGCTCAAAATATGTCAGGCTCTACAACTTTGAATACATTGTGAGAAAGGTAAAAAAAAAAAGTAATTGTTTTCAAAGCCTTACACAAGTCAAACAGTGGCAAATCAGCAGGATTATCTAAAAGTTTATCACATGAATCACAGAACTCTACGAAAATATGCCTTTAAACTACACTTTAGATTAAAAAAAAAAAGTAGAGATCCTGATTTTAGTATGCTTATTTAACTGTTACTGTCTCCTTTTAGTATAGGACCAAAAAATTGGTTCTGGGACAAAAATTTGAGTTGAGTAGTGCAAGCGGAATAGTGGGAGAGACTCCCTATGGCATACCTGTAAACATTCAAATCACAGGTTGGTTATAACAATCTATTTTTAAGAGATTTAATACTTTGGTTTGCTTTGATTTAATGTGGGATGTACTCAATAACAACATAATTATTTGGGGATGGTTTTGCAGCATAATTCTTTATAAAATTATATAGTGATTAAGATTATTTACAGAGGTATATATTAACTATGTTCATATTTTTTACACTCTTCAGAATGCCCACCTGCACTGTTCGAAATGTGCTATTTGGATAATGGTATCCAAATTGGAGGTCATCCATGGCACTACATCTATACACCTAACCATAAGAGACACAGAGGAACTTATCATATCTGTTCCATCACCGATGGTTCTCTGGTAATTGTTTAAGAATAAACATTTTGGCGGCAACTAACAATTACATTTATTGCTGCTTATTATTTTAATTCATTATGTTGTTTGCTGTTATGGCTTTTTTACTGTCAGGATGTTGTCTACAGTCTCAACATGTTCAAATGTAAAGTAACTTTTAATATTTTTTTATATGTTTGATTTTCTAATTAAATTTGAAGGTTAGTGGTTAGCACGTTCGCCTCTCAGCACTAGGGGTTCCCGGTTCAAATCCCCATCTGGGTGGAGTTTCCATGTTCTACCCGTGTCCGCGTGGGTTTCCTCCGGGTTCTCCAGTTTCCTCCCACAGTCCAAAAACATGGATCAAGTCAATTGAATTCTCCAAATTGCCCCATATAGAGTGTGTGTGTGTGTGTGTGTGTGTGTGTGTGTGAGTAAGTGAGTGTGTGCCCAGCGATGGATTGGCGCCCTGTCCTGGGTCTATCTGCCCAGTGCCTGAAACGTTCTCCCCTGGATGGGCATGGGGAAACCCCACCGCGACCCTAATAGAGGATAAAGTGGGAGATAATAAATGAATGAATGAATGAATGAATTAGAAGGTTTATTATTTGTAAAGTTAAAAGTAATGTAATTTTTTTAAATATACATTGATCATAAAGTTTTGCAGATAATATATGCATACAAAGCCCATATTGTTCTTCTAACAACATATTGATCTATAACTTCATTAAGTCACCTTAAACAGTTGTCTTCTGTATTAAGAAATGCAAGTTGGTATGACATTATAATAAAAGAAATCTACTTTATAGGTTACATGCAGAACCATGCAAACTACTTGGAAACTGAATTCATTTCAAAGAGTCTGAAAAACAGTGTTCACATTGTTCACATGTACATGACTGCCAAAAATCTGCCAGAAGGTCAACTAGTACAAACATGTATAAAAGCAGACATAATAGAAAAATCTGGTATCTTTTACCTTATCATTAAACGTGGTGTTTAAAGTATACTGTAGCAATCAGACGAGTTGAATGAAAAATAAAGTATGTAAGTCAATAAAAAGTTAAATGTTTGATGAATGAAATAAACATTTAATGTAAAGGTGATCTTACCATTTGTAAAGTATGAAGGTGACCTTTGCAGCTTTTAGGGTTTGCTGTCAGTATTACAGGTATGAATGAACCAACAGATCCTTGAACAGAACAGCACATTTAGAAAAATGTTAAATGTTAAAAAGCATTTGTTTTGGCTTTTAAAGCTCTACTTTCTAACCCAAGAGACAACTTTTAACTAGTACCCTCCTAGATATTATGGAATATTGGTGAATAGACCCTAGAAGGATAAAATTTCAGCCATTATAATCAAAAGTCCTTTAGTTTGTGATCTGGAAAATCCCATAAATACAGTTGTTTTTTAAAAACTAACTATATAATGCAATGTTTTATTCACTTGTGTCCCCTTAAAAAGGCTAAGAATGGTGTACAGGATATGAAGTGTAACTCCTTGGAGGAAGACTGGATCTTCTTTCATCCTGATGACTCAGGCAGAATAATCCATGCTGGGCCCAACATCATAAAGTGAAACTTTTATTTTATTTCTTAAAATGTTTTTGCACATTAAAAATAGTCCACAAAAAGTTGATGCTGTTATTTTACTAAGTTGAAACATTGACATTGCCTTAACAATGCAAATGCATGTTAAATTCTATATGACACAACAAGGATAAGTACAAGTTTTAATTAATAGCCAATTTTCAGAAACTGGCACAGAACTATTTAGATTTTTGTATATTTTATCCCATCTATTTTTATTTTTGTTTTCTGCTGTTTTGCAATAAGCATATATATAAATGACGTGCTTATTTATTTCTGTATTTTATATATGTGTATAATGTCAGGGATATAGATATTTATCATAGCTTTAATCATATTTAGTTTTTTTCCTTTATAGTATTTTAAAAATCCAGGCAGAAACAGACTTTGAATCGCACTATGAAGTGGTCCCTGATTTCTCCATCATGACATCCCGGAATATCAATGTAAGCAAGTTAATCAACACTTCTGAGTTCACAGGCTATTGTACAGATTGTGAGAAAATGTCTTTGTTTATGTAAATGTTTATAAATTTTTATTTTCAAATATTGTCAAGTGATAAAATGATTGACCTTTCTACACCAGGCTTTCCCTAATGTGACAGTGACCTCATCTGGTCGCACAGTGAAGAGGCGATTTCAGCAGTTGGATGATGATGAAGGGCAAGAGGTGGTTAAGTACAGGAAAACACATTCTAAGTATACGTTTTGAAATTTACTCTTTAGGCCCTTTTTAAATACAATATAATATCACCATTTATTACATATATATTGTCCAACTGGTTTTAATATGTAATAGATAAATTGTTCAATTAGCAGTTCCTTAGCCAATTGAAGCCTTTCTCTCATTAGTTATTGAGAAGTTAAAATAAATAAAGTAAAAAGTGCAAACTCCAAAAAAAGGTCTGTACCAAGATTTTAGTAAAAGATGAATATAAAACACAGTTATTGGCTGCAAAGGATGTGCACCAAGTTTTTTTTAAAAATGCCCTTTATTATAATTGCTTGTTTTTAGAACTTTTTTTCTTTTACAACTGGAACCAGATAAATTTATGAATGAGTAATGTGCAGATTACTCACACGTACCTGATTGTTTTATTTCTCATACATTGTGGTGGTGTACAGCATTATAGTAATACAAGTCCATCCATCCATTATCTTTCCGCTTTATCCTCTACTTGGGTTGCGGGGGGGTTCCCCATGCCCATCCAGGGGAGAACGTTTGATTGGGAACCATTGGGATTCGAACCGGGAATCCTTAGTGCCGAGAGGCAAACGTGCTAACCACTAAGCCACCGTGCTGCCCAATACAAATATGTATTACTGTTAAAATATTTATTCAGTGTTTAGTCATGCATTCTGTTGACTCAGTCACAGGCTGCTTTCACAACCATAGTCAGCTCTAGTCGCTTGATTTTCTCCTACAATAGTTATGTTTGGATCCTGCTTGAAACTGCCCTATCGGTGAGAAAATTACAACAATCTTGGACTATACTATTAGACACAAAAGGCCAAATTTCCAGTGAACACTTAAGCAGGTAAAAAAAGTGCCCTGAAGGTATAATGTTGAAATCGTAGTATTGTAACTTTAAATCATTCATTATCTCCCGCTTTATCCTATATTAGGGTCGCGGTGGGGTTCTCCATGCCCATCCAGGGAAGAACGTCTCGGACGCTGGGCAGATAGACCTAGGACAGGGCGCCAATCCATCGCTGAGCACACACTCACTCACCCAGACACACTCTATATGTGGCAATTTTTGTGAATTCAATTGACTTGATCCATGTTTTTGGACTGTGGGAGGAAACCGGAGAACCCGGAGGAAACCCATGCAGACACGGCCAGAACATGGAAACTCCACCCAGATGGGGATTCGAACCGGGAATCCCTAGCGCTGAGAGGCGAACGTGGTAACCACTAAGCCACCGTGCCACCAACTTTAAATCAATTTGACATATTTCTATCATTTTTGGTTTTAAAATTGCAAACATGGAAAAGAGTCTAAAGCAAAATGTTGCAATGTAAAAGGTTATTCACACAATTCATTTTAACTGCCAATTCTTATTACATTACAAACCACAGTATGAGGTACCATAAAAGCTTTGTTTTTAATCTTATAACTGTGCTATTGCTTTGTGAAATTCATTAACTCATTTTCAAAGTGATGGGCAGTTGCTTGTCCATGACCAAGACCATGGCTGTTAATAGTTAGAACAAAGTTTAAAGTATAGACTATGTAAAAAATGTTTGCAGCACTAACGTCTCCTTACGTAGCCGTAACATTGTAAGCTGATTAGAGTCGGAACCTTTTTAACATTACCAAAAGGCTTTCTCTTGAGGTGACTGCAGTGCTGAATGGGCTAAAGGGATCCCTGGTTGCTAGTCCATGACAGGGCAGACATACCCACATTTACAAAGAGGGGCTATTTTCTAGTTCACATACAAGTATATCTTTGGGCAGTAGAAGGAAAGTTGAGTGTCCCAGAGGAAATCCACACTGACAGGATACTGACACTGACCTACCCAAGGACTGAACCTAGAAGTCTCTTGTGAAGAAATCGTAGCAAGACCATTATTTATTTGGAATATGTGTTTTAAAATTTGAGAAAATTAACCTTTTATATTTTGTTTTGTAGACATTTATTATGATTAAATATGAGGATGAACTAGACCTGTTGGCCGTTGTGGATGTCAATCCCACAGAAGATGAAGGACAGGCTAGTGTTCGCCTCCATCACAATAAAAGTGGGGCATTATTAAACAGAATTGTCCTACAGGAACCTTGGGATGTGGTAACTATTGTGACATAATTGTTGGTACAATATTATTCTTTTTTATTTTTAGAGCTTACTATTTTCTTTCTTTTTTATAGACCTTCAGCCATGAAGTCTACTTTGACAGAGAAACAATAATTCATATTGACCAAAGGAGGAACAACACCTATTGCTGCCATGTGTACAAGATCAAACGAAAAACAAACTGATGAACCTACAGTAGGATTCTGCATTGTTTATGCTTTTAAACCATATCTGGAATATATATTTTGTACTTTTGTAAAGCAAAAATTACTTGACCTTTTGTGTTTGATGTTTAATTTCTATCTTTTATATTTTTTTAAAACAAAGGCCACATTGTTTTTACCCATCAACTTGTTTTTGTATGTGGCTTTTAATTGGCTAAATAAAGAAAAATCAAAATAGATTTTCTCACCTGACCTTTTTTTCATTGGTTTATTGGAGTTCTTAGCAGTAATTTAGAAAAAAGAAATTCAGTACACAGTAAAAAACAGCAGCTTACTAAAGTTAAGCATAAATGATAAAATAAAGATAAAAATGTTCACTGAGGACTTGCAGCTACGCATTGTGGCTGCTCACAATTCTGGAAAAGGCTATTAGGCCTTAGAAATCTAAAAGTTTTCATGTTTCAGTGGCTAAAGTGCAAAGTACTATTAAAAATACAAGACATTCCACACTGTGAAAAACTCTGAGGATATGGTTGAAGGCCAAAAGTGATACCTATGCTGGCCAAGAGGATAGTTAAAGAGGTAAAAAATAATTCAGATAAAAAAAAATTCATTGGCTACAAAGGCTTAGTGGTTAGCACGTTCGCCTCTCAGCGCTAGGGATTCCCGGTTCAAATCCCCATCTGAGTGGAGTTTCCATGTTCTCCCCGTGTCTGCGTGGGTTTCCTCCGGGTTTCTTCCACAGTCCAAAAACATGGATCAAGTCAATTGAGTTCTCCAAATTGCCCTATGTAGAGTGTGTTTGTGTGCGTGTCTGTGTGTGTGAGTGTGTGCCCAGCGATGGATTGCCGCCCTGTCCTGGGTGTATCTGCCCAGCGCCCAAAACGTTCTGCCCTGGATGGGCATGGGGAACCCCACTGCGACCCTAATAGAGGATAAAGCGGGAGATAATGAATGAATGAATGAATGTTTGGCTACAATTTGGTGTAAAAAAGGTGAACCCTTTAACCCTAACACCATGCCTTTTGTCAAACATGTTGGTGGAAACCTAATTCTTAGGGGGTGTTTTTCATTTAGTGTAAAACACCCAGAGAACCTAATCACCTAACAACACGATGAAAAAAGATTCACAACAACAACATCAGGCAATCTGCAGAGAAACCAGTAGACAACATGACAGACACGAAACACACAGCAAAAGTGGTTGGCCGACAAAACATTAACATTGCAGTGGCCTTAAATCCAATTTAGAATCTGTAGATGGAGTTAAAGATCAAGGTGATGGCAAGGAGACCATCCAACCTGAAAGAGTTGGAGCTCATCAATAAAACATGAATAGGCAAAAATACCAGTGTAGACCTGCAAAAAGCTGGTCAGCAATTATAGTAAATGTTCGATTGCTGGAATAGCCAATAAAGGCTTTTCTATTGAGTGTTGAGAGAGGTTTGAATAATTTTGAATATGCTGCTTTTTGTTCAAATGTAAATAAAAGCTGAGAAATACACACAATTATGCCACAATTATCCATCCATCATCTTCCACTTTATACTCTATTAGGGTCACGAGGGGTTCCCCATGCCCATCCAGGGGAGAACGTTTCGGGTGCTGGGCAGATACACCCAGGACAGGGCGCAAATCTATCACTGGGCACACACTCACTCACACAGACACACTCTATATGGGGCAATTTGGAGAACTCAATTGACTTGATCCATGTTTTTGGACTGTGGGAGGAAAACGGAGAACCTGGGGGAAACGCACAAGGACACGGGGAGAACTTGGAAACTCCACCCAAATGGGGATTCGAACCGCAAATCCCTAGCGCTGAGAGGCGAACGTGCTAACCACTAAGCCACCGTGTTGCACCACAATTGTCATCTTATAATATTTTGTTAGAAGGTTTCATTTTCATTCATGAAAAAAGCCAGCTGGTTGAATAAAAGTAATATTAAGTGAAATATTTCACTTAATATATATATATATATACACACACACACATACACACATTCGGGCTTAGTGGTTAGCACGTTCGCCTCGGAGTGCTAAGGATTCCCAGGATTCCCAGTTTGAATCCCAATATGGGTGGAGTTTCCATGTTCTCCCCGTGTTCGCGTGGGTTTCCTCCGGTTTCCTCCCACAGCCCAAAAACATAGATGAAGTTCAACTGAATGCCCCATATAGAGTGTTTTTGTGTGAGTGAGTGTGTGCCCAGTGATAGATTGGCACCCTGTCCTGGGTGTATCTGCCCAGCGAACGAAACGTTTTCCCTGGATGGGAATGTGGAACCCCACCGCGACCCTAGTATGTCCAATCCAAAATAATGGATGGATAATTATATACACTCACACACACACTCCACATGGGGCAATATGGACAATTCAATTGACCTTGACCTAGGACTGGGGGAGAAAACCGGAGAACCCGGAGGAAACCCACGCGGACAACCTGGAAAATTTACACAGATTGGGATTCGAACCAGGAATTCCTACCGCTGAGAGGCGAACATGCTAACCACTAAGTCACCGTGCCGCTCAAAAATTTAATGTTAAGTTATATTTAAATTCGCTACCTGCCTTGCATTACTTAATATATAATTATTTAATAGTAATAGTAAAATTAATGTTCGTGTTCATAATGTGTCGATGTAAAGGAGAAACAGTGTGTTTCACTTTAAATTTTGAGTTCACGCTGACGTCGTTATTACGAGTAGACGCTGCAGAGCGCAAACTTTGTAACTTTTGTAACTTGCATTAGGGTAAAGAAACTAAAAGGTGCGTTTCTATATTGTTTCTGTGTGTGCGCCGTTATTCGTTGCGTAACAGTGACGGATGTGGAAACTTACAAAACCGTGACTGACGGACTGAGGAGGGAAGAGTGGACAAAAAACGATCCTTGCGCTGTTCACGTTCTGTTGCGCATTCTTCAGAAACCAGCCATGCAGAATTACAAGGCCTTCCTCGCGTTGCTTTTCGTGGCGTTTACAGTCGGCTTTTTTGCTGTGGTGTTCGTTCTGAGGTGGGTTTTGCATTTCAGAGAGGGTTTAGGTTGGGATGGAGGCTCCGCCGAGTTCAACTGGCATCCTGTACTTACTGTGACCGGGTTCGTGTTTCTTCAAGGGGGGGGGGGGGGGGGGGGGGGGGGGGGGGGGGGGGGGGGGGGGGGGGGGGGGGGGGGGGGGGGGGGGGGGGGGGGGGGGGGGGGGGGGGGGGGGGGGGGGCCCCCCCCCCCCCCAGCAAAATAGACCGAACTTATAAAAAATAACTTCAGGTACAAATAACTATTTTATGGCAATAAAAACGTCTTAATATGTAGAAATGCAATATGAAGAGTCATTGCATCGCAGATAGATAGATCCAGATTCTATCTATCTAAAAATAATCCAGATTATTTGTACACAAAATTTACTCTACTTTTTTTTCCCCGTAAAATGATTTCAATTAGTTCCATCAAAAAGTCGTATTGTATTGCCATCTAAGCTAATGCTAAAAGTCACGCCCTGTCCTGGGTGTATCTGCCCAGCGCCCGAAACATTCTCCCCTTGATGGTCAAGGGAACCCCCCCCCCCCATGCCCAGCGCCCAAAACATTCTCCTCTTGATGGGCATGGGGGAACCCCCCCCCCCGCGCGCGACCTTAATATAGGATAAAGCGGAAGCTAATGAATGGATGGCTGGACAAACGTTTGAGTGAGCTGAAAAAACACTTCTGTCCAATCAAAGGGCTTGAACACACTGACCTAACATAGGCCTGTTAGAGGATCTTGGTGTCTAAAACTTAAAATCTTAATGTGTTTCGAGTGTAACAAATACATTACAGTTCTGATTCGAATTACAAGTAAAATATTTGAAAACCAAGTGGCACTTCTGTTATGTCTTTTTCTTTATAGCAATTGTTGTGTACAGACTTCCTTGGACATGGAAGTGCAGCAAGGTGATGATGAAGTTTATCCATGCAGGGCTACATGTGTTGGCCTTCATTTTGGCTGTTATTTCTCTGGTAGCAGTGTTTGACTTCCATAATGTACAGACAATCCCAAATATGTATAGCCTTCACAGCTGGGTGGGGCTCACTGCAGTCATACTCTACTCTCTACAGGTATGGTACATACTGTTATAGATCATCATATCAATGGAGTATGCACATAATAATCAATAATCAATATATATTTAATATAGTACAATGGCTAAAGAAAAATAATGATTATGTTTCCATTTCACAGCCCCAAAACTAAAACAATATCATAAAATTAAGCATGTAATGTCAACTTTCAGTTTAAACATTCTGACTCAAAACGATAAGTTTATTTTTGCCAGTGTGTTTACAGTGCATAAAAATGCATGTGAAACTAGTAAAATGGTCATAGAAATTATTGTAGAAATAGGAAGGTGTACCTTATTCTGTGGTCAGTGAGTAAACTCATTTACACAATGTAGTGTGTGACCTGTTAGCCTATGAAACATCACATACCTGACCTTTAGAGATTAGCTTTAAAGATTAGTTTTGTGCAAACTTGATTACACCAAAATGCAAAATATTCTATTTTGGATGCATAAATACATATATGAATCTTTAATAAAGCTGGGCATAATTTGATTTTCTAATCCCACAGTATCTCTCTTTTTTCATGTAACCTGTAATTAAACAGATTGTGCTTGGAATCAGTATCTACCTTCTACCTGTAAGTCCAGAATTTGTGCGGGCTGCTTTAATGCCTATTCATGTATTCAGTGGCCTAGTTATCTTCACCACTGTGATTGCTGCTGCATTGATGGGAATTACCGAGAAGCTTATATTCAGCCTGTAAGTATTTATGACTTACTTCATGGTCACAGTAATATCTTAAAATGTGACTTTTAGTAATTTATATATTAATTAATCTACTAAAATAGCATTTTTTTACAATTATACACAGGAAGGAGCCATTTTACAAAGATTCTCCCCCAGAGGCCACATTTGTTAATGTACTAGGCTTGCTAATAGCAGTGTTTGGGGGGCTCATCTTGTGGATTGTCACTCGCCCGTCTTGGAAGAGACCTAGTGAGCAACTCCTTTACAACCTAAACAGAAGTGACACGGCACCAGCAGGCAGACCAGATACAGAGACCAGTGGTGATGCCCAAAAGAGAACTGACTAACCTTACAGTTCATAATCAGTCTTAAAGAAACATGCTGAATTGCATGTTGTTTCTTACAATGCTAGTAATAAGTCATCCTTAGTATGTCTTATATACCAGTTTTGATACACACTGCATGTAAATTGCTCTCCAACAGTGGAATGGTGTGGCTCATTCTAAATCTTTCACCTGTCTGTGCCAATGTGCTATTTTCTGTTAATTGCATCTAAATGTAAATATAAAAAAAATAAAAGCTGAAACTATTCAACTTTCTTATTTTTTAATGACCTTAACGTAAAGAAAAAGTTATGTAAAAAGACTTAACATATACATGTTACTTATTGTCCACTTTACACATAGCTGCACTTTTTTACACCCCTTTACGCTGTTCTCTAACGGTCAGCACCCCCATAGATTAGGTACCCTTTGGATGGTGGATTCTTCTCAGCACTCCAGTGATACTATAGAATAGAATGCTTTATAGTTATTGTATTTTTACACTGAACAACAAAATTAAAACAGCCCTTCCTCCAGTGTCTAACCTAAAAACAGAATTATAAATTTTGTATAAGTTTGAATAAATAAAGAAAAAGGAATTATTGTATTTTAATTGTTCAAAAGTGTAATGAAAAAAGACAATTGCACATGCCCTGTTCACATAAGACTGAAAGTGTACTAAAGTGGTGTGTGTGTGTTGGTTCTTGTCCATCCCAATTAAAGGATGTTATCTTTAATCTGCTGGTGGTTAGAAATTTGTGATTAGTGGATTATCTTTAAGACCAGCAATGACACTAATGTGTATGAAAATTTCAGCAGCGTTGCAGTATCTGATCCAGTTGTACCACAGAAACCTAAACTAACACACCACCACTATTTCTGTGCCATTGCATTGATGAGAATGATCCACTATGTTAATAGTACATTGGGGATCCTGACCATTCAAGAACAGAGTGAATGAGACAAATATGCAGGAAAAATATCTGTATATTTCTGTAATTGTAAAACTTTAAACCAACTGATATAATGGACAATGAATTAAAAAACACGAAATGAACCTAATAAATTACCAATTAAGTGTGTTTTATTGAAACAAAATTATGTTCAAATCATTACATTGTTCTAGTATTTTAACAGATTTATGTAATTCGAGCACAAACTATTGTGCTAAAATCCATCCATCTTCTTCCGCTTTATACTCTACAAGGGTCGCAGGGGGGTTCCCCATGCTCATCCAGGGGAAAACGTTTCGGGAGCTGGGCAGATACACCCAGGACAGATAAAACCCATAGGCAGAATCTATCGCTGGGCACACACTCAGATGAAACAGAACATTAAAATTCTGATAATATATTTTGTGCGTTTATTTGAATTTATGCATGAGCAGTTATTAAACTATTAAAGTCATTACTTGTAACATTGCTAATGTAACTCATCATACATTTAAACTTGCAAATATTTTTATGGCATCTATGGCCTATCCAGTTATTGTCTTGACCTTGTGTGTTCTTGATGACAATTCTATTCTTGGGCAATTCTGTATGTACAGTAATATAATTTTTTGTATTTATTTGTTTTTCATTTTATATATTTTTTTAATACTGAAGCAGTCATTGCTATGTTAAAATAGTATTGTCTGTTTTTCCTTTTTGTTTTTTTAGACTGTCATGATTGATCAGAATTTTGCAATTTGCTTTTACTAAATACATCCATTTTTATAAAGTCTAATGTTGCATTTAATAAAATGTGAGGCAGTAATCAGAATTCGGGAAAGAGAACATAGGTCAATAAATATTTGAACATAGACATAAATCTCTGTGCACTAAAATAATGCAAGATGCAATTAGTGTTGACTTTAAACTTTAATTTATTTTTTATTCCCCCCTCTATATTTACAGGCTCAATTGTAAACAATTGAGATTACAGAAAATAATTAAAGTAGGGCAATGTAGTTCAGTGGTTAGGGCGTTGGGCTATCAATCTGAAGTTTGGGGGTTCAAATCACAGGTCCACTAAATTTACCAATGTGGGTCTTTGAGCAAGAACCTTAACCCTTACTGTTCCAGGGATGCTGCGATTAACCCTGTGCTCACCTTGTAAGTCGCTTTTGATAAAAACGTCTGCTGTATGACCAAATGCAAAGTGAAAAATCACAGTATTTGTTTATAAGTATTTTTTTTTCAGAGCATCATTTTCTTCACCAAAAAATATTCAAACATTACATTCTGCTACATCAAAAACAATCCTAAAGGCAAGAGACATATTGTCAAACTCTACAAAGAAACATCTTTATAAATGTAAACACAAGATGGTATCTGGGAATACAGTTAATATTTAAATATAAAAGGCGAAATCTGAGTTTTTTGTTAGAAAACAACTCAAAAAGCTTTCCCTTATCTGGAACTTTGTATTTAATAATGAATTAAATCAAAAGCAAGAGTTGATTATCTGAGGCACGTATTCTAGCCAACTGGGCCACAATTTTTTTGTGTCATGTCTGAAGCAGTAAAATGGATATTAATGTGTATATAGCTGTATTTAGATTATAGATTCCAGATGGATTATAATCAAAAACAACACAAAAGCAACCCAAAAGATATTAAAGAAATAGAATTGCATTTATCAACCATGTGAACTTAGCTGAGCTAAGCTTTTTTTAAATTACTAATGAGGGTGCTAAAGGCAGAAAGAGTCAGACACCAACCAAGTGTTACTGCAGTAAACCTCTTAAAAAAGAAAAAAAAACTTGCCACTTGGGGACATCCGTCATTTCCAAATTTCTGAAAAGGATTTACATCAAAGTATAAAAAATATTCATTATATTATGACTTTTTTTTGCCTGTGAAAAAAGACAATGTACAAAGTCAAAATCTTAAACATTAAGTATAAATCAAAGTCCACACTTTACTACATCTTAATGGCTAATTGGTTAAATTCAGTTTACTGGTGTACAAAGGCCAAACTGCCATTATTCAAATAGTTATGGGCCTGATTGCATGGTGTAACTACAGAAATGGCGATTGATTGAAGGACCTCAACATGTGTGTTAAATTTTTTTCCAAATATAATTACTGTTGTTACTGGAGATTACAACAACCCAGTAAATAAATAATGAAAGGTGTTACTGATAACAACACATTTTCCTCTAATAACAGGCACATGTGACCTAAATTAGCCACTTAATATATATTTTCAATTTAATATATATTTCAATTTAAAATATAATAACAGGTGAAAACTCTGTAATAACTATATTCAAAGTATTGAAATTTTGTTCCATCTTTCACAGTAAAATTTTGGGTAATTCCATCCATTATCTTCTGATTTGTCCTCTATTAGGGTCGAGGGGGGGGGTTCCCCATGCCCATCCAGAGGAGAACGTCTCGGGCGCTGGACAGATACACCCAGGACAGGGTGCCAATCTATCGCTGGGTACACACTCACTCACACAAACACACTCTATATGGGGCAATTTTGGAGAATTCAAATGACCTTGATCCATGTTTTTGGACTGTGGGAGGAAACCGGAAAACCCGGAGGAAACCCACATGGACACGGGGAGAACATGGAAACTCCACCCAGATCGGGAATCCCTAGTGCTGAGAGGTGAACATGCTAACCACTAAGCCAAATTTTAGGTAATTAAACCTAAAAATAGAAACTTTGAAGCAGAAACACACAAATTCTACAGCTGCCACTGTTAAGGCCTATACATATGGTGTGTATCATTGAATATGTTTCAAATGTGCTCAATGGTATTACTTAATAGTAAAATTCAAAGCTTTTGCACTGTACTTTACTCTGATATCTGTTTCAGTTCAAGAGGAATATATTAACAGGGGGGCATCAGCCGCATAACAGCAGTGGAACACACATGCAGTGTGTCCCTACAGATAAAGCACATTTAAATAATTTCTTAGTCCTTCAGTGGAACAGTTTTCATTCATGCAACATAATTTGTTATTTTTGCATCTTGTGCTTTTTTTGCTTATGAAAACACATTCACAGAAATCAGCAGCTTCACAGTCAAGAGACTTCAAGAAAGGAAGACATTGTATAATCTAAAAAACTAGATTACAGAACTTGTTCAAGGGCCTCCAGAAGTCCCAATTCTATTAACAACAATTACACAATCAATAACTAAATTTTACATTTAAAATCTTTGGCTTGCTTGTTCAAAAAAGATAATAAATACATAATCTTTAACCTTCTGTATTTACAGTTTCAGGATCACAGATTTGATCTGTTATCAGTGATCAGCTGTTTTACAAGAAAGAAAAAATTTAAATAAAAAGTCTCTAAAGCTTACATTAACCTGACATTCTTGAAATGTCATGCAATGTTTTAAAATTCAGTGCATGAAAGGAGTCTTTTTTCTTTTTGTTCTTGCTCCTGAATCTTTGGTCCAACATCCTCTCACACTAATGTAAAAGTCTCAGGTGTAACTCTCATTTTCACTCCATACAGTCATCCACTGCTTCTTCTCAAATGGATCAAACATGACACTTCCATCCATGAAGGGTCTCGTCTCCTTACGAATTCTCACAGCATTGTACTTGGGAATACTGTCATTATATTTGGAGCGTTTAAAAAATCCACACTAAATAAAAAGAAAAATCAAAATTTTGCGTCATTAAAAGTTCATGATTCTTAAACCTTAGAATTTGACATTGTTTATGAAAAAAAATGCATGCTAACTGAATGCAGAAGGTTTGGGAGCATATACGGGCAAAGGAATATGCTGGCAAAGGAAAAGCACCAAATGAAAAGTAACCAGAAAATGATAGACAAGTTAAAAGTGTGCATCAGCGAAGAAGTGAGTGTAAAGGAGAATAAGTAATCATTGCACAGTTTCAGACTTTGCATAGAAGTGACAAGTAAGGTGCACTCTTCACAAGAAAGCACTATTTCTCTTTCTTTTCTTCTTTTGGCAAAGCAAAAGGTGCGTTAGTGATTATTATAGCTGTGCCCCACTTCAGACTGGGACAATGCAGCAGTCTTGCGCTTTTTATTGTTTTGTTTACCAGTCAGAGGCCACTAGGCCTCGGTGCAGAGCTTGTCTTTGTCTGAGGGCTGAGCATGAATCTCAGCTTTGTGATATGCTGCATCAAATTGTTCTTTTTGGGCACGCTTGAAGAAACCGCACTAGAAAGGGAGGAAGGTGGGTGATCATTGCATTTGCATGATGGTTAAATTGTTGTTACAGATTCTACAAGTTGAATCATTGTGTATTTACAGGATATAGGATCATTTAGATTTATTTTTGTAGTAAGATAATAAAGCAATAAAGCAAAAATGTGCAGAAGTATGCCCACCTTCCAAAGTAGAAGCACTAGCAAAGCCAGCATCAATATGCCAGCAAGTACCGCCACCAGAATGATCCACCATGGAACACCACTATAGTGTGCCACAGTATTTTCAGGAAACACAGTTAATCTCACCTTTTAACAGAAAGGTAAATACAAAGTTATACATGTAATAAAATAATTAAACTTTTATGTGCTTTCAAGTTTAAGTGATACAAACATATAATAATTGGTGTTTTCAGGTTAAGCATATGCATGCAATTTGATTAAATAAGGAAAATCTTCCCCAACATTTTACCTGAATACCCAGAATATTTTTATTTATAGGCAAAAAGTAGCAAAAACTAGAAATGTTGCCAGTAGTTCTTAAGTTAGCTTATAGGTTTATTTATGTATTATTTGGATTTGGCATCTTCACAAAGTCATTAATGGGTGGGGATCTAAGTTACAAGAATGCAAAATATAGGACTACTTCAGCGTGTTCATGTGGACACCTTCTTGTGTCTATAGATGAACATGAATTTGTTGAAGATGATTGAGGTTCTTTAGCCACCAATTAAACAATTCTTTGTTGCAATCTTCAACCAAATGACTTTTTTTTTTACTCTCGATTTTTAGCCGTGAGATTGTTCAAACATTACCACAGATTGGTTTTTACATTCTTAGCCTTGTTCTTTTATATTTTCTTCATGCTTAGTGCTCATGCTTAAGGACATCAAATTTAGTAAGGTTTATGTTTAAACTAGTTAGCTTCTATACAGGCAGCTGTCAAATATTTTCAAATAAAAAAATTATTGCGCTCGTATAAATGTAATTTTCAAGTGTCCATGTAATATAGACTGTTTATTTTTTTAATAACTGCATTTACTTATGGCTGCAATTCATGGCTGAATGTTGCACTCAAATCCTACAAAAGCTGCCAACAGAAATATTTATTTAGAGTTAAAATTTATTCATAGAATTAAAGCAGTACATTTTTTGTAGCAAAGATAAGCATACGCATTTGATCTACAGAAGCAAACTGAGCACATCAGCTCAGCACACATGCTTTAAATAAACAATGTTTATGTTTAAATGTTTAAAATAAACATTTATATCTTATTCTGAAAAAGTTACTACTTTACCTGTGTCTCGGGATTCTTTAGCTTAATGTTTTTGGCAGAAACATTTAGACTAATGGATGCTTTCACAAACAAATCAAGATAGTTATATGAGGCATAATCCTGTTTTGAATAAAAAAGGAAAAAAAGTGATTTAACTAGTGATCAATCTATTTTGTCCATTTTGCAAAAAATGATGTAATATCATGAATATGCATTGTTCTTACTTCCAGGAAAGTAGCATTCCAAAGGCGTGCCTTTAATGTAATGTGTGCAGTACTGTCGAATCCCAGCAGAGGGCACTTGATGTTCACACATCTTGCATCCCCATTACAAGACTAAAATTTATAAAATACAATGTATTAGACAGCCTCTTACACAGTGAGTTAAAATATGCATCACTTTCCTTACCAGAGATTTGTATTTTCTTTGATCTGTAAAAAGAGATATTTTGTTTCTGTCACTTTCAGTTCTTTCCTCTGCCTCACGTTTTCTCCTCAATACAGTAGATTTCTGAAAGAACAGTTCATATTTATTTATATTTATTAGTTTATTTTGTGTAAAGAAAATGTGCCTCTATTAGTGTTTGTAACAATATCATACTTTACTAAGGTCAAGCTGGTCAATCTCCTTACTAGGAGAGCAGTTAATCTGCTGCAGATCTTTAGAATCAATCTTCACCAAGTATAGAAGCCATTTCCCCACTGCACTTTCTTTAGGCCACTGGATATTCAAAGATGCTGTGCCAAAAGATTTCAATGGCTTGCCCAAATTTATTACCTAAGTCAAACATTTAATGTTCACAGCATTAATGGTTTCATTAGAGCTTTCTATTTTAATGTCAATCTATTTTAATGAATATTTAGACATATAATTGAACTGGTTACCCTGAATTCATATTCAATTAAATTGCCAACTTCCTCATCTGATTGCATGGCACTTTCTCCTTTAGTAATCCCTCCAAAATAAGCCTGAGGTGGTTTGGCAACCCTGGTCAAAAACAAGAGTTATTGAGAAAAATAGATCATCAACATTTATGAAAGTGAGAAGGAAAGGGAAAAACTAAACATGATGCATACCCCTGCACTGAGAGAAGAAGTTCAATCACAACTTTAGCTTTAGCCTTTAAGTTCTTCAATCCTTGCTGAGAACTTGTTCTGTTAAAAACAAGGCATTAGGTGAAACATTTTAACAATTAGTTATTCATTCTTCAGTTTAGGTGACTTAGTCATAATATAGTCCTGTGGTGCTGGGGCTTATACCAGTTCTCAATGAAAGGCCCTAGACAGATTGAAGGTCCATCACATGACACACATTTACACCAGTTCATATGAAATCATTAAATTAAGTGATTTAAGAGAGATAACTAACTCTGTTAAACAGGAGAATATGCAAACGCTAACCAGTCCAATCTGCTCAGAAATGAAACCCTGGACCTTTTTGCTGTGAGATGACAGTGCCACATACTGAGCCACCATGTGCCCAAAAATTATTAATTTTTCTTTTTTAGAATCTTGAATATGAATTACTCACGTTTCCAACTGAAGGTCAACCTCAACCTCTGTGGTTTCAAGTGTGATCTTTGCAGTGCTAAGAATAATGTAAAAGGTAACCTGAAACAATTTTAGCACATTGCTTAGAAAGAACTGAACACATAAGATGTCCTTCTATTAGATTTAAATCTTATTTAAAATAGCATACCTCTGAGTCTCTTTTAAACGGGTTTCCCAACTCACAATCAACTTGTGAACCATTCTGATTGGCTGCACAGATTACAGCCTTGTCCTTAACATGTAAAAGCTTTAGTTAATTTTGCTTTAAAGTTAACTGCTGTTTTTTTATAGTATTGCTGATCTGCTTAAACAGACAAGGCTAATTATGATGGCAGAATAAAAATAAATCAGAAAAAAAAATCAAATTTTTGTCACTTACTGTGGTTTTAAGAGATCTGAATCCAGAGTATGACAGTGAATTGAACCACCCAAGCAGTTTGGCTTCATGAGCATCATCTCCATTTTTGTTTTTCACGGTTACCTCTAAAACAATGTCCTTCTGGTCACTCAGAGACACAACTGCTACACCATTTTTTCTGTTTGAAAAGATAAAACACTTAAGCATCTAAGTAGCATGAACTAATAATTCATCAGAGGCACTGTATAATAAAATGTGACTTTACTGTAACTCTTGTCTTCAAGTTTAAAGTTGTTGATACTCACGTAGGTAATGGAGGGAAAACATTCTGGTTTGACTCTCTGTAACAAAACCTGTACTGGAGTTGCAAGTTACTCTGACATATGTTGTCAGTCCCACAGCCCTCCTTTAGAAAGTTTACCTAAGACAAAAAATAGATGTCTACGTCATATTTTTAAAAAATCATGGAGTTTACTGTGAATCTTGCAGGCTGGATTTTTGAAAACTACAGTCAACGATGCATTTAAAAACACATTTTTAATATTCCTAATAGAAGACTCAAGAGTAAGCAGTCATTTTGCTGAAGGCTTCAACTGAATATATCTGTAGTTTTTTTTTTCCTTGCTAGAACACTATTTCAAAGCAGAGGGACTCCTCTAAACATTTACCTCAGTGCTTGTCTTGTTTTGCATAATGGATTCCAAAACTGGCACAAGCTCAGGTAGTGTGCCCTGAATTTTCCCTTTTTTTGCACTTTCAATACCAACTGACAACTCAACAGGGATTGCTTTCAGCTTGTCTTTTATGTTCTCCTAAAGAAGATAAGTCAATATTAATTATTCAGTATGGATTTTGGTTAGAATTCATAATTGAAAGTTCATAATATTAGAGTTAGGAGTTATAAAATATAACTATCTACAGATACCTGTAGCTGGAGTCTGGCTTTGTGACAAACTTTCTTGTTTTGTCCTCTGAGCTCCAGAAGGCCTGTAAACTGGAAGTCCTGATCAGTTGGCCTTTTATCCAAGAAAAATACACGAGAGGGCAAACCCTGTTTTCTACGATGCAGCTCTGTCTCCAACTTGTAGTTAACAGCTGCCACACAAATTTATTATGTTGGTAAATCCAATGAAGTAACATCAGCAATATGCAAAATACCAAACAATAATAATTCAATAATAATTAATTGAATTTAAAAAAATGTTTAAAATGGTTTGACCATTCAATTTGTATAGTTATGTATCTGAGAGTTTTAAGAAAAATAATGTCATATTTTATCCAATTTGTTCCCATCAATTCATCATTACCTATTGGTTGCTGGTTTCTAATTTATACAAAAGTATTTATTTCATGACTGCACAAAGAAAAAAGCAACCTATTGGTAATGTATTAACATAGACTGAGAAGCTGCTGCTTATACAGATAGAAAAAAATGTAAGACAGCGACTACTTTGTCATTTTATCAGTTTAATTACAGTCATTAAGGTAAATATGCACAAGATGTTTTCATCTTTTCAGACATATTGAACATAAAATATTATAAACCTTAGTGAAAAGACAGGGTTTACTTTAGTAAAGGTTTTATAACTGACTGAAAGTAAATATTAGTTATTAAAAATAAAATGTTTTATTTGTATTTCTATTTAGTTCTACAGGTTTGGTTTTGACCCAGCAGTCATTAACTAAAAACTGTGAAAAAGTAGATACAAATGTCATACTTACTCAGTTTGGGGTTGTACGTGGCAGGTTTTGCTTTATATGTAAAACATATCTCCACAGTCAAACTACATCAAAAATAAAATAAAGACTTTTTTTTATCAGAAATTCATGTCAAATATGGTTTCAATCTATTATTGTTGAATGGGAAAAAAATGACATTTGCTATCTTACCAAATACTGTTGCCACAAGTTTTCTTTGTCAGATCGACTTCCTGTGGTATAACTTTAATTTCCTTCCTTATGCTAATGACTGGCCTGGCCCTAAATGCAACCAAACTTAATTAAATCATAGTTTTGCATGTGACAAAAAGTCAGTCATAAATTCCAAAGAATATTTCAGAACCTATAAATAACCACAGCATCAGACAGAGATCCGATGGCAAGATCTGGATAGGAGTTTTCATCCAAGTCCATGTTCCCAGCTAAAGAATAGCCAAACATTTTTATAGCATGATGCCTGCCTTCCAGAACCTATGATTTACGATGTGAAGATTACAAAAGAGAGTATTTAACATTTAACTTAATCTATTAAATGAGTATTTTTTTGCTTTTATATCTATTATATATCATTAAAGCTCATAACAGAATACAGGAGTGATTTAATGATCATAAGTTTTTGTATTACCTGAGCTGGTTGTGTGTTAATGCCATCTGCAGATCCATGATAGATGTACACTCTCCCAAAGCCCACATCTGCATAGGGAGCACCTACTGCAATGTCTGCAAAAAAAAGTGTCAATAACAACACATACAAAAAAGTACACAAATTTAAACTGAAGCAGTTTGCAAACTATACAGATGAAATATATGCACAAATAAAATTCATACATAGCTGATAGTATTTGGGAGTTTAGTAACCATAAGGTTCTTCGTAAACGCTCTAGCAAGAGCTGCCATTATCTGCTACTTACAATGAAATTCATATCCGATTATTTTCATATACAATTGATTTCTACTAATCTAAGATTTTTTTCAGTGATCTACCATTTCCTGTGACAAAATCATTGCAACAAAAACAAAAGATTTGTTGAAATCCATCACTTCACACCTTTATATGAATCTAAATTGATGTCTCCGACATTCTCCACTGCCAAACCAAACATTGAATCTTTAGTTCCATTCAGACGAGTGGGAACAACGGTATTCCACTTCCCAGCCTTATTGATGTAGACATACACTGCACCCCCAACTTCTCCATCTCTCTGAAAATACTGGGGAGCTCCCACCACAATATCCTGCCACCTGATGGGGAATTTCAACAAACATTTAATAGACTCATTAATTTGTAATCACTGTTAAACACATGCACATTACATGATCTCACATTTTGTTGTGCAATATGCCAAGTACATAGGTAATATTTCATGATAGGGATACAATCAAAATATAAACTTTAGGCTACAAATTTGTTTAATTATATATATTTCAAAAGTCTTTATTTTGTTTCTATATTTAGATTCCATTCCTTTATACAATACTGCTTTAACAATATTATGTTGATCATAAAATGAATCACAGCTTACTAATAGAATAACCCAGTTATATCCCAGTAAAGATAGCAGAAGAGAAACTTGAAAGAAGTAAAATATGTGCTTTTTGCCATACCCATCTCCATTTAGATCCACCACTGCTACATCATATCCAAAAGAGGAGGCAAGCCCAGGTCCCTCTAGGATATACTCTGGGGACAACATATTAGATGCCTCGCCTGCTTTCTTCAATAAAAGCACTGCACCACTGTGATTGGCTCTTGGAGCACCAGACACAACAATTAATTTGCCCTTTTCCGTAATGCTATGTCCAGAATCCAGAGAAAATCCTTGGGAAAATACAAATATTTTATGTTTCTATAATTGTCATTCTATAAATATACATTTTTATTGCACTTGTAGTAAGAACTAAGCAATCATTTTATTTTTAATCAAATTATGATACAAATCCATGCATCATAAACTATTCATCAATGTAGTCTGTGTAATGGACTACTGTAAAGCAGCATATGCAAAAAGAAATGTATGTTCCAGGAGGAGCTCCAAGTTTCAAACTGTGCATCTGACCTGAACATGAGGTTGATAAACAAGAAGCAGTCGATGGCCACGTTAGTGATGCAATAGATAGGAATAATAATTTTAATTACATTAAAATAAAAGCAAAAATCTAAAAAGGAATTTATGCAATATCAATAATAGGTAGTTTGGCTGACAGCAAGTCTACAACAATTCATTGCATTTCTTATTAAAAATACATTTATTTATTACAACAAAATTTCTTTAGACGATATTCAATTTTTTGCCCATGAAGTTTATTATTAAGAAAGGATTAAGCTTATCAACTAAACGGCTTTATGCTTTTTAACGCACACACAAACATAAATTACAGTATACACTTACACTCAAACCTACCTAAGTAACTATTAGCTGGTACTGGGACCAGAGTTGCATCCAAACGGCTTTCATCCCCAACCTCATATGGGCCATCATCATAAAAGCCCATTTCCATCAGTGTGTTATTTTTTTGCTCTGCTCGTACAATACCTAACAAAACGACAGATGTCACAAACACTGGAATTAAATTACATATAAATTGGAAAGAATTTCACTTAAATGCTAAATTTATGAAATGCTAAATCAATAAATGTATTAAATATTTAAATTGTTCTCTTGCATCACTTCAATATATGGCATTGTCTCCTTGTCTTTTCCAGCAGAACAATATCGGGCCACATTATGCACAGGTTGCAATAGCTCTTCTTTATAAACATGGAGTGTCTGAGCTTCTCCTATTAATAATGTATGTTGCACTATTAGGAAAAGAATCAGCATTGATGGCCACAGACTGTTGAGCAGCTCAAGCAAGGATGGGTAAACATTCAATTGCAAAACTTAAATTTTTTATTTCCTTATTTCACACACTTCTGAAAAGTCTGATTTAAAGAAAAGGTGATGTGATCACCAAGTACAAAGTAATTTTATTATTTGCTTTCTTAATCTGATCTTTCATTTATAAAGATGAGATTAGTACTGGATTGTGACTATATTGTGTTTACAATCAAGCAGAAACGCATTATCTACTCTTTCTGGCTCTTTTAGCTCCTTAAAATGCTTTTAAAAATGTTCAATTTAGTCAGCTAGTGTAAAACAGTGGGACACATCGCCATCTTGTGGGTGTCAGAGATTGGTACTGCAATGAACTTTTTAAAAATGTCTATTTTGTTACTATTTTAATGTAAGATTTTTCAAGTATTGAACTTATTAATTAAATTATTATTTTGGTAACGCGATTGTAATTGTATATTTTCTATAAGTTATATAGTAGAGGCCGTCCACTTATCAACATGCACTTTTTAAAATTCAAATAAACTTAACCATGACAATGAGAAAAAAATTTCTTTAAATAAATAAGACATGCAAATCAATCCTAGTAAAAAGTTCTAGAGCTACCTAATGCCAGTCCTGCAAAAGTAAAGAATAAAATTAATAACAATAACAAACTGCTCAATGGCAAAAACACGTAATGTTTTACATTAATGTGAGTGTTTATCCCATAGCAGCTTTGTATAGCAAAATAGTGGATTGTTGGTTTTGTAGTTTATAAGACTTTGCTATAATACTAGATCAAATTAAATCACTTTTGTTACTAAAAATGCTCAGGTTAAAAAATACCTAAGGGTTCTCTTTAACACGTACTTTATTACCACCATAGTTAATCATTAAAATTTTCTGCTAAATATTTCTATTTTTGTTAAATTTAATAATATTGAAATACAAGGTTTTGTTTCATTTTTACTTGATATTGTAAATAAAGTAAACAAATAATGCATGTGCAACAAATATGTAGAGGTTGGCAACATTAAGTTATAAACAATAGTAAAAACAATAATTCTTAAATCATAATTACTTCTATAACTCAGCTTTACATTCAGCACATGAACAGTCATGGTAGATATTTTGTCTTCAGTATTTAACTTAACTAAAATTGAAATGTAATTTTAAAAAATCTTTTGAAGTTTAGCCATGTAAACAAATTTACCTTTCCAATTATATGCTCCTGGGGCACCAAATATGACATAATGGTAATCATTGGAAAAGATTGCAGCCAGGCCTTGTTGACAGGCCCCAAACTTTTCATGGCCCCTAGGACGACCTTCACAGAATTTCCAATTCCCTCCATCCTCATCAGACAAATCGTCTATGCTAAAATCCTGACTGAGTACATAACAACGGCCAGTAATGTCCCTTGATTCCTGGGGTGTGTTCACAAAAAGTCGCCGCTGATACCGGTGAGCACATGTCTGTTACAGACAGAGAAAACAATGATTATAGCACACATCAAAGCAAACTCATCAATGGCTTTAATTAAATATTAGAGTGGAGTAGAACAAAAACACAAAAAATTATTAAGATATATAAATAACTTTGACAGATGCAAGTGTTGCTTATGCAATTTTTGCCCCCACATCATAAAATCAAAACCCACTTTAAATGTTTCTAGGGTTTATTTTACAGACAGAAGAAAGTACATCTGCACACAAGGTCCCATAATCAACCTGTGATTGTTACTGTATAGGAATGATTGACTTGATTTTTATAATTGACCAGAATTATAACAAGTTGACTTTGTTGTTGTACAATATAATGTGCAAATACATTTGTAAAATGTTATGTGAGAAATGTAGTGAAACATTAACACTTACGACAATCTTTCCTCCAGGACCCTGACTATGAACAGTCACTCCCATCCACTGATTCTCTTTACTCTCCACACGCATGTCAGCTACAGGCAGAGTATAAAGCCAAAATGTCAAGAGAAAAAAAACACTCAAACATTCAAATTGACATTATTTTAATTTTGTATTAGCTAAAATTTATGAGGTTATGAAGTCCATGACTTGAGATTAAAGAAACACCTGATAAAAACAGAGAAAAATGATTGCAACAACTACGAATGTTATAAAAAACAAAATGCAGACCACACAGCTTTTCATAACAAAAATGGTTAGCGGAACCTTTGACCACATGAATTTTTACCTTTGAATGTATAAAATGTACATTCATAGACCATAAAAAATAATAATAATTCAAACACTGCAACATATAAAAAAGCAACTTCTGGATAAACAGATAGGCAGAAAACTTCATTTACATTTACCAGTCATAGTAAGCAATGTAATTTTGCTGATAGAGTGAGAGTGGTTAATTAACCAAGCAAAGTCTCCAGCACAAATAAAAATTATTGTTTGCAAATCATTTAGACAATCTAAACTCATCTCTAGGCTTAATGGTTAGCACGTTCACCTCTTAGCACTAGGGATTCCCGGTTCGAATCCCCATCTGGGTGGAGTTTCCATGTTCTCCCTGTGTCTGCGTGGGTTTCCTCCGGGTTCTCCGGTTTCCTCCCACAGTCCAAAAACATGGATCAAGTCAATTGAGTTCTCCAAATTGCCCCATATAGAGTGTGTCTGTGTGCCTGTCTGTGTGAGTGTGTGCCCAGCGATAGATTGGCGCCCTGTCCTGGGTGTGTCTGCCCAGCGCCCGAAACATTCTCCCCTGGATGGGCATGGGGAACCCCACCGCGACCCTAATAGAGGATAAAGCGGGAGATAATGAATGAACGAATGAAACTCATCTCTGCCTGTTCACAAGGAGACATATTCTGTTTTTATTTCATTCTTAAACATATTTTCAAGTTAAAGTTTTTAATTGTTGTCATAATAAAAGTTCATTGTCTCAGCTTTTTGAAGATAATGCAGCTTGTTTTGTGTCTAATGCAGTGAGCAGTTCATAACATATAGAGTTGAAAGTTTAGTGTGACTAATCTTGATGCTACTGATGCTAGGGGTGCTGAAAAAATTGATTCTTGAATAAATCGCGATTTGTAGTCCAGACGATTCAGAATCGATTCAAAATGCCCAAGAATCGATTTTTTAAAAATGTTTTTAAGTTTTATTTTTAGGTACCCCCCTCCCGGGCGTACTGCATATCGCATTACGGACCTAATACTGCTTATATTAATTTAGCGCAATCCTATTTTTTATATAAATATAAAATGATGCAAAAAGATTTGATACAGGAATGAACCTGAAAGTATTGTTTTAAATAAATGTTCCATTTGTTTACATTGTCATTTCATCTTGTCAATCACATAATTGAAACAAAATTTAAAGAGCATTTGAACTGAAAAAAATCGATTCTGAATCGAAAATCTATTATGAATCGAAAATCAATTATGAATCGCCAGACATTGAGAGATTTGCACCCCTAACTGATGCTAACTTTGATTCTAATTAAATCACCCTAAAACCATTTATTTATCCATAATGCATTGCTGACGGTAGAATTTAAGGTCCAAGGACTGAACCCAAATCACCCATCAGAGCTACAAACTAAAGTAAAATAAAAGATAATAAATAGCTTATGCATTTATACTTATAATAAACTTCCAAAATGCACATTAAAAATGTATTTCATTGGTTTTGATTATGGTGAAAAATTTTGTAATGTGTTGGGTGGCCTAGTTGGTAGTGAAATTTAATTGGGATTAACAAAATAACAGGCAGCGGATTGTGTGGAAATTAGCAACGCCCCTTATAAATCATAGATGTAAAAAACAAAAAGCACCTGGTGATTCTGTTCTGGTACAAACCAGCAACCGGTAAAACAAACTGCAGAAAAAAATGTCAAAGATGCCCTAGTCAAAGAGCAACAAATGGTGTTTAAACACGAAAAGCTAATAATAAAATGTTGACCAGTCTTAAGAAGCAAAAGCAATCAGCTTTTGAAAGAAGAAGCACGACCCCAGTCAAATGACCAGCAATCGATATTAAAGCAACATGAGGGTGAAAAAGACAAATATGCTGCCCCAGTCAAAGACCAGCAACTCCATCAAAGACATAGATCTTAAACAGGCTATATATTATTGTAATGGCCATGCAGCATCATGCCGTCTGTCTGAATTTGGCTTAAAGAAAGCGTGCCTGATCCTCCCCACACACAGCTTAAATAGCATCTAATGAAGTTGCAACCACTCTTGTCTCTTCCCAGTGGCCTGGCTAGTTTTCTTGGTAAAACCAGTTACATTTCGTTAAAAACACTCACCATCATTGTCAAATTCAATCCGATTACAGTCATCAGTTTCAGTGGTAATGTCACAGCTGTATAGTCCTCCAGTGATGTTTGCACTCTGCTTGGATAATGCTTTGGCCCTGGGTGCCCCAATCAGAAGTCTGTGAAATATATGCATATGAACAGACAATACAATAAATTAATATTTAAACACTGAAATTTATGTACATTAATTCTCTACTGCAAAAAGCAAGACATGATAATAAGAAATATTGGGTTCTGTTTTCAGACTTTATTTGTAGTAGGGAGTCTAATGATTTATATTTTGTGTGATGAGTATGAAAGTTGACAGATTATTTTAGCACCATCTGTCTTGTTTGTATCCCGTCCCTACTAACCAGATGGGGTGACTTAATAATTTATGCCATGCTTTGTCTTTACACACAGAAAATATACAAGTCCAATATCTGAAACATTCTCCCCTGAATGGGCATGGGGAACCCCCGCGACCCTAATAGAGGATAAAGCGGGAGATAATGAATGAATAAATTAATGAATGTTTCAAGTGTTTTTTCTGACTAACTTACTGTAGTAATATTTTGTAAAAGGTAACATTTTGAATTTGATTTTTGCAACACCTCTAAAAAGATTAAAGAAAGATATGTTTATCAGTGTTAAATAGTCTTTTATGTTAAATTAATTAGCTTAGGGTATGACACTTCAAACAGACTGACTAAATAAAGAATATACAATATGTGGTAAATTAAAAATGGTTTTGCAGTCAAGAATTTAAAAATGTTAAATTTCTATTTCAGTCCATATGTTCTAAGTAATTATTTTTTTATTAAATGTTGGTAAGGATATGTTTGGGAGAAGAAAGCCAACTCTACAGCAAATATCACAAATAGTTGTTGAATTTAGCAGGTCACTGAGGGACAACATTGGCATCTTTCCATTTTGACACTTAGGTCTAGCAAACTACTCAACTCACTGGCCACAGGCCAGCCATTATAGTCGAAAGAGAAATCTCATCTTTTCATCTCTGTACCCAGAGCCTCTAATCTGCTTTACAGCATGTGCTTATTCAAAGACGAGCAAAACATAGCTGTGGGAATCACAGAACACAAAACTAGATTGTTGTGGACCATTTGTATTTAAGGATGCATGAGGAACTTCATGCTGATAAAAAAAAAGATAATAATCATTGTCCTATATGTCCAAATAGATTCAGTTCCAGTCAGGTCCTAGTTCCAGTTCATTGTCCATTCATTTGGTCATCTTTTTCTCGGACCCATAGAATTGTGTGCCAACAGAAATACTCATGAATTATATGATATTAAGGTATGTGATCCAACTTCATAAACAAGTATTCAGTGTTTAATGTGTGTTTTACACATCACAATCCCAATTAAAATCATTGAAGCCTTCTATTTGAATTATATACACTTTATTTACCTAGGGATTCCTGGTTCGAATCCCAATCTGGGTGGAGTTTCGATGTTCTCCCCGTGTCCGTGTGGGTTTCCTCCGGGTTCTCCGGTTTCCTCCCACAGTCCAAAACATGGATTCAAGGTCAATTGAATTCTCGAAATTGCCCCATATAGAGTGTGTCTGTGTAAGTGAGTGTGTGCCCAGCGATGGATTGGCGCCCTGTCCTGGGTGTATCTGCCCAACCCCCAAACATTCTCCCCTGGATAGGCATGGAGAACCCCCCGCGACCCAAATAGAGGATAAAGCAGAAGATAACGGATGAATAACACTTTGTTTATACACTAAATATTAAAACATTTTCAAATAGTTAAAGCATACTGTCATGCTGGTATTTAGTAGCCATTCATTCATTGCAATTAATAACAGATCAGGAGTCAAACCAAGCAGACTTATTTATATTAGCATGTTCCACCTAGCCCAACAGTGAAACAAATACAACAGTGTAATGAAAAGGGTGGGAATGCCTGATCAATATTCAACCATCTGAACAATTTCATACAACATAATACAATACTCATCAGGTAATGTTTTATTCCGTTTATAAAAAATATGTGTGCCAAAATCCACAGATTGTACAAGTCTAAAATTTAAATATAACCTGGTATAACATATGTACTCAATAACAAAATAGGTGTCTACAAATATCGCATGTAACCGCTAATTCGAACAACAATTATTTAGTGTTAAAAATTTTACCGTTCTGTACAAAATAAAAACACCTAAATTCTCAAAACAACCACCCCCCTTTGATACAAGAATGTGTGAGTAATCTCTCCTATTACACTGTACACAGCTGTGTCTATATAAGCAGATGGTCCACAACAGCTGGTTAAAGCCTATCCCTTTACCCATTTACAAAGCTAACTCCTTACTCACACAGCCATTTTACCATAACCAAGTTGATTATGTATTACTGTATATGTACATGGCAATTTCACAAATGCCAGCTGACTAACATTTGTCAGCAGTTGTCAGTTTACTCATAATATAAAAATGAGATGATTATCAATGCATACTGTATGCAAGATTCACTTCAGCATCACAAATGACTAATCCTTTCACTGTTGTAAAAACAGATGTTCATTTATTTGTAGTTTTGTCTTGTCAATGGATTTTAAAGAGGTAAATAAATAACGGTGCTGTATATATGCTAAAAACAAATTGGTACCTGAGCAAATGATCTATGAACATGTCTATGTCTTGAATACTCTATACAAATTATTATTGTAATTAGGCATCCAGGCCCATATGTCACACTTACCACAACAATAAAAGAAAGACCAATACAAAAGAATGATACAAATACAAGGACAATACAAGGAGAGGAAGTTTGGCCCTAAATAAATTAATTTATTTCTAAAAACATGCTTTCTGATGTCAAAAAGGCTTTGTAAAAACTTGTTCACTGGATCTTTTAAGTAAAGTAGATGGGAGACTCTTTTAAGTCTTTCGAAAATTAACAAAACAGATATCTTAATGTTTTGTGGGGAACAATAATCAGTTTCTCTACGGTTGCCAGGTCAAACTGTTTTAATAACTTTATGAGTTCATCCATCCAGTGGATCCATGCACTGGGCAGGTTCTCTTTTTTGCATTAACATTTGCACAACAGTGGGGTTTATGTAAATTATATAACATTACAAAATTAAATTGTTTTTTAAATCTTGTTTCAGCAGTGGCGGCACGGTGGCTTAGTGGTTAGCACGTTCGCCTCTCAGCGCTGGGGATTCCCGGTTCGAATCCCCATCTGGGTGGAGTTTCCATGTTCTCCCCGTGTTTGCGTGGGTTTCCTCCGGGTTCTCCGGTTTGCTCCCACAGTCCAAAAACATGGATCAAGTTAATTGAATTCTCAAAATTGCCCCATATAGAGTGTGTCTGTGTGAGTGAGTGTGTGCCCAGCGATGGATTGGCGCCCTGTCCTGGGTCTATCTGCCCAGCGCCCGAGATGTTCTCCCCTG
>JAFMOD010000075.1:448758-463217 GCA_019802435.1 Corydoras maculifer
CCTCCCACAGTCCAAAAACATGGATCAAGTTAATTGAATTCTCAAAATTGCCCAATTTAGAGTGTGTATGTGTGAGTGAGTGTGTGCCCAGCGATGGATTGGCGCCCTGTCCTGGGTCTACCTGCCCAGCGCCCGAGACGTTCTCCCCTGGATGGGCATGGGGAACCCCACCGCGACCCTAATAGAGGATAAGCGGAAGATAATGAATGAATGAATGAATTATTCAGCATGATGCTATGTCATGATAATGAGAGTTAAATCTTTAACTTCTCAACCCTACAGTTTGCCTTCCTGATTTTGGTTCCATCTAGAGTTTTTATTCTTTTTAATTTAAACTAACTGTTGCAATTTATCAAAGATAACTGGGTTAAATCTGTATTTATTAGTTACAATTTAATTGACTTGGTTTTAGTTGTATTTATTTTGCATTTTTCATAGATTTATTTATTATCTTCCTCTACTAGGGTCGCGCTATTCTCCCAATTCATCCAGGGGAGAATGTTTGAATTCAAAAGTGATAAAGAGGAGTCTCTTTATACAAATGCATTCTGTAAATGTAAGGTTGTAAAAAAAAGAGAGTAAGATTCTGTAAAACTTTTTTTTTAAGATTAAGCTTGAACTTGGACAAAACTATGCATTAAAAAGTTTGTTTCCTGTAAACCATTTGTTTTACTGAGGTGTTTAACTACTGTTCCACCCTCACCAAATCAACAAATCAACAACCATGTCAGTGTTTTGTCTGTTTAGTTTTTTTTTTTTCTTAAGACGTATTACGATTATAAGAAGGTTATACTGCCCCCTTTGGATTGTAACTGTTACACATCCCAGTGTCACTTCATTTATATACACAATTTACATTTACATATAGTTATTTAGCAGAATTCAACCAAAAACGACATACAAATGAGAATCGAAAAGACTATGTCATATTATATTATATTATATTATATTATATTATATTATATTATATTATATTATATTATATTATATTATATTATATTATATTATATTAACCGCGACTCTAATATTTGGCGGCACGGTGGCTTAGTGGTTAGCACATCCGCCTCTCAGCGCTAGGGATTCCCGGTTCGAATCCCCATCTGGGTGGGGTTTTCATGTTCTCCCCGTGTCTCCTCCGGGTTCTCCGGTTTCCTCCCACAGTCCAAAAACATTGATCAAGTCAATTGAATTCTCAAAATTGCCCCATATAGAGTGTGTCTGTGTGAGTGAGTGAGTGTGTGCCCAGCAATGGATTGGCGCCCTGTCCTGGGTCTATCTGCCCAGCGCCCGAGACGTTCTCCCCTGGATGAGCATGAGGAACCCCACCGTGACCCTAATAGAGGATAAAGCAGGAGATAATGAATGAATGAATGAATATATAATATTATATTATTACTTATATATATATATATATATATATATATATATATATTTTTTTTTTTTTTTTTTTTTTTTTTTTTTTTTTTTTGTAATAATTCTTGTAATAAATGTAATAATTTTTGTAAAAATTGTGACATTACAATTAAGCACTCAAATGTCTGTAAACCTGATGGTCATGTTTTTTGTTTTTTTTTTTTAATTCAGATATGAGAATAATAGAAATGTGAGGAATTTAGTCACAATGCCAAACCAAACTGATTAACAAAAACAGCAAATTAAATGACTTAACAAAACAAGACTGATTCTGATAACAGGTTTTAAAGTGGTACTTCCATTTGCATACCTGACCTTATTACTAAATAAAGTATTTTGTTTTAGGACTGAATTGAGATTTTAGTTAATGTTTAAGAGATATAAATTACTTAAAGATAATGAAGTTTTACAATGGCTGGGTACAAGATCAGCATATCTTATCTAATATGCTGTTATAACTGACATTACATAAGTGTTTACTAATAATGTGCATTAATAAACCTGAGGAATGATTCCAAAATGTTCAATGTTCAGTGTGTGTGTGTGTGTGTGTGTGTGTGTGTGTGTGTGTGTGTGTGTGTGTGTGTGTGAGTGTGTGTGTGTGTGTGTGGTTCAAGTTAACACAAATCGGCTTGTGTCAATTTTAGATATAAGTTAAATATAAACACGTTATGTGATCTCACAAAGTATTTAATTAATATATTTAATCTGAACTCAAAGTCAAACTCTGCCTTACAAACAAAATAAATAAGTCATGTAAATGTGTCAATAACATATAATACTAAATAAACAGTCTGTTCATTAAAAACAATTCAACTATTTAAAAAAACATTAATTTTATGATATGGCCGGTCAAATAAGTAATAAATACTTTGGAAATTGTTTCACACATTTGTTTATGATGTTTACAAATCAAAGATCATCATAAAAGCAATAATCAGAGCTTTATTAAAACATTGTATAATGCACATCAAGGTTTGTTTTAAGGAATGCTATCTTACAGCTGTGTAATCTGATGTCACCTCATTACATTCTCACATAGAAATGACAAGGAATGCCATCCATTGTACAGTTTTCATTATGAACGTTTTTGTAACATGCTATGATATTTCTTGATGCAGTAACACTAAGTTACCATGGTAACCATTTTCAGAACCATAATAGAGAAACAAGACATGGACTCCAATTATAACAGTAATGTAGATTGATCTTCAGAATGTAATGAAGTAAACAAAATGTTGTTAGTTACCAAAATTCAACTTACTGTGTTGTTATTATTCTCAATGAGGAGCTCCTGATGAATTAAAGAAGTGAGTGATTATGCATTTATATTAAGTAAGATTATGCATTTTAGGTCTGTAAGAAATACTCTCCAATACTTAATTGCACAGAGTTTCAAGAATAATCCTGTTTTTGTTCTCACATTGTAGCACTTTCAACTTCACCCTATAATGTAGTTACACCTCAGACATTTGAAATTACTGGGGTCAGGTTCTGGTTATAATAATTGTAAAAACTGTATTCAGTTAACACAGTTTTTCAATGCTTGTCTCTTGTTCTTGCTTGAGCCAAATATCCATGCAACTCAAAAAACAACTAAAAAAAAGCATTAACCACCAGAAGAAGAAAACTATATGTTTTACTGCTGATATATTTCTGTACAATTTTTTATAAAAGACTTTACTAAGGTGTTTTAACATTGCTGTTGTAATGTAATGTAGGATATTTGTACATTTTTGTAATGATACTTTTACGTAAGTCCACCACTGACCACTGACTTATTGTTTAAGTAAAATGTTTAATCATAGCATTTCATGTGTTTGTACACTCCTGTGTGTGTGTGTGTGTGTGTGTGTGTGTGTGTGTAGACAGCATAATTGATTAATTAAACAATTTAGCGGTTCTAAATTGTGTCTTTTAAAAATATGTTTTTAATTGGTCTGCACAGAATAATTATGAATAAGATATGAAGCATTTTAGATTTTTGACTTGGTTATATAATATTAGTGTCTGTCATTAAAATTCTCTATTTATTTAATAAATATACACTGCAAAAACATAAAAGATAAATGCTGAAATTATCAGGTGTCCACAGTTTTGCCATATTGCATATAATTCAAACCATAAACATGTTTATGTCTTATTAAGCAGTTTAGTAGGCTAGTTTTTAATGTGTTTTATATCTATTCATGAAATATTACTATGAATAAATGGACTGTAAAACATTCTTTTCATTATAACGTGTAAATGACTATAGCTTACCCTAAAAAGAAAGATCTGTATGATGTGTGGGTTCAATCGAGTTCCATTTTATAAGAATCAAGTACAGATGCTCATACAATTAATCATGTTTGATTTATTTTAAGTGTAATTCTTTATAATAAATAAATAAACGTCATATGTATTAGAGTTGTAGGGTAAAATTACTGCGAATCAAGATTCTAAGCAAAATCACAAAAATGTACTGTACACTGCCATCTGGTGGTGTTCTATTGCAAGTGGCAGTTAATTGAAGTAATACCATTTAAAACCAGAGAGGGAAGTGGCGTGTTACTTTTAGATAAAAGGGGATTCCGCACGATATAATACTGAGTTAAATGTCGCAGTTAGAAATTCGATTTTTACTTCTTTTTTGAGACTTAAGAAATAAACGTAAGAATATTACTCAATTCCTGTTAACATTAAATACGGTGAGCACAAACGTTTGTCGGACACCTGTAGCACATAGAAGAGTGAATTGCTTTTTTTTGCCTATGTCTTCGCATTTTTATAAGTCAAATTATGATATGCTTAAAGTATGCGTTACTGTTATATGTGGGCCAATTTATGGTGCAAGTGGGGTAACTTCTCATCATATAAGTAGCTCTTATTTTTGCTTTTAGTCCTAAAATAATAAAATGTAATTATCTGAATGGCTTTAATTTTATGTTAAAATTCAGAAATGCATTACGGAAAAACAATCGTAGTATGCTGATGGTATTATCGATAGAAATATGGAACAATAATCACTTGGTATGCTTTTATTATCTAGTGTATTTGGTGTTCGACTGACATCATCATTGGTGCAATTTATGCCAACAGGTGTCGCAACAGGGCGTTTTTAAGTGCAGTCAGTACGTAAACCTAAAACGTCAGGTTTCACACTATTTGTTTATTTAAATTTAAGGTATGCAGTTACGTCGTGTGTACATTTTAAATAGACATTTTATTGGTGCTACTTACACGATTATTCTTTTTTTTACCGTTATTTATAAATGGGCCTTAATTATTTTTTTGGCATTTGGCAAAAAGAGAAAGATTTAATTTTTTTTTTTTTTTTTTTTTTATAACTGTAAATGATTATCTTTATCCAAGGGTTGCGGGGCGGAGGGTTCCCCATGCTCATCCAGGGGAGAACGTTTTGGGCACATACACCCAGGACAGGGCGCCAATCTATCTCTGGGCACACACTCAGACATACTAAATTCAATTCCATTGACCTTTATACATGTTTTTGGTTTGTGGGAGGAAACCGGAGAACCCCGAGGAAACCCACGCGGACACAGCGAACATGGAAACTCCACCCAGATTGGGATTCGAACCGGGAATCCCTAGCGCTGAGAGCCGAATGTGCCAACCACTGAGCCACCGTGCCGCCTAGCTTTGTCTAGCTATATGAATTTATTTGCCCTTATTGGTGTGTCAAGGCATTACTTTGGGTAACTTTGATCACCTGAATGTAAACACTTGATTTGTGCGTCTACATGAGGTGACTGGCTCGCGCGCGGTACGTTGCTCTGGGTTCAGGATCTTGGACGTCATTGGCTGTTGGTGGCGCGCAGGTTCGGCCTCCCACGTGACTCGCGATAAATGCAGCCCGTCGCGCTCTGCGGGTACAGACAATCACGCTCCCCGCATCAGGACTTTCAAACCGAACGGGATGACAGCTACAGAAAAAGCAGTTTAGTCAGTGACTGGTGGACGCTGTTCTTGCTTTTCTGATTTTGTTTGGCAGCTTTCCTGGTGGATGGGTGACTGAGTTCGCGCTCCGATTCTAAGCAGTAACCATGACTGGGGTGTTCGACAGCCTCAGCACAGATATGCATTCCAACCAGATTACCTCGAGCGGTTACCACAGCTTGCACAAGTCGCAGGAATCCCCGACCTTACCCGTCTCCACCGCCACGGATAGCAGCTACTACAACGGCCAGCAGCCCGGTCACTGTTCGGGTTCACCGTACGGGCAGCTCGGCGCTTATCCCTATCACAACAACGGCATGAGCGGCGGCGTCCCGTACAACGCCAAATCCTACGAACTCGGGTTCAACAGCTCGTTCGGTACTTACAGCACGTACGGTTCTAGCACATCGCCCACGCCAACCGACGCAGGTAAATCTCAGATTTCATTCCAGTAAAAAGAACAATAATAATAACAACGTTAAAATTAACAACAACAGTATCTTATTTTTATTATTATTATTATTATTATTATTATTATTATTATTATTATTAGTTTGTATAGAGCTTCTACTGATTATTAAAACTTGTGTGTATTGTGCAACTGAAATATTTACAATATTTACTTTTTAACCGTAGAAAAGGAAGATAATGAACCTGAGATTCGGATGGTGAACGGAAAGCCGAAGAAAGTCCGAAAACCGCGAACGATCTACTCGAGTTTCCAGCTCGCCGCGCTGCAGAGGCGCTTTCAGAAGACGCAGTATCTGGCGCTGCCGGAGAGAGCCGAGCTCGCCGCTTCTCTGGGCCTCACGCAAACCCAGGTGAGCTTTAGTCATCCCGTCCGCACTGCCCAGAAAACAAGCACAACAAATGCACTTCAAACCGGGAAAAGATCGACAGAAAGCTGCGCTCCTCGTTTTTAAAGCTGGGTCGTTGTTTATAAACAATAATGTACTGATCGGGCACTTTGGTTTTTGGTTAGATTACAGAGCCATACGCTAATATATATATATATATATATATATATATATATATATATATATATATATATATATATATATATATATATATATATATATAAAGTAAGCAGGATTTTTGAGTTTTTGGAGCTTGACTGGTCTTTTGATCGAGTGTGAAGCCATCAATAAGCATGCTGCAAAACCAGTTCGTGCGTGCGCATGGACGTGTGTGCAATTCGTTTCGACTGAACGTCATCTTGTTTTACGGTTGCAGGTTAAAATCTGGTTTCAGAACCGTCGCTCAAAGTTCAAGAAGTTGTGGAAGAATGGAGAAATTCCACCCGAGCAACACGTGGCTTCCAGCGATTCTCCGCCTTGCCACTCGCCGCCAGTCAGCAGCGCCTGGGATTTCCCTCAAACTCAGCGGATGAGCGGCGTGAGCGCGGCGTTGGCCCCGGGCAGCGGCTCTCCCTCCGGCGCAGCGCCGGCCTTCCTCACCAACTACTCCTGGTACTCCTCTACAAACTCAGGAGCGCATCTCCAACCAAACGCCCTGGCACCACATCACCACAACACAGCAGTCAGCGCGGGGACGATATTTTGACAACAAAGACTTTTATGAAACACAAGAACTTAAACTGGGGAGTAAGGGTGGGCTGGGGAATTTAGAAAAGACTGAAAGCGTCGTGTGAGTCATAAAGGCCTCGATTTCCAAAAGAAGCCGCAAACTTGAGCGACCCGGAGAAGCGCGGCCTCGCGTGGGTCGTTTGCTTTTGCACGACGCCGCGTTTTCCTGCCACAACCGGACGGACGAGAAAGAAATAAACGACATGCAATTATTTTTGTATTTATTTATTTTGTCTCCAGAGGTGGCGATTTAAAAAGGAGATAGGCCTAGCGAAATATAGTTTAACGAACCACTAAGATCCAAAGCTCCGAAAGACGGTTCATATCAGAATTAATAGCAGGATGTGTTATTGTCGGATTATATGTAGCACAACTTCAAGCTGTTCTCGTGCCTTTACACATGACCTCACTCTCGTTGTTTCCACCTTAATGTATCATAAATGTGCCCAGTTTTTTAAAACTATGATTTCTCCTGTCCTCTGATTTGTACATAAATTTAAAGATAGTCCATGGTACTTGTCCCTGTAAGAGATGTCGCCATCCATTATAGACGTGTAGAAAATAATGTAAAGTTAGGGGTTTCGCTTCTGTTGAATATGGAAAACGTTATGGATAGAATTTCAAAAGCTACTGATTCCCTCTGATTCACATGTAACGCATTTGTTTCGTAAGTAGTTTTGTTTAATTTATTTTTCCTTTTTTTTCTGAGTGAACAGTACTTCCATTATATGAAGCAGACTTATTTAAATAAAATGTTACAAGTGAATGTAAGGCTTATTTGTTGTTTCACATGTGAATACTGCACTGAAACTTGTTCTGTTCCTCCTCCGGTTGATTTTGCTATAGGGCTTCTAGCGACTGTTGGAATTTTGGAGCTTTTTTCCTCTCAGCCCGGCCACGCCTCTTCCCGCTGCTCTGGCGCCAGACGAGCCTCTCAGTCTCTAATAAGTCTGGCAGAAGGCGTGATGCTTGTAAATGCTTCAGACGAAACTCACAAATTCACCTTTCACCAAAAACAAGACAGGTGTGACTAAGTGCATAATTTCAAATATGAGAGACATTGCCTATAGGCTGTTTGAGGCAATAAGAGGTATATACCAAAGTGTGTACCACATTGTCTGGCATAACTATTCAAATTCAGTTATTATTTTGCTATATGATCCAGAATATAAACTAGACAGTTACCCGAATTCACAAAATGTGTTATCTACAGGGAAATGTTCCCGCATGCTTGTATGTGGCAGGGTAAAAACATCCGCTTATGACCCCTTATATAATTAACCAGCGCTCATCCTGGCTTTTACCTTAAAGAGATAAATGTGCTACATGATCTATTTGGCAAAATGATCAAAAGCCATGCAGGAAACACTTGTAATTAATATATACTCAGTGATGACTACATTACATATGTTGTTGGTCGCCCGGGGCATGTGAGCGCAGTGGTCATCTGCAGCTTGCTGTTGCGCACCCGAGGAAACCCACTAATCAATAAACAACGAGGACATCCGCACTTCCTTAATATATTTACAAAATCGTCTGTTTTGTCTGATATCCACAATTTGGGCTTATATCAACATGAACCAAATGATGTAATGCAATTCTGTGTCAACTTACATTAATAGTCTATAAAACAGTTTAAGCATTAGCTATTATAAAGCGCACAGTCATCATTTTACAATTATACGTTTGATAACGTGCTCCTGCTCCCCTCCTACTAACAGTAATCAAACCCATTGTCCCATTTTAAAAAAATCATGTAAAAGCTACATAATACAAAGAGCAAGATGTGTCACAAGTTACAAACGAAAACAAAACGGTGTGTAGAAGATGTTAAGCTCGCACACGGCCGCCACGCCGTTCCCCTTCTCTCTCTAATAGATTAGCAATAATGTGGTGTTAGACACTTCCGGAATCCTGGAGACAACTTGAAAAATGCCATACCCCTTCCCTAATTTATACTCTGATCTGTAATTTCATCCACAATTGCTCCAGTTTGAGCATTCTGGCTCCCCGATCCGAAAGCCTGCAATTACTGTATAATTCTTTGCAATTTCAGATGTCCTAATATGGACTGTAATTTTTGCGCAAGACAATTTCCAGCTATTTCAAGCATCAACATTGTCAAAGTTGTATGTACATAATAAATGGGAATATCAATGCATAGTTTTTAGCATAACATCTTGACTCGGCGATAATTATATCCGCTTGGAGCCTACGCAAAATTAGCCTGAATTGCGTGGTAACTGCTGCTTTAAATTTTTAAAAATTACTCATAATTTTCCCAAAGATTACCAAGATCTCGAGTGCACAATGTCATCAGCGTAATGAGGAGTAAACATTTATGCTAATAATCTACAATTTTTTCACCCAACAGCTATAAAGAGGGAAAATAAAGCAGGAATTTTCAGTGCTGTTCAGTGCGCGGCTGCTCGAGCTTTTCAGAGCCCGGCTTGCCTTCAGCTTTCTGGGGCTGAGATCTTCAAGCCCTTGCATAACTACCGGATACTAAATATTGATTTATATATCAACATACCTGACCCACTTCCACGTTTATTCAAGTAAGAAAAAAGGTAAGAAGAACTTATTTACTGCTATTGTTTTTATTTTTTATTTTTAATGTTTCCAAATTACATTAAAGTCATGCACACTTTATTTTTTCCCCTGTTTTTATTTCGAATAAAAATCTCTTTAGGAACATTAGCGTTTTTTCCCTAATTTTAATTAATTAAATTATATTTATATGAACACCAATTATATTTTCTTCTTTGCAGAACAAACATGTCTACTTATTTAGGCAAATCACTGGATGTGGAAAACAATACTAATTACTTTTACACTCGTCAAAGTTCATGGCGTTACGGCTTTAGACATCGACGTTAATTGCATTACTTATTTCCTCATAAACAAACAACTATATTTACTTTTTATATAATGTTTTTGCTTTAAAACTAAAACAATTGAACTAAAATACAAATGCAAAAACAGCGACGTTACTTTTAATATAACTGTCTATTTATAGAGTGCCTGCGAATAAAATAAAATGCTCCTGTTTCTTTAATTTCAGCTCGGCCTTAATTACTGCAACATTGTGTTATTGCTAATTTTGTGCACTCTCCCTTTTGACAATCCCTCGCTATACACCTGCAAGCAATTTGCCAGGCTTACTTATAAGCAAGCCGCTGTGAGGGGGCTGTCGCGCACCTAAGTCGCTCTTTCTTTCTTCCTTTTTTTCTTTTTTTATCTCCAAAGCAAATTTTCTTTTAGTGCACTATCTCCTTTGTTAACAAAAGATTCCACGTGCGAAAAAATTGCTCATAATTATCCTGTAGATGGGAAACTGCATTAGAATAAATAAGGGCGCAATGACTATAATTACGTCTGGTTTGATGGGCTCGGCTCGTAATCAAGAAGAGAATACAGTGAAATAACGCTGACCCTCTGCGCTCCACAGCTGCATATTCGAACCCCCTGGAAAAATAAAGACTACAGCTCTTATTTTTAAGCACGTTAACGTTTGCATTCTGCCATCTTTACATGGTTAAACGAATTTCTTATATATTGCGATTCATGTGAAATAAGAAGCTCTTTCGCAACTAATATGTACATTTGCAATGGTTTTTAACGTTTTAAAAATATTTAAAAAAAAACGTTTGGAATATAATCTATTATTTTTATTTATTATTATTTATAATGTTTATTATATTAAATGCGTTTTACGTTAAGCATAATTAATAAAGCACTGTGTAAGAAAACACTTGCTTTAAAATAGCTGAAAGAAAGCATGGTAAAAAATAAATAAAATAAAACAAACATTATTATATTATATTATATTATTATTCAATATATTATTCAATTAAGATAGAATATGTAAGCTTTCTTCACAAAACAATAATCATTGTTTCATTTACACCTGAATCCTGAATCGACTTTAGGGTATCAATCGTTCCTTTTCGATTCCTGTGAAATAAGAAGCTATAATATATATATATATATATATATATATATATATATATATATATATATATATATATATATATATATATATTACAGACCACAATTCTGGTAAATAAAACCATAAAAAAATAACAATGACAAATAAAATAAAACGTTCAGATATTTATATATTTTTGAATATTACTCGGTGCTTCATGATTTACCAAATGAACAACCAGGTGCTAACAATCAATGTTATAAGGAGTTTGCGGTAAACTGATTAACTGAAACAGAAGCAGCTGTTTAGGGGGAATAAATCTGGGTGATGGACAGCCATGCTACAAACACACGTTGATATTAAAACGATATAAGGCGATGATCTTGTTTGTCGACATTAACTTCGACATCAACGACATCAAATTTTCCCAAAGCAGAAATTTCACATCTGACAAGTGCTTACAAATGTGCCATCTGAGCTCCATTGCAGAAGCACAAACAAGCAAAGTTACAGAAGAAAAACTCAGTGCTTAGCTAAGGAAACCGAGTTCTCCTTACTTGTCTTTAAAATCCAAAGACGTTTAACTAGCAAAAGTAACTGAACCTGGTACAGGCCACAGTCTGGTGAAGTCTCAGTACAAGTAAGCTTAATAGAAGATAGCTCATGTGTCTTAAAAACTTGGAAAAAACATTACAGCAACTCACCTATAGGACTAGCCGCAGTTTAATGGCAGCAGGTGCTCTGCACAGATGAGTCAAAAACTGAATGAATAGGCACCGACAGAGGAACTGGAGTGTTCACATAGATTTAATATTCAAATTTGAAGCATAGCACAGGTTTCTTGCCAGTTAGGGGCTGTATCTTTGCTAAACATTTGGCAAATTGCTGAAATATTATTGCCCCTTTACTATTGACAACAGAAAGCTCGCCGGCTTTTCCATCAGGAAAATGTCAAATTGGTCTCATTTGTGATGATAACGTCCAAAAACACACCCCGAAATTATATAGAACAAAAGTGCAATCAAAACATAGTAACTGGTCCGAACTTTCAGGTGCAAATACGGAAGTCTTCAAAACAAACGTGGTTGTATATGCCTGAGTAAAATGTCCACGCCAATGTAGCTGTAACAAGTAATTGTATTTTAACAGTGTATATATAATATAATATAATATAATATAATATAATATAATATAATATAATATAATATAATATAATATAAGACAATAATATAATATATGAAATATCTGCATCATCAGTGCGCCGTGCCAGAAATCTAAAAGCCTTGTCCTCTGGACTTTTTGGCCGTGTCTTCCTTCCTGGCGCCTCCACTCCCCTTCAGTTTCTGTAGGCACCTGCCTTTCGCTCAATTATTCACTTAACACACGCGCGCGCTATTCACCCTACACACGGGGTATATTTGGGTGGTACAAGAGCAAAAAGGAGCTCATAGCGACTAAACGAAAAAGAAAAGAAACAAGCACCCTTATTGTGGGAGGACTTACTGCGGTTATAGAAACCGACACAGGATTAAACGACGATTCATCGTTAGAATAAAAGGCATTGAAAAAGAGGGAGACATCACTTTGATACCAGAAAGAATAGGCTAAGCAAATTAGGTTTATTCAGTATGTAGTGGAAAGCTTAATGTAAATTAAGACCCAAGCCTTGTAAAGGGGTCTTTTTTTGGCGCCCCACTTTTTGACCATCTTTCGTGTAAGGGCCATTAACAAATTAATCATCTGTGCATATATCCTTCACACATCCCATAGATTTTCCAGCAGATCCTTCAGACGTAGCAAAATACTAGTTCGGATTTGTTAAACTTTTTTTTTTGCTTTTGTCACGTTTGATTGATAGAAACCTCATCAGTAGAATAAAAGGTAAAATACAATTCTCAAATTTACCTGAAGTGGCAGTGGTGATGGTTAGAGCTTATCAAAGGTGCAATGACCACATTTGCGAACAGCTGTTAAATTGGAATATTTTACTGTAAGTTTTACACATTGTACACAAGTTTATTAAACCAAAAAACAATAAATTAATTTGAACAATATAAAACTATGCTGTAATGAAGAACGCTAAACACAATACGTTTCAATAAACATAGTCAGGTTTAAATCCTTTTTACGTCGTCCACAACACAACCTAAAATGACCTTTCCTGTACATGGTCACTTTTTTCCACTGGGCGGTTTTTGTTTAAGGGAATGCAAACACTTGGGGTCAACAAAAAAAATCAACTTATAGTGAAGTGTTGCTTGTTTTAGTGCATCGTCACCTTTTTAAAGAACCCCTTAAATAACACACAAACGGACACGAACTAAAGCGAAATAAGTTAGACTACTTTAAATAAAGACACAGGAACGCAGCGTATCCAAAAATTGTGTAACGATTTGTCTTTGGAATTAGAAAAAAAAACAGCCCAAATGGGTTTACCTTCTGCTATGCCAAACCTTCCAAACGGTACAGCACAGCTCCATTTACCCTGCTTTGTAGAAAAGATATAGTCTATGCGAACTTTGCTTTTGATGCGAGTCGTCCTTTGACTGCAGCCAACGATTAAATGGTGTGTTTCATATTGAAAAATGTCCAATGAGCGTTGATTTGAACCCCGTACTGTTAAAATAAGAGTGAAGAGAAAATAATAATAACAATAAAATAATAGTAATAATAATGATCATTTACACACTGCAAAGTGGCTGGAGAACTAGCAGGAGCAACTGTTTTGACCCACTGATACGCAAATCCAAAGACGGAAAGGCGTTTACTTTCTGTCGCTGTGTCTGTGCATCCAGACTGTAGTGAGCAGTGTGTCAGTGTGGTCCGGGTTGATCACGGTCGGTGCTGTTTGGGCTGCGGCTGCGGCTGCTGCGGCTGCTGCTGGAGGAGGAGGGCCGGAGAGCCGGGCGTCCGGGTACTGTGCTCCCCTCATCCGGATCCTCCAAGGAGGGGAAGAGAGAGAGAAGAGGGCGGGGTTCGCCCAGTAATGTATTCACATAAGCTGCGGCTGCTGCATAGAGTCTTGATGTGTGCTGGGATACCAGGAGGTGTAGCTAGGGATGTATGAGGTCGGCGTGCCGGCCGGTGTTTTAATGTTCCCCGGTGAGTTCCATACAGGTGCTACTGACGGAGAACCCGCACCTAGTCCGCGACCATTAGCCAGTGCGTTTGTGTCTATGTTCCCTCCGCCTTGCTTCATCAGCTTCTTAAACTTGGAGCGCTTGTTCTGAAACCAGATCTTGACCTGCAGAACCAGAGTTGTGTTAGCAAAACCACAAAGCAATGATTATAACATTTTATATCTCTCTCTTTCTCTTTCTCTCTCTCTCTCTCTCTCTCTCTCTCTCTATTTATATATATATATATATATATATATATATATATATATATATATATATATATATATATATATATATATCCTAAAAAGTACATACAATAAGTTAAATAAATGTTCATTTAGCATTAGAAAATCTATTTGCAAACCATTACTTTTAATGCGTAGCTCAATAAATGTATTTACTAACCAAGGACGCAAAACAATGTATTTTAGGTTTTTAATAAATGCCGGGGCTAGAAATCTGTGGAAGTAG
>JAFMOD010000075.1:470273-519540 GCA_019802435.1 Corydoras maculifer
ACCAAGGACATACTGGACTCCTCTTGGAAAATCTACAAACTCGACCTATCTTGACACAGACAATATTTATGGTAGAGCCCATGCCATTGCTAAAATACATACCCCGTTTCTAGAAAAGTTGGAACATTTACTAAACTGAAATAATAACTAAAACTAGCCCTTTGTTAATTCACTGGACATTTAGGAAATTTCAAAGTCAAAGAAAATATATTAGGGCTCATGATAAAGTCAATTTTCTTCCTCAGTAAATATTAACAAAGTTAGAAAGTGATGAGGGCAAAAATGTTCTGAAGTTGAGACATGTTTCCCACTGTGTCAAAATACCTTTTATTTTAATTAAACATTTTATTAGTTTGGAAAAGGAAAATCCTAAAAGCTGCAGTTTTGCAGCTGGAATGCTGGAGTTGCTCAACAGTTTATGGTCTCTGCTGTCCGACTCTTCTCATAATGATGCTACATTTTAACAGGAGTCGAATTAGAACTGCAGCATGCCCTTTATGTTTGTGAAGCCACACTGTTGTAACTTATGCAGAACAAGGCCTAGCCTTGTTTTGGTGGCAGCATGTCTCTCTTACCTTAACATATACGACGATCAAAACCGCTGTGGACACTGATGCGTCTTTATTCTGCTACTGGTATTTTCAAGTTGTTGGAAGAAATCTAGATGGTCTTTATTTTTGGCATGTAAAATCTGATGTCTCTTTTTCCCCCAAACAAAGGCTGAAACATGGACTTGTCTGACCACGAACATGTGTCAAAGATGTCTTTGAACCCAGAGAATTCTCCAGCATTTCTGCAAAAAAAAAAAAGAAATAGTTTATTTTTTGCATTATTTTAGGTTGTATTTATGCAGTGGTGGTTAATGTCAAGTGGCTATAATTTCCCATCATGTTATTTGTTTTTTTTTATATATAAGTAATACAACCTGAAGGCTTCCTAGACATCTTTACACTCTGAATCCTTTACATATATAATACTATATGAATAAAAAAGACCATATTACACCTGCACCTAACAGTTGTAACATCCCATTCCACCGTGCAGCTATAACAGGTCCCATTCTTCAGGAAAGTTTTCTACATTGGATTGCCTGTAGGAATTTTTGCCAATTGATTAGAAATAGTGTAGTGTGGGTAAAGCAAGTTTTTACACACCAAGCAACCTTAGCCCACTGTGCCTTTATGGAGTATATAGGCACTCTCACACCTTTGTTGTTTAAAGGAGGTATATTCAGTCATAAACATACTTTCTTTATTTTCCCTGCCTCCCCCCCAAATTTAATTGTTCCCACATGTATGAAGAGTGACCCCCTTAGAGTGGGGGTCTAGAGCAATTTGGCTAAATCTCTTCAGGCTGAGACACTCACATCATAGCCTGGCAGCACAAATACTCAGATCAGACTCATATGATGGCTCGTTGTTGGCCACCATGTCATCAGTCATGTCTCAGAGCACTATCTCTTGCTTCACTGGACAGCTCTTATAGCTCTTACTTGGATATGAGTTTCCTGCCAAAGCAAGAGAAACCAGGTCTTAAGTCTTAAAAAAAACACTACAAATATGGTGCTTTTTTGAATTGCCAAGACAACTCTGTAACTGAAATGTTGACATCATGTAATGGTAGTAGTCACAGAGCTGGATATGACACAAGAGTAGCAACACCAGATCCCAAGAAAGAACAAAAGCTGAAATTAAAACCAGACCTTAAACAAGAATCAGGCACATTCTAATAACGAACAGTGGATAGCCTGATGAACCGATGATAACTCTCTGCACAAGTGCCAGGTTTCATCTGCTGCCAGCACAAAATCGCAGCTATAATCCCACCCAAAACATTTAGAACATTAGCATGCACTAACTTAAACTGAAGGAGTCAACAACACTGCTTAAAACACACATGAGAATCTGTTGAAATAATTGATGATGACGCAAACACAATGAAACATATGGGGAGTGATGAAAACAATTGACAGCACACTGGAAATAAAACAGATATGCTCAGATGAGAATTGCATGGTCCCAACATTTACTGTGTAAAAAGACTCAGAGTAACTGGAATATTAGTTCTTAGATTATGAATGAAAATATAGTTATATTGTGTAACAAGCACACAATACATTTTGATTTTAGCCATCAAAAATTATAATTGAGATTTGCCTTGGAAAAATTGCTAAACCAGTTAACTGTAGAGCATGGTGATGATTCAGTGATTAATATATTGATCAGCCGGTTTTGAGCTTGGCTTTCTACTTGTTTCTCTCTAAAAATGTTTTCTGTTAAACCTAAACTCAAGTAAAATTAGGGAAATCATTCTTTTGTTCAAATTTAATCATATACACCTTTTAACAGGGCTAATTTGAGGTACATCATTAACTATGTCTGTTGTCATTCCAATGAGAATATGATAAATCTGCTTGCAGATATAGAAAGAGAAATACATGAGTAAATTGTCAACATTCAGTCAAATGTCAGATACATACACTCTATCAATTCAATGTTGTATATAAAACGGATAACATGTACAGCAGATAACAGCTTAAAAAGGTTATCCTGGTGATCTCCAGGAGCCTGGGCTTTTCAGTAACCCAGCATCCCCAGCTGCAGTCAGGGGTTAAAGGGTTCCTAATGTATCTGTGAGGCAGCGGGCTGTCAGTGGCTTTTATAAATACAGGGAGCAGTGTGAGAGAAAAGTGTAGCTGTCTCTGCAGAGTGACATAGGCAGGCCAGCAGTGCCGATGGCTCCTCTCTAATGACAGAGCGAGGTAATGACAGAGCTGGCTCCCTAGCAGCAGGAACAGGAGGATCAATCTGCAGCCAGAGACTCAAGGATAGAAGAGGAGGAGAAGAGAAGAGATGGGAAACAAGACATAGGAGTGTGATTTTCTATTACACTTTTGCTCCGTGTTAGCTTTTCTTTCTGTATATCTCCCTCTATCGGCTTTGTTTTTCTCGTCACACTTTTTCAGGCTTCTTTGCAGTTGGCTCATGCAGGGTTTGACCGTTTTTACATTAAAACACAGTGGATCAATAGTAATTACCACTCCATGTTAGTGTGACATGTTGTGGCCCCATCTCACTCCTCCAGCTCCTCCTTTCTGTCTTGGTCTAGTTCGGCTTCAACTGCTTTATCTCTGCTGCGTTGACCTGAGGACACAATATTCCAACTCATATACTGGATGAAGGACAACTGGGGTTTAGCAAACATTAAAAGGCAGCAAAGAAAGGGAACGATGGAAAAGGTGAGATAAAATAAGGGAGGGCATGATTAACCAGCAGTCAGAGCACAAGTAAACAGCATTCCGCTTTCTCAATCTACTGTTTTTCCTGTGCTACTGGCCATGCAAAGAAACCCATCAAAGCACATCAAAAAGCTCAGCCAGCAATCTATCTAAATTTACATATACATGGAGTCTGAGGGCTTTTTTTATGTAGTTTTGTTTGTGAAGAAACATTCATGTCGAGATCAGAAGTGATAACATGTCCCTCCTGAAGAGGACTGCTGGAAATTGAGAGGCGTAACTAACAAAAACATTGGTATAAATTTAAAAACAGGGTGTCTCTTAGAAAGCTAGCCAAAGATAAACACAGAAAAAAGCAGACAACATAAAATTAGCAGCAATTTGGTCTAATTTCACTTTAATTGTCCTTCGGGACAAGAGTTAATCTGAAAATCTCTTCATTTACCAGAAGCAATAGAGTAACAAATAAGCAGCGTAAAACAGAAGAACTTTAAAAAACTTTAACACAAAGAGCTGATTATTACCAACCCATATACAAAAAATAAACTATATGTAACATACATTTTACAAGGTAAAATCACAAAAGTTTGTTATACATGATTTATCACTTTCCAAAGAGCCAGTATTTAACAAGTGTGCATGTGGGGTGGGGGTCCATGGCTTGAAATACATACCTAATGCTTCTGTAATTTTTTTCTCCTAAAAATCTTGGCCAGGATCATTGTGAAATCATAAAATGATTTGCTTAAAAGGGCCTTGTGCGTAATGTGGCTGTGTAAATACAATCCAGTATATCCAGCATTATTTGTTATATCTTTTCAGTGATTGACAAACAGATGGCCAGATGACAGTTAGATTAATTGTATATATTTTTACATAGTGCTGAAAGATATCATAATTCAATTTTGCGTTGTTGGGTGAAAAAGTAGCGATAAAATTGAGATGACAGCATTTTAGACAATTATTCTTTCAACTGAGAAAATGGACTCCACCATGCATATGTAATTTCAAATCCACTGCACTTAAGAAAGTACATTAGAACATCTACATCTATATTAGGGGCCCTTTATAACTACAAAGGCTTAAACCAATAAAGATTTGTGTCCCCGCATCAAGCATTGTAAAACAAAAAGTAATGATTGTCCAAACATTTAACTATCAACACTGATCTAAGATAATCTACAAATGAAATACTATACAGTGATAATTGATAAATGGGCAATTTCACTTTTTTTTTGTTTTGCTTGCTTTCTAGTGATTCCTCTGTGGCTCCAAAATCCTATTTCAAATTTTTTCACACAGTGTGTGTATGCCTGTCTTCCTGCAATGAACACAATGCTTGTCGTCACATAGTCTGGGCCTGTATTGCACTGAGAGTGGACAGAAAAGGAGATTGTACATAAAGATGAGACCAGGTCGGCTCTCACAATGGCCTCATTTAGTGAGCTGAGACTTTCAGGCTCAGAGGCTGTTGGCTTGTCTATCTTTCAGCCTTTCCCCAGGAAGAGGCTTCTGCCTTGGGGACACAGACATCACCAACGCAACCAACAAAAATGAATCACATGGATAAAAACACAGTCACAGACACAATAAAACTACAGTTACAATTTATAGACTTAATAATTACTCTGACACACACAAAAAAAAAAAAAAATTTAGTACGAGTTTGGGACAGTGCTTTGGTTATTCTCTTCAGAGACTTGTTTTAGTCTCAAGCATCCATTGATCTTTAGGGAGTTTAATTTTGTTTGTAGGTTGGAGGTCTTGACAAGTCCCTGTTAACATAAGGATATGTTGTAACATTTTAGTTTTTGATAGATCACAATGTGTAGACTTTAGAAACCTCCCTCTGTGACAGCTTATTACACTAGCTCAGAACAGCTCTTACAGTCTTACAATTTATTTTCTCTGTTTGCATGGTAAAACTATAGTTTCATGGTCATGAATAAAACCTTACTGAGATTGTAATTCTCAAATATTTCCCCCTATCATTTGTTTGTTTCAGGAGAGGACATTTAGACAGAGATATTCAACATACTGTTATTTAATATTGTTAATATGTTATGTAAATATGTTAATATTTACATAAAATAATTGAGTACAATTGTATGCAATGGTGAATCCCTGGTTAAATGTAATATTTTATTGATTTTCTAAGTAAAAAATAAGTTACACATCCACTTCTGCACATCTTAATGCACCTGTACCACTTATCAAAATTTACATTTTGTAAAGAAAAAGCATAAAATGTGCAATTAACATTATGTTGTATTTTCCGTCAATTAGTTAAAGTTGTTCATAAACGTTTACATGACTGTTGCAAACATGTTTTATATATATATTTTAAGTTACTCCTGTTGTTTGAAATTGGCTCTAAAATTAAACCTTTCTGACATATTTGCATACATGTTTTTATACATACCAACACAACACACCACCACCTCATAGTCACTGTGTATGATCCAACATCCAAATTCAACCTGCTCTGTGATATTTCTGATCATTAAAGAACAGAGTAAATAGGACTATAAGAAAGTATATAAAGAAATAGATAAACTACTAAGTGCATTTACATATTTACTAAAGTGACCAATGAGTGTTTGTGACGTCAGTTTCATGTTAATGATGAGACTTCATTTTAATTAGACTCTTACTGCTTGTGTAATGCACCAATGGTATTTGAACCCCGAAGTGTGCTGTGGTCAAATAATATTTAAAAAAATGTATCTGTAAAAATCTATAAACACTACTAATGCAGACACATTAACTATTGTGGCACACTGCTTTTATGTACTACATAGTATGGTCATATACATTTCTTATGCAGCCTATGCACTAACTAACATCAAGTATAACTATCCTTAATTAAACTACAAAACACATTTGTTTGTGATTGCTGCAATTTCTCCCTACATGTCTGTAGATTTTTATAAGTGCTTGAGAAAAAAATAATATGCAGATTATTCAAATAATTTTGCTTTTATCCACAAAAGTAGAATAATGTTTACTGAACATAAATGTGTAGACCTCTAACACATTGTATATTGTGCTGCAGTGATAATTGAATCTAAAGTGACTTTTATTTCACTTTTAATGTTTTGACTATTTGAGGTGCACCTTAAGGAACCCATAGTGCACTGCATGTCGTCATACAACGTCAAAAGTATATGAATTGTTTGATTTACATATAGAATAAATGACGCTTAAATATATTTCATAACAAATAGCTGTTTTTTTTTTTAAATAAGACCAGGACAGGAACACATTTAAAGGGTTTCAGTGTGCATTCCCCATACCCTTCTTTAAAGGAGTTGCATCTTTTTCTTCATACACCACACTTCACTTGTTTCTCTGACCACTGTGCAAAGAAAATATAGTTGACATTTGTCTTTACTTCTCATAAACCTTAGGATGGAGAATCTGCTGAGTTGCATCCATCGTCTAGTGCGATCAGCAGTCAGTAACCTGCAGCAGGATTGAGGAATGTAAGTCACAGGTGGATTACATTGCTGCATCCCTCAATTATCCTCCAAAACAGGTTTAATATAGCTTTCTCAAATTTCATCAAAACATCAAAATTTTTAGTGTTGGATGTGCTAATGTTATATATTTAAAGTGTCTTTTCTTCATTTTACAACAAGATAAATCATTGTCTTAATATTTTTGCAAAATGGAAAATTGAGTCTGTGAATTTGTATAATGCCCTGAAAACTTCTCTGTTTCTAGTGTAGAATGTGGGTGGAGTTCTAACGCATCATGAGTCCAAAGGGCCCTGCTTACAGAACTATCTTTGATTTCACTTTGGGACCTTCCACAACAGTAATCTAAACAGCCGTTCTCACAGCATGGATACTGGTCACATTCACACTAAGCATATTCTCATGAAGTGTTTTTAACGGTGCTCTTCTAATCACACATCTCCTGACAGATGCATTGTGTCTTTCTGCCGCTCTCAATCTAACATGCACACACAGGTAACAGCGGGATTTCTCACTTCACAATAGCTATAGTGCACTCATACAGAGAGGAAGTCTCTCTTAATACATTCGCACACTCACCCAGAGGGATGCCACTTCTGCCATCTCTAGTGGTCTTTACTCACATCAGGCAGCCTACAGAATCGATGGTGAGAGGTGTTTTCAGATTGAGAACACATTCCTTCTGCCCAGTTGACAAGACAGTTTACTAGTTCCTCCAGGTACTTAATCTTCAGTGATTAACCACATACAAAGATCAGTCAGTAATCAGAAGAATAACGTGCACTAAAATGCATATGTTTAAACTTCCAGATGTTGGCGCTATCCTTCATGACTCTACAAAGACCTGTAAATCCTGTCCAACCTAATTTACCAGTGCTTATTTAATAAATTACCAAATGAGGCCAGTTCATTAGTTTTCCATAATCAATCTCTCCTGTACATCCTATTCTTCAGACACATATTGGAGCTGATGAAGTGAAGGAAACTCACAGGCTCATATTTAAGACTGGAGAGTTGATTACACAGCTGTGCCTACAGTAAAGACTAACTTTGGTGGGCCATATTTTTACCAGCAAGGTAGCACTCATCAGAACTTACACAAGGCCATTCAGTTGTAGGCAAAACGTAGGGAGCTTTGTTCAAATTACTTTTAAAAAAGGATAATTACAGCCGCCGTAATTTTACTATCGCATATTAATGTTAAACTTCAAATAAGTAATAGTAATAGTAATACTACTGCAGATAATGGGAGTGATAACTCTAAAATAGAATGGTTTATGTTCATACTGAAACTCAAAACTAAAAAAAAGACACAAACATGTAACAAGATAATAATTTATGTATAGCTAAAGTTATATAACACCGAAGCATTTCCTTTGATATGTTAAAAGTTTTTAGGTAAATGTACAGACAGAGCGAACTTGCAGACTGCTAAATAACAACTAATCTTAAAAAAAACAGAAGGGATTTTGGAAAAACATGTTAGTTTTATATCAAACATTTAAATTTTTCCATGATGTTATCTTTGCATACAAGAACACTACTTAAATGAATTTCCTGTTTTCCAGGTTTTATGCCAAACTGTTCACCAGAGCAACAAGCATATTAAGGCACACATCTCATGTGCACATTTTGTTTTCTGCACATTTTCTAGTCAGTGATCACTTGTTAGGAACATCAACAGTTTTGTATTTATAAATCATTTAATGTTTTTATTTTTGGCTTCGAAGTCGGCACACATGACGAACACACACACACGCACGCATGCGCACAGGCCCCAACAGATTCTTTAAATAATGAAATGCTTAGTGTCAAATAAAGATAATTTTTATAGAACACGTGTCATGGTATTTTGTTAAAATAAATGTGGTCCCTGTTTGGTAAAAGGTTCTAATGCAATCCTGTTCAGGGTGGTGTGAGATCTAATAGTTCAGGGATGGGTCCAAGTGCATACCCTTGGAAATGTTTAACTGGGTCAAAGCTTTGTGAAAGATGCTGCCCATGTCTGATGAAAAGGGGAAAAAAACAGGTAGAAACAGGTAAGATCATTATTAATGCAGAAACAACATGTGGTTATGAAAAAACTTAGTGTTAGTAAATAACTGATCACTTAGAAACTTTGTTTTGCTAAGGTGTAATCCCTGTTCATTGCAGGTCTGTTATCCTTGGTGCAGTTGTTTATAATGAATTTAGTAAAAGAACACCCCTCCTTGCACATTTCAAGCAAACCAAATGATTTCTTTTGAATTAAGAAATATCTCGAATCTATTTAAAATCCTAAATTGGCTGCTTTGAAAATTAAAGATGGTGTGCTACTTACAGGCTTCTTTGGTGGAAAACACTTTTCACAGTGATCTACTTTTCGAATGTTGATTACCATGCCTGAAAAGAACACATGTAATTAAAATGAGATGCACATGTGGGTCCTAAAGATACTCCAATTCATAAAGAGGAATGACACAGGTAGGATGTTTTGGAGATTACGTTATGGAGAAAGGAATGAGGTGGTGTAGAGGAAGGATGAGGATTAAATAGGCAGAAGATGATTAGGATGAAGCCACCAGGTAAGAAGAGGAGAGAAATGCCAAATGGGTTTATAGACACAGGGAGGACATAAAGGTGGTTTTTGGACAGGGCAAGATGGAGAACAATGAACTGCTCTTAATAATATTAGAAACAAAAGTTTTAAAAGCATTTGTTATTTGTGTATGCTTAACAGTAGTCAAGATTTGTGACTTATTTTTCACCTCGTCTTCTAAAAGCTACAATATACTTGTACAGTTAACTAAATAAGTTAAAAAATACATGCAGAAAACATTTCGTTGCAAAAACAAATAAAACGGATTAATAAAAAGCAAAATAGTATTAACAATTATAATCTGAAATAATTATTTTGGTCCATAAAAATCAATAGCACTAACAATAAAAGCTTGAATTGCACAAAATAAAAAATAAAATGATCCATCAATGAGATACTTTAACCAAATACAGAAGTTTCAAAAGCATCACCCAAATTGCACAAATCAGAAGTTAATTTGGTTGTAATTACAAGACAATATATTTAATAAACATATTGCATTGTTAACAATAAACTACCACAAAACAGGTGACAGATTTCTTATTAAAATTTGTCTAAAAATCCAAGAAAAATCCTGGCTTTTGGTAAGAAATAAACATTGTTTTGTTGCATATCTTTTGAATATTATTTATATAATAGGGAAGCATTCTTAATTAAATCTTTATTGAAAAATATACTTATGCATAATAATTTTATAAAATAACAGCATTCTAAAATCGAAGCTACAAATCATTTAACAGGTCATTGTGGAATAAAACCTGCACCGCAAAGTGACACCATTGAACTCTAGACTAAACTAGCATTTTAAATGCAGAATAAGAATACTTTATTTACCCCCAGGGGGAAATTGCAGTTTTTACAGATGCTCTATTAGTCGTGTTTATATATACAAAAATTAAAAATTGTAACTGAATATGTACAATTAATTGTATTACCTAAAAAACAGAAAATGCCTCACAGTAAATACTTTGAGGGTTATTTTTCAGACAATATTTGTATATGCGTTGTTTTAAAAAGTAAAAATGTTTAAAAGTACAAAAAAAAAAAAACTTGATTTCTCAAATATGATGTATACTATAATTTCATATATTAAACTATAACCTCCAAATGTCAGTTCAGTGTGGAACAAAGAAAAAGGGATCAGTCAAGCACTTCAGCCAGAGATAAAAGGTAAAAGGTAAGAAAGCTTTGAAAGTGCATGAGGGGTAAATTTTTTTCTTTGCCCCTTTGTACATGAAGAGCATGGTTCGCTCTCTCACACAGTAATGGAAGAGGCAGTCTTGACCCCGGCTGAATGAACTATGTGAAGAATGGCTCCCATAAGGCTTAGTTTTCAATTATATCCCTACAGTGCAGAGATGAACTTGATGCTTTATAAGAGAACCTGCATTAAGATGAAGACAAAAACAAGATGCAGGTCGTTGACTAAGCTGTCGGTGGATAAGGAACAGTTTTTGCTACACAAGACAGGAGAACAAGAAGAGCTTGGAGGGTTTTTGATGAGACCTAGAGCACTCTGAGTAAGCCTGTAGACTTTAGGGGTTAAACTCTCTTTTCAGACAAGCAAAATACTCCAAGAAGCGTGCAATTACAGCTTCAGTCAAAAGGCATGCGCAATTTCCAGACCTATTTACACAGTGCTGAAGGGCCTCTCTTTACATCCCCCAACCAATCCTTCCTTTTCCACCAACAGAGTGATCTGAGATAGCAAGATTACTGAATATCAAAACATGAATTCAGTGAAATTCCTATAAAGCTTTTTGGCACGTGCTGGAGATTTAAATTTTGTTTAGCATGTAATAGTTCAATAAGTTCAATAAGTTTAAATAAACATGACAACAATCTTTTATCATTCTATGTTTATATGGAATTACCCCTTAATCCCAAATCTTTCAGCCACTATAAAACAGAAAAAATCTCAGCACCTCTTGTCTAATTTGGTTATGCAGGAGTTATCCATCTCTATTATTAAACAAAAATACAATATTTGGAATGAAATTTTTTTTTATACATTCTTCAAATAACTGATACCTATTTATATACATTTAAATATTTCTAACATATGTTATGCCACCAGCCCTAAAATTAAATGCAAGTGAACTACTATAGATTCTATGAAATGATTATAATGATTAATATTTGTGACAATGATGCATAAAGCAAAGTTCCAAAATCATGAAAAAAATAATATAGTGTGGATAAACACAAAATTGCTCCAATTTCTCACACACCATCTTACTTACAGCAAATTTCTTAACAGACAAAGACCCAATTACCTTGATTAAAAGGTAAGGGAGGTTGGCTAGAAAAATCAGGCAAATAAAAAAAAAACCACCATTACAAAACTTTTTAAGAAAGTGAATAGATTACTGTTAATAATTCTTTTACATTTACATGTTCTGATTAGTACACACAGATTGTAATAGAGGCTCTAGCTCCACCTTGGAACTTCTATTTGATGGAGGCCTCCAAAACCTGCAAATCTGCACAGCTGTTGGCCAGCACCAGAATCCAAAGGCCCTCTGTGCTTCCTCCCCCTCATGTAGACGACAGCCTGGCCAGGGGGCACAACACTAATAATAACATTCAGCATGCAGAAACCAGGTCACTCCTGCCCTCCTTTGACCTCTCATCACAGATCTGATGTCTGGACAAGAGCCAGTGCATAAAGCCACAGTAAGGGGAAGTATGTGAGAGAAAGAACAACCAAAGAGCAAGTAAGAAAGAAAGTGCAAAAGAGAGCGTAAAAGAGAGGGAAAGAGACTAGGAAGGCGAGATACACTAAAATTACAGCAGGCTGCAGGCTACAGGAAGATGGGTGCACAGATCACTTCCTCCCATGTGCTATGTTCTTTTTTTCAACAGGTCAGAACAGAAACCAACACAACCCTCAAACAACAACCTGTGATCAGATTTGTGTGACAAGCAAGGTGCCAGAAAAACACAACCAATCTAATCTAACCACTAATGTCTGCAATAACTATGTGGATTAAAGCATTGTTTATATTTTCCTCAGTTAGTAATGGCAGATTTTACTAGGTAAATAAAAGAGGGAAAATTGTAAGCCTGTAACATAATGTTGCAAATCCATGAGTAAATAAGATATACCTGCACCATGGCAGAGGATCAGAGTATGAAGTGGTGGTCTAATGGTGTAAGCTGACTTAGCTGTTGCTAGGAAACATTGTTCCCACAGTGATTTGCTCTCCTGCATTGATTATATCTGTATTTATGTGGTCATTCTGCATCTTGCATGGTTTTGCTGTTTACTCAAACATGAAGCAGCTGCTTTTGACTCGTCTCAGCCTCCCTGCTAATTCTTAGGCTTTCAGTATTAAAAATAATACAATAATTTCTAACATTACAACCAGCATTTTTATAATATGAATGATTTTAAAGGAATGTGGTAACAGATTACAAGAGTATAACTTAGTCAGTGCGTGTGTCTATACAGATCAACAATGTTAGGGACAAAAATAAAATATAGAAATGTGTGATTCTAAAAGAGAACAAGCCTGTTCACCTCTCAGCACTAGGGATTCCCGGTTTGAACCCCAATCTGGGTTCAAACCGGGAATCCCCCCCCCCAAGACCCTAGTAGAGGATAAAGTAGAAGATAATGGATGAATAAGTGAGAACACAGCCTTAATTACAGAACAACATGTAAACAAGAACAATTTCTATCATTCTATCAAGAAGGTAAAAAAAATTTAACCATGCTGAAAAGGCAAACAAAAAGGCAGGTTGAATTGGCAGGTTACTTCCTGTCACTGGGAATAAACATAAGTTTTTTTCAAGATGTGTTCACCTACATAAAAAGAAGAGAAAACACAACCCACAATATCTCCATAAAAAAACTGTTAAGTAACAGTGAAACAGGTCTCTTTCAATGCAAGTCCGAAAGTACTGTGAGCAGTGAAGGTTAGACTCCGTCTCACACACAACTGCTTTCTCACACACTTACTATCAGGGGAATACTCTTGGCTAATTAGCTCCCTGCATCTGGGAAATGTCAGGCTGTCTCCTTTTTGCAAATGCAGCATTCTTATTTACTTAGTAACCTCAGTCCATATACTGTACACTGAAAGCCCATTTACACACAGCATTAAATTGCATCCCAGATTGGGTTTTGGCCAGGCCGTGTCATTTGCCGGACTTCTCCTGTAGTTTTTGAAGAGACACTTAAAAAAGGCAAAATATTCAACACTCAGCAGAAACACTTCCTGTAGAAAATACAAATGTTGGCAAAATATGCAGACACCCAAACATTATATCCAGGAGTATTGGTGGAACATCTGGGGTTGATTTCTGACACAAGAATCACATTAGATATTTTAACCAAGGATTCACTAAAACACTACTTGCAAATAGATCTGATGTCTTGAGTGCTGACAACATTTATGTTTTAAAAGCATTTTTGCTGTAAGTGCATAGAGTATTACTCACTTTATCTGGACCACTGCATCATTGTTCCGCCAAAAATGCAGTTTTTTTCAAAGCAACAGTAAAAATGTCAATTATACCAGCTAAATAACTATGAAATAAACTAATACTATTTAAATTTAAACCAAATTAAGGCACCCAAAAGTTGTGTTTCAAAGGTATAAAGACTAATCAGGTAAACAAATTGTTAAACTAATTTCAACAGAAACATACAAGTACAGATATTAGCCAAACCTTTAATATTACATTCCTACACTTGATGGTGTCAACCTAATCCTTTCATTCTGAACATTGTAATGTATTTGAATAACTTATTCATCCATCCATCCATTATCTTTCCCTTTATTCTCTACTAAGGTTGCAGGGGGTTCCCCATGCCCATCCAGGGGAGGAAGTTTTGGGTGCTGGGCAAATACACCCAGGACAGGGCGCCAATCTATCGCTGGGCACACACTCACTCAAACAGACACACTCAATATGGGGCAATTTGGAGAAGTCAATTGACCTTGATCCATGTTTTTGGACTGTGGGAGGAAACTGGAGAACACAGGAAACCCACGCTGACAAGGGGAGAACTTGGAAACTCCATCCAGATTGGGATTCGAAGGAATCCCTAGTGCTGAGAGGCCAACGTGCTAACCACTAAGCCACCATGCCACCCAGGTTACATCGTATTTCAAATAAATACATTTTATTGCTACGATAAATATATATATATTTTTTTTTTTTTACAGAAGCCATGTTAGAAAGACTACAAGCTAACTACTATACAACATACAGATTAAATTATGATGATTATTATTTAACATCACAATTTGTTTTATATAGGCGGCACGGTGGCTTAGTGGTTAGCACATTCGCCTCTCAGCGCTGGGGATTCCCGGTTCAAATCCCCATCTGGGTGGAGTTTCCATGTTCTCCCCGTGTCTGCGTGGGTTTCCTCCGGGTTCTCCGGTTTCCTCCCACAGTCCAATAAACATGGATCAAGTTAATTGAATTCTCAAAATTGCCCAATTTAGAGTGTGTATGTGTGAGTGAGTGTGTGCCCAGCGATGGATTGGCGCCCTGTCCTGGGTCTATCTGCCCAGCGCCCGAGACGTTCTCCCCTGGATGGGCATGGGGAACCCCACCGCGACCCTAATAGAGGATAAGCGGAAGATAATGAATGAATGAATGAATGAATTTGTTTTATTAGTATACCAACTACATCACAAACAAAAGATAAAAAACAAACCTAAAATGGCAAACTACGTCTTAATGGTCTAGACAACAAACCATTGGTCACAAAAAATTAAAACACAAAAAAAATCAAAGAAAACAAGAAAAATGCTGAATATTATGGCAATATTTTGGATGTGGTTCTTTTTGCCCAGGACTATATGTGATATTAAATCATACATTAAATAAATAAGTTTAAGTTAATAAGTGTCTACCCATTAAAATTACTCGTGGGCTGAGTTTTATATAGTTGTCATCATGGTTGGATGCTTATTCTTTCTTATCTCAATTCTATTACCATATGACAGAGCACTACAATTTAGCTCAACAATTCACAAAATGGCATCAGATTGATGTGCTACATAATTAGCAGAGGGAAGGCCTGTAGAGATCTTTCACCTGACAACATGCACAGACATCCTGTCTGCCTTGCAAGATACTATCAATTGCTAAAGGCCTGTCTCTCCTTTATTTCCACCATGACAACATTTTGGTTTTCCTAAGTTGTTTCTTTAGCCCACGTACAACCCATGATTCATTACAGTCTGATTCTCCTGAGCTAATTGCACCATGACAGGCCACAGAGTGCCCCAACCCAAGAAAATGTAGATTAAACAGTTCCTTTCTGGACAAAGTCAAATTAGTTAATTTACTGTTAGATAACGTGAATTAACAACGTAGTTACAAAACAATTTAGTAAAAACATTTTAACCCTACTACATGACTAAACATGTTTCTACTACATCCTAATCACAAGCAGGAGATACATAAGGTATAAAAAAATCTTAGTTTTTCCAAATTAAGATCACCGATCTTACCTTAAGTGAATTCCAATTAGTTAAAATATTTACAAGGCAATAAAAAACAACCACAGAGTTCTGTGAGTCACGATCCAGGATGGGTTTGTTTGTAATTTTAGTGCTTCATACATAAATCAGTACTGACAAAAAATAACAAGCATGGTAAGAAAACTCTTCTATTAGCAGTAATGTAGCAGATTCTCAAAGCAATGACTATATTGTACTGTACATTCCCCATGTAAATATTAAGGTTACTGCACTATATGATTCTGCAAATTTTCAACTAGTTAAATTTTTTGTTTAATTCTGTGTTTAATTTACTAATCCCCTAAAGCTAAAATAAATTATGGCAAAATATAAAATGTGTAACTTGTACCATAACACTTAAGAAACAGAGATGGAATGAAAAAAGTGGAATGTAATCAGTTCTACTGAATCATTTGGTCAGTTTTGTCCATTTAAGTTGCGGAAAGCTTACTGCTACTGTTTAAAATAAAATGATTTACGAAAATTTACTGTTATTACTATGTTATTATGGCACATGGCTGAACTTAAGGTGGCACAATGTAGAATAGTTTTTATGAAAGGTTATCACCACTTACGGTGTTCATAACCATAACATAAAAGGATTAGGCAAATTAGATTGAGTTTTTACTTTATAACACAATACTATCTGTCCCCAGAGTGGTCATTTACACTGTCAACATGTGCACTTTCTCCATGGCCTTTACTAGACCCTATCATTCTACCTGATCTCATCCCTTGAATCAGTCTTCTACTAAGACCTCAGTTAAAAGATGTCAAATGTGCCTTGTTTATAGTGTTTAGGTTCAGCTTGTCAGTGCTTAATGATATCTAAAGAAGATTGCAATAAAAAGAAAAAAAGGAAAGGCTGCTTGGGTGAGCAGAAGGAGCCCTGAGTCCTTTAGCAATGTGATAAGAGCAAAAAGTGGACAATGCTGAAGGAAAGTAGTGCAGGATGGGCAGGGGCCAAGACAGTACGGTCTCTCTTGCTCCCAAGAATGCTCAGATCAAGATGCTGAGATTCCAGAGAAACAGTATCAGGTTCATGACTTTCCAAAGTGTGGTTGGGACGTGTTCCAAAAAGAGGCTCTCTGTCTCAGGCCAAGGCTATGGAGGCGCCAGCAGGTAACAAGAGGTGAAGGATTGGTGTATTTGACAAGTGAAACCAGAGATTTACAGAACCAGCTTCTAGTCATTAACCCAAACTAAGAGAAGCAACATTGCCTACTTCTGTCTGACAGTGGTACAGCATATTACTCAACAGAACACCTAGTTTTAATACAAATTTAGAATCCCACTACCAAAATGTGTACTTTGGTGTATCCTAGCTTACACATTTCTCAAGCCAACACTCACATTTTGTCATTGTATCCAAAGTCAGTAAGTTACGGAGTAACCATCTGAATTATTATAAATCATGTATTTATAAGCTGATGTAGCTTCAATTAAGAGATCTCCACCCCATGTTTTTTTATTCCATTAATTTGTTAAGTTCCTGAAAATGCTAAATGTCTCAATTTTACAGACAGGGTTAGGAAGATCAATATATAATTACGCTAGCTGTAAAGAATGTGAAGTGAAGACTTGCACCACGGTGAGGTTGAAGCACCAGGCGACAGTAGTCACTACAGCACCGTGAACAAGCTGGACACAGATACCCACAGGTAAACTGAGAAAAAAAAACAAGCAGTTGGACAACAGAGGAATTTCAGTAGCTGTGCAAAAAACAAAAAACAAACAAAGTAGCTGTGCAAAAAACAGTCAGCGGTATTAACAACCTCTGAATGGCAGGGGTAATGGTATCACAATCTACTGTCCGAATAAGAATTGGCAAGCAAAGAAGCTGTACCACAAATTAGACTAGCTTTAAACCTTAACATTTTAACAATGTTTAGTCTCTTATGTGATGTACAGATTGTATCAGTTGCTTCAGAATAAGAAAAAGACCTGAAATCTAGTCTCTGATTTCTATTGGTAAATATGAAGCCTGTTCAGTTATCGCACACTATGCTCCCTCGCTGCAGTAACAGATTGAAATATTTGCGAAATCTACAATGGGAGTCTGACATTTTTATAGTTTACATACCCTTCTGAAAGATTCTCTCCAAAACATAGTGATTTTCTATCACTCATTCAAAGAAGCTTTATGGTATCGCACCTGTTAAAAAAGCTGCCTTAAAGTACAGTTATCAAAGTTAAAATTCTCTGAGCAGATAAATGCCCAGGAAAAGCACTGGTGTAGACAACCATGGTCTTAATTTAATGTGCTTTTTTAATCACTTCTTTAAACAAATTTGTTAGTTTGAAGAAAGCATATAAACCACATTCACATAGGGCAGCTCTATTTGTCACCATAAAACCATGGAAATTTAATGAGCAACATTCGATACAGTGAAATGCAAAAGGTTTGTACATCCCTGGTAGCAATAGCAAAGTAAATGAAATACATTTGAAGAATTTTATATATATATCATCTGCTGACAGTTGGATTAATGTACGAGTCAATAATATTTATGAAACTTATTAAAGATTTAGGAGTAATGTAATTAAAAATGTAAAAAGAAATATTTAGATTTATTCCTATTGGAGATTCTGCTAATTTGATCCAAAATTAAACATTTACAGAATTATTACTACCCATTCTCTGATCAGCTTTCAAAGTAATTTCAATAGGTTACAAAAAAAGTTGCAAGTTTGGTTTTATCCAGCAGCTAGAGACCCATAAGTGGATCTTGTTTGAAAATAAGCAAGAGAATTACATACTACCTGAAATGGAAGGATTATAACTTAGGAATGGCTATGGGTGAGGAGCAATCTCATAGGAGGAGGCAAATGTGGAAGAAGACGGTTATTCATCAGCATGACCTGCATGTTCTATGTAATGGGTAACAGATTGGAAATTAAAAGTCTAACCAAATATTGGAAAATAACAGCACATGCAATAAGATGCAACAATGTGGGCTATTATGGCATAAATAGATTTGAGGAATGCACATTTTATTTGTCTTTTTATTTGTACTCTTCATATGGACTATTTATATAATACAGGTTAACTCATTTTTATTCAAGTACATGATTTTAATCCCTAGATTTTCCCCACGCTTCAAAAAAATAGATGGGTTTGATATTCTACCGTCAGTCCTGATTTACAAAATGCATAAAATGACAATGTAATAAATGCTTTTAAAGATTTCCCTATTAAATACATTGTTGAACTGGCAGTGTGCATTTTGTTTCGCCACATAATAAAGTTCCTCCTAATGTAACGTCTGTGGATTTGAAAACAACACGTCCCTTAGTGTATTATGCTTTACCACCTCATCAATAAATGAGCCTGCTTTACAAGTGAATAATAAAGTTACACTACACATCCACTGGGTTTCACCAATAAGCTTTTAGATAAGCAGATTATTCCTCATTTTTACTTTGAAAATGATTCATCATTTACATGGAGTTTATTATTAGATTTTGTTGTATTGCTTGGTCACCCTATTTAATATCAAGCAATACACCAATGGGTTTCAAGACATTCCAGATTGTTGTTACAACAATACCCTGATATACTGATTTCAAACTAAACAAGCAAAATATAAAAAAAATATTTTTTTTTTTTAAAAATCACCCTTATATCATGTTAAATTACTTTATCCTAAATTAATTCTGCTTGTGAAGTATAAAATTTAGTATAAAATGGGCAATTTATACATAGAAAAAATAATTAATTACCACTAATGAGTTTATTAATTTGTAAACTTTTTAATTGATTCATGTGTTGTCATCAACGAAGTTTCAGCTTAATTGGATAGCGGGAAGTGGGTGAAATAGCATTGGCAAACTTTTTACCAGACACAAAGACAAACAGATGAAGCTAAAGGGGTGGTTTATACAGTGGGTTGCAAAAGTATTCATACCCCTTGAACTTTTCCATATTTTGTCACATTACAACCACAAACATAAATATATTTCACTGGAATTTAATGTGAAAGACCAACACAAAGTGGTATACAATTGTGAAGTGGAATGAAAGTTATACATGAATCAACAATTTTTTTACAAATAAAAAACTGAAAAGTGCGATGTGCAAAATTATTCAGCCCCCCTGAGTCAATACTTTGTGGNAGATTACACACAGGTCGACCCTTTTAAGTCATTAGCAGTCATCAGGCAACTTCTGAATGCAATTGGTTGCACTCAGGGAAAAGGGGGCTGAATAATTTTGCACATCGCACTTTTCAGTTTTTTATTTGTAAAAAAATTGTTGATTCATGTATAACTTTCATTCCACTTCACAATTGTATACCACTTTGTGTTGGTCTTTCACATTAAATTCCAGTGAAATGAAACTTCCTGTTTCAAAGAATGAAACTTCCTGTATCTGAACCAGGTTTGGATAAAACAAAATAGTGCGTCATAACCATAACCAACCCCCCCCCCCCCAACCCCTTTTTTTTAACTAAAGACACTGCACAACTGATCAATATACAAAACATTTACTTTGGAACAGCAAGTGCATCAAACCCTAAATATCATTACATTGAAATACTGAGAAAAATGCATTTATAAAAGTTAGCCGTGTGTGGTTTTCATTTGAACATCCAATAATGGGTGAAGAAATTAACTTTTTAACCTGGGATCCATAATTTTGTAGTATTGTGTTTAACACAAAAAGCTTATAGGGGAATTTAATCGATAGTTATGGAAATAACTGAATTACAAACACAGAGCTCAAACTATTCCCTATAGCCATCATGAAATGCTGCTCTGAGCATCTAGGTGTGCGTTTGTTCATGCCTGAGCTAGTCTTTCAAGCACCCTGCGATACTCTCCCACAACCTCCTGATAGCTCTTCTCCAGTTCCTCATGCTGAAGTTTGGTGTCCATCTGATTGACGTGGGATGCCAGCTCCTCTGGACGTAAACACTTGCGCATTTTTGTCAGCTCACGCTGGTTCTTCTAAAAAACAAAACAAAGTTACCAGTAGCACAAATATTGCACATACATTTCACCTGCCTGCAAACCAGCAAAAACACACAAATGCCCCCCCCCCCCCAAAGGGAAGCTAAACAAGAGTCGGCATAGAAAGGAGGGGAGACCAGAGGACCAGAGAAGAAGCATCTGGTCTCCAGATCCTGCCTTTCACTCCTACTAAGGAATTCCAATTTCCTTTTCAGCCTCATGTTTTTTCTATGTCCCTTGCTTTTTGTCAGGCTGTTTAATGCTGGTTAATATCATGGTTACAAGTCCAGCAGTCCCTATTGATCCTCTATATCTGTTAACCATTTAACTAGCAGCACACGATGCAGACCAGGCTGTTCATTCTCACTACTGCTGTTATTAGTGGTCATTAAAGATGCAATGATCAACAAAATCTTTTTTTCTTATTAGAAATAAAAGAAAAGGTTACTAAAGAACACGAAGCATTTAAAAATATTTCAACAGTTATAATAGGTTTGGGATTTGGCACAAGAACAAAAATGAATAAACAAACCTTTACAACATTCTTGTATTTCACATGCTAACAATAACAATAATAAGTGTAAGAAATTCACCAACACGCTGTTTATGACAATATGTGAAATGCACTGTATGTCAGTAAATGATGGTGTAATTAGAGTCGATCTCGGTTCCCCAATGAACAATTCACATTACTGAAACTTTTTGTTGAACTTTATAGTAGCTATGTGCACTTTTTATGGGGAAAATTAAAAATATGTGTCCCCAAACAGTACATGAATATACACAAGAAAGGCCCTAGTGACAAGCATAGTACCCTTGAAGGGACATAGAGTACAATGTTTTATAAGCATGTGGAAGGTTAAACACATTAACAGCATTTATCAATCAAAGGGACATGGATCGGACACCTTTTACATCTTAGTGTTAAAATAAATGAATAATCAGAAATGAAATCCAGCGAATTAATCTTAGTAAATTATTGAAAAGCAACTTTTTTTTCAAAACAATATATTATTTCTAACTTATGTTCACAATAGCAATCTATAAATAACTGTACACACATGGGAGCTGTAGCAGAGTTTAAAATAAACCATTAATAAAGAGGAAAGAATGGAGCTGAAACAACAACATAGAAAGAAACTGACATTCTGTTTTTAATCACTGCAATTACAAACAAAATTCCAAGAGGAATGAGAAAGTTAATAAATTATGTTGGGCAAAATTAATTACATGTATAGCATTTCAAAGAGCTACAAATAATGGCAATATATAAAATGTTTTTAATTGTAATTTAAAAATTGCAGTACGCAAGCAAAAGCATGAGAACACAAGAGTGAGCAAGTTTCAAACAAGTTGCAAAAGAAAAATACAAAGTGTTTGGGTACGAGGGCCTGGGACATGTGCTATGTTACTTGTAGAAAAGCTTCACTAAATGAGATGCAAATCCTTACCAATTACTGCAAATTTGAAAAAAGATTGTGGCTTAACCCTCCCTCCTCCTTTTCTAATCTGAAGCATTGTAATACCTATAGCTCTATATCTGAAAATAATAGGTTTATAAAATAAAAACTAAATTGATGTAAAGCTTTGTGTGCATAAGAGCAGTACATATAAACTAAGTAAAGTGGCATATTTCAATCCAAAGTAAAATATGAAGATAAAATGTGAGGCTTAGAAAAACGGTTTTCTCTAACTACAGAGTTTCACAAAGACCAACAAAATACCCTACCAATTAAAATATGTTGTTATATTCCAATTTTAAGTCCTTATAGTTGGAACCAGGTTAAAATTTTAGATTTTTATTCTAATCATGTTTAAATAACTCTTTGTCTTAGTAAAACATTGGTCACATTCAGACAAATATGTTTAATAAAATAAGATTTTATTAGGCTTTTATTAAATTTGTCCCACAAAACAATTTTTTCCACACCTAAGAATATTTCAAATAGATCATGAAATTTAATAATAATAATGTTAATATCATTATTCAGCATTTTGCTATAATTACATAGGTAACCCTGGCAAACGCAGTTAAATAATTTTGGGACTGTGTAAATGAAACAACCAATCCAATCAGACTCAGTTCAAAAGAACAATTTATTCAAGTTATCATGTATCTCACTAGGCCAAGCAGTTTAAGCTGAAATGCAGCATGATAACCCACTTGACATAATAAGCTGTTTCAGGTGTCACAGTATACAGCACAAACAGAAGGCTTCAATTGAGATGTGCATTTACTAATTCCATCATTATTTAAAATTTTATGGTTTTTCCCAGAGTGCTTTTTCTGAACAGTTTTCGGCATAAAACCATGTGAAAATCCACCGTCATATATTGCACAAATGTGTAACAGTTACACACCTCTCAACAAGGGTAAAAAATAAGAAACAAATGGTCAAAATCCACTTGTGTTTATCTACAGAGGTTCACCGAAAACATCAACAGGTTTTCAAACATTTCCTAAAATTAGAAAAAAAAAAAGCCAATTTTGGTCTAAAATTATGAACTAAAAAAAAAAAAGATCTACAGATGTACTACAGTCTGTAATTTGTAAAAATACAAAATAAAATTATATATTAAGTTGAGAGAAAAAAGAAAAAATAATTTAAAAAAGGGCTATAACCATTTGGTGAATTAAATCACACCAAAAAAAAATACTGCCACATCTACAAATTAGAAGCAATGTTTAGTTTTCATCAACATGTCTAAAAATTCTTGACTTCCCCATTCATGTTAAAGTTTGAAATTTACTGTTATGTTCTTCAGTAGGTTTTGTGCTGCAGAAAAAGATTCATTCAGAAATAAGCTGCTGGGAAAAATAATGTCAACCGAGCTGCATCCTTACAATCAAAGCAGCCCATCAATTCTGTTTCTGCCTCCAGTCTCAATTGGTCGTGTGCTTCCTGGTTTTCATTTAGGGATCTCTTTGTTAGTTGGGGCAGCATGTTGCCTGATTGTGTTTTGGCTATTGATTGAATGCCTTTGGTGTAATGACTGTAATTCTGTGTATGACTACCCTGTTGCATGATTTAGCATTTTGACTTTGCCCTTTTAATATTTTTGATTATTGTTGTATATATAATAGTTTCTTTAAAAAAAGGAAGAAAGTGAACACAGTATATTTTAGTTCTATTTCATACTACTGTTTTATTATCTCTCTCTCTCATATATATATATATATATATATATATATATATATATATATATATATATATATATATATATATATATATATATATATATATATATTAGTCCCTGACATTAGTTCTGTTGCTTATCCATGTTGTGGAAACAAAAGCTTATAACCTGACTTTAAATTCATCCATTGGTTTTAGAGATGACTCATATGAAAGCTGAAACCTTTAATGTATCTCAGTGTCAAGTACAAAGAATTAAAAAAAAGATTTGAAGAGACTGGAAATGTTTTTCACAAGCCCAGGTCCGGCAGACCCCACAAGACAGCTGCTCTGAACGAACGTTTGTTGGTTAAAAAATCCAAAGACAGTCCCTCTTCCACTGCAGCAGAGCTCCACCAGGCCTGGTCACCAAGTCCCTGTGTCAACTAGAACAGTTTGTAGGATTCTGTCTCGAAATGGCCTTCATGGTCGAATCAGTGCCCAGAAGCCAGCACTAAACAAAAGGCAGGTAAAAAACCGTGTGGCATTTGCCAAATCCTGCTAAACGGATGGACACTGGAAAAGTGGCAGAAGGTGGATTTCTCAGATGAATCTTCAGTTGAATTACACTACAGCCGCCGCAAATACTGCAGAAGATCTACTGGAGCCCGTATGGATCCAAGATTAACCCAGAAAACAGTCAAATTTGGTGGTGGAAAGATCATGGTCTGGGGGTACATTCAGTATGGGGGTGTGCAAAACATTTGCAAGGTGGAAGGCAATATCAATAGCCTAAAATATCAAGTAGTATTAGCTACATCTTACATTCCCAATCATAAAAGGGGTCAAATTTTGCAGCAGGATTTTATTTAAAAAAAAAAAAAAAATTATTTATTATCCCTTCAGAGAATCATTATTCCAATTACAAGCTTGCATTTGTCACCCATTGTGGGAATTGGTGCTGTATATGGGAAGGTGTGACAGAATACCAGTCCATCGAAGAGAAGTCACACATACAAACAGATTTACCTACCCTGTAGGGGCCATAAAGTCTTTTCTTCACCTCCAGACGGAACTCTCTGGCCTTTTCCTCATCACTCATGTCTGTGTTTTTAAGACGTAGGATCTCATATACCCTTCTGGCATGTTTCTGCAGATAACATAAAAAGACGCTTATAGATATCGATCAAAAAGCAGAACAGTGATTATTTTAATGCAGCTCAATTAAATTATATGAATAAAAGTCTACAGATGACTAAAAACTTAAATATAAAAAAGACTGAACCACCAACTAATATGAAATGAACAGCTGAACAGCATATAGTTCAGGGGTAGCCATTTTTCCTGGTCATGGCACAGGCACCAGACTGAGATAATCACTCACAAACAACACGGCCAAAAGGGAATAGTGGGAAATAAAAGGGAATGCGGGGACATAATCGGTGCAGTTAAATAGAGGCCTAAGCGCAGAGTGAAAGAAGTCATACAGGGGCCACACTGCGGTGAACTCCCACCAGTCATAGTTAATGGCAAGCTTCCACTGGGGTGTGTATTTGTGGGTGTGTAGTTTAAAGCACATTGAAAAGGTTTACACAAAAAAACAACTCAAATCACATCTATCACAACTACGTTATTCACCACATTTAAACGATAGAGATATGTACCAAAGGTGAAGAGGTTAAAAAAATTTATTTAGTGAACACCTATTGCTGCAAAGATAATTTTGAAATGTCCAGTTAAATTGGATGTTAATTTATTACATAATATGCAACAACAACTAACAAATATAAACTGAAAAAAAAATTTTTTCAGCAAAATAGATTTTTACCAATTCCATATTTTGTTTGTGTTTAATTAGATAAGGTTTTAGTATAACATGTTTTATTAAAAAATTACTGCTAGGCATGTACAGAGCATCATAATTAATATCACTGCATTAGTGTAGCATGCGAAACAATTGCAACTGTGCAAAATATCAGAATTTAGACATTAGATATTTAGACAATACTGTATTGAAAATGACTGGTAATGAAGCTTGTTACCATATACTCACCCACTGTGAGCAACAAGCAAATTTTTGCTTGAAAATGACATATTTGAGTTCTGTTAGCTTGGTAATGACAACAGTCCTGCTGTACAGGTACAGGGCTGTAGCAGAACCACTGATGTGTAATACAGAAATTTGACCATGTTGCATATGGCCATTGCTGTTCACATGCATTTTTTATTATAAGATATCAAAAAGCATATTACTACTCTGTACTTCATTATTAAATGGCAGAGCTTTGGAAGCTGGCTTTTAGGGCAAAGTTTATCGTGGTGAATATTTAAATATAAGGAGGGATTCATTCTAAAATAAAAAAGTACAGCCAGTTTGGGCAAAATCATTATGACCTGGATCTAAGAGGATGATTAAATTAATAGTATAGTGAAAAACAAAATCAAGGAGTGGAGCTCATGATTCAACATCCATCCATCATTCCAAACTAGAGTTATATATGATAAGAAAAACCACATGTGATTTGTTTATTGGACTCTAGTATTCAAAATATATGCTCTCAGATTTGTGTCTTTAAAAAAAAATTTCTGCTTGAAATATATTAGCTGGAGACTCAGGGATCAGTCTTAAAACAATTTTGCTATAATACTTCGTTGTTACGAGTTCCATTTACTAGCTGTGGATAATCAGTTTTATTTACAAAAATACATAAAGCACATACATGTAATAATTTCTGATCACACATTTTGTTGTGTAAAAAGATGCTATAAGAAATAAATTACATATTCGACTGCTGTTTCGCTATGATGCCAGACTTCAGAATTAAAGCTCTAAATTAAAGGAATTTAAAAAGCTTGTTGTTACTGCAGTTACTGTATCAGCTTTGTAAGCAGAATTTTATTTCAGATTTTATAATGGTTATGATTTTCTCCCCTTGATGCCAGTTTTAGAACTCGTAAAACTTCGTTTTCTCCTGCACCAGCACTGAAAGTAGCGGTGTTTATTAAATCCTCATGAATAAACTGTGAATGAAAAGGAGATGAATCTGAAGACAATAAAATGTTTCAATCCTGAAATGAGCTCTGAAACCTGATTACAGCTGCTGTTATTTTGTTTCTATATTTTCTTTCTAGAGCTTTATTCCTTCTATTTATTTCACATGGTAATGTAATGCCCATTCACGAAAACTTCTGTTACATATGACATTGTGTGGTGTAAAAAAATGCAGCAGTGAAAAATAGCTAAATAAGTTGCTTTCTGGTTTAATTAGGAGATACATTGTTTTTGTATGAAACCAATACCTTGTTGATCTTGAGCTTTTCCCGTGCTTCTGTAAACATCTCTTCACTAAAACCGGCAGCCAGTTTCTCATTGGAGAAGGAAGGAAGAGCCATGCACAGCTTCACGAGCACAAAATCCCTCAGTTTTACATAGCTTTCAGATGGGTCTTCCGCTAACAATGTTAAAACACAAATTCCTGTTAGTACTTCAGGTTAGTTCACATTTAAGTTTATATATTTTCATGTAGTGAATATCAGAAAATCCCAACTTTTCTGCTAAATTACCTGTGATTTTTATAACTGATACTATAGATATTTATACTGAACTGAGTAAGAGTATTAACCCTATAAAAAATAAGCTTTCTATAATCATTTATTTTCAAACATTTAGGTTAAAAGCAGCAAGCTGGATTTGTGCCAAAAGACAACAAAAAAATCTACATAGTTCTGTAATTAAATGTACTGTATACAAGGACTAGCTGGGGAATAGGACAGGAACTTGAATCCAGTCAGATAAAGATGCAGTTATCTTTCCAACCACCGAAAAAACATGAACAGCAGACAGAGACAAAAACTACAAAAAGGGAACAAAAATAGGAAACAAGAACAAACAAAGGCTGTACGAATGGTGGCTGCAGGTTTGCCATGCTAGAGTGGAGCTGCATATTCAGTTTGAATGAAAGCTAATCTCTCTCCCTACACAGCTCAATAATTATGCTATTGTGTGAGAGAACCAGAGCAGCAGCATGTGGCCAGCACATTTCAGCAGCAAACTGCCTGCAATTTGCATATATCCCACCCACCTTGCCACACGCTGGACCAGAGAGCTCCTTCCATGATCGTGGCAAAGAGATTTAAATACAACCCAGTTTTTTTTTTTTAATTTTCCCACTTGGTAAGGAAGCTCTGTACAATCCCAACTTAAACACACAAGCATGCATGCAGACACATACACAAGCACACAAACAAAGGGGCACAGGTACAGATAGAGGGCCACATCCAGCCAAAGGGTAACAGTCAGACATACTGGAAAGTTTCAGAAGCTGCATATTAAACACAACACCTCATGATTACAATAGGACCCAAATATACATATTTGCTACATGTGGTAGAAAAGCTGTAGCAAAAACAAAGACAACCCTATCATCTTCAATTCTGTTTAAAACTTATATTAAGCTGGTAAGAGCAGGTACCATTTGTAACAAAACTCAGGTGTGTGCACCTGTGTACCCTAATTAATTACATTTGCAATGCATTGTGGTATTCAATACTGTCTTTGGTTTATTATGTTAATTCATTTCACCCTGATTAAGGTTGATAAAAAGTATGTCTATCAAAAGGTTCTAAATTAAATAAATAGCAAGTCATATTTTACTAACTTTTCCACATACGGATAAAAAATTTAAACACTTAACACAGCACTACATATCCAATCCGACACAGGTGTGTCCTCCTTCTTAACCTAGGTGGGTTTTAACCTTGAAGATGGAGGTGGTTGTTTAAAAAAAAAAAAAAAAAAGAAAATTAAAAAATTTTGAAGCTAAAGAGTCTTGAGCCCTGTGAGCTTGTCTTTAAAGATTCCTGAGCATTTAGCATCTGGTCAATGGATTGGATTTCTCCAGAAGAGCCTATAAGAATTATGCCTGCTCTAACAAGATTCTATGAAATGAGTGTAAATCTTTTATTTAGTATATTATATATATACACACACACACACAGTCATATTCAAAGGTTTGGGCACCCCTATTAATCTTAATAATTTTTAGTTCTAATTATTTGGGTGTTTGCTACAGCCATTTCAGTTTGATATATCTAATAACTGATGGACACAGTAATATTTCAGGATTGAAATGAGGTTTATTGTACTAACAGAAAATATGCAATATGCATTAAACCAAAATTTGACTGGTGCATAAATATGGGCACCTCAACAGAAAAGTGACATTAATATTTAGTAGATCCTCATTTGCAAAAATAAAAGCCTCTAGTCACTTCCTGTAGCTTTTAATCAATTCCTGGGTCCTGGATGAAGGTATTTTTGACCGTTCCTCTTTACAAAACAATTCTAGTTCAGTTAAGTTTGATGGTCGCCGAGCATGGACAGCCCACTTCAAATCATCCCACAGATGTTCGATGATATTCAGGTCTGGGGACTGGGATGGCCATTCCAGAACATTGTAATTGTTCCTCTGCATGAATGCCTGAGTAGATTTGGAGCGGTGTTTTGGATCATTGTCTTGCTGAAATATCCATCCCAAGCATAACTTCAACTTCGTCACTGATTCTTGAACATTATTCTCAATAATCTGCTGATACTGAGTGAAATCCATGCGACCCTCAACTTTAACAAGATTCCTGGTGCCGGCATTGGCCACACAGCCCCAAAGCATGATGGAACCTCCACCAAATTTTACAGTGGGTAGCAAGTTTCTTGGAATGCTGTGTTTTTTTGACGCCATGCATAATAACACCTTTTTGTATGACCAAACAACTCAATCTTTGTTTCATCAGTCCACAGGACCTTCTTCCAAAATGAAGCTGGCTTGTCCAAATGTGCTTTTTCATACCCCAGGAGACTCTGTTTGTGGCATGCTTGCAGAAATGGCTTCTTTCGCATCACTCTCCCATACAGCTTCTCCTTGTGCAAAGTGCGCTGTATTGTTGACCGATGCACAGTGACACCATCAAGATGATGCTGCAGCTATTTGGAGGTGGTCTGTGGATTGTCCTTGAATGTTCTCACCATTCTTCTCCTCTGCCTTTCTGATATTTTTCTTGGCCTGACACTTTTGGGCTCAACAAGAACTGTCCCTGTGGTCTTCCATTTCCTTCTATGTTCCTCACAGTGGAAACTGACAGGTTAAATCTCTGAGACAACTTTTTGTATCCTTCCCCTGAAAAACTATGTTGAACAATCTTTGTTTTCAGATCATTTGAGAGTTGTTTTAAGGAGCCCATGATGCCACTCTTCAGAAGAAATTCAAATGGGAGAACAATTAGCCACCATAAATACCTTTACTCATGATCGAATACACCTGGCTATGGAGTTCAAAGCTCAATGAGGTTACCAAACCAATTTTGTGTTTCAGTAAGTCAGTAAAAAGTAGTTAGGAGTATTCAAATCAATAAAATGATAAGGGTAACCATACTTTTGCACCTGTCAAATTTTGGTTTAATGCATATTGCATATTTTCTGTTAGTACAATAAACCTCATTTCAATCCTGAAATATTACTGTGTCCATCAGTTATTAGATATATCAAACGGAAATGGCTGTTGCAAACACCCAAATATTTAGAACTAAAAATAATTAAGATTAATAGGGGTGCCCAAACTTTTGCATATGACTGTATATATATCACATGCATATTTAAGTGTAATATTTTTTTGCAAATTTGTAAAATTAATAAGCAGGTACAATCTGCCAAACAAGTAAGATTTTACACTTCTTCACAAGATCTTACACTTTATTTAAATGTTAAACACATAAGAGAATGTTTATAGTTTTTCCCTTATTCATTGATATTGCAGCAATAACAGAATGTACTACAGCTTAAGGCGACAATAATATCACATATTGCACTGAGACACCGGTCAATCTTTACAAGACAGAGGGTCAACATGGGCATCCATTAAAAACTAAATAATTTCTACCCTGACATACCGGTGATATCCTGAACCTTAGGTAAGTTGCAGTAGAACCGATGGACTGTCTCCAACAACTGAGCTCCGTGACCCTCTCCTTGAAATGGTGGCAGGATCAGCATCTGACTGCATGTGACAAAGACAACAGGAAAGGCTCATTCATTTTCAATGACTATAAAATAAGACCACACACTTAATCATTCTGAAGTCCCTGAGGCATTTTGAAACTGTTCTGTGAACATTGCAAAATCACAGCTAAAACACTACACCCCCACAATATCAAACACAGCTTACTTTTACATGACACAATGGATATAATGATGATCTGAAACAGATATGACAATATGTTGTTTAATTGACACAATTTACAATGAAAACAAAAAAAGGTCTCTGGCACAGCAGCTTATAAAATCCCAAGAAAATTTTGTTTCCTCTTTTGGTCAACATAATGAAATGTTACCATGTTGTGCCAATCAATATATTACACTGATTTTCAAAACGGGCTTTCTGATGAGTGCCGCTGATTTTGCCATCCTTATAATAAGCAAATGGGGATTGGCTTATAGGATATATAAGCCAGTAATTTGGGGCACTCAGGGACAAGGGAGCCAGAGATGTATAATTTTCTTTTCCCTTTTTTTTTGAAAAATAAGAGGGAGAAGGCACGTGCTACCCTGGTAATTACCTGACACGTGGTCTGGTTTTGTCTGGGTACACGTAGTAATTATAGACTGTCATGTAGCCAACCGTAGCGTAGAGAGTTTCCCCGTCCTTATTGTATTTCTCAAATCTGCAAAGAGAAAGAGGGGAGAACACAAAGGCAAGCAGGTCAATCATAGGCACGCTCCCATGCACCGGACCCTCCATCACTCTTTCAACCCTCTCTTTCTCTCTCTACTTTGACCATCGAACTCCCCCCCTGAACTCTTGCATGCCGCCTGTTTCTCTCTCTGGCCTGCTGTCAGTGTGAGCATGCTGGAGCAGAGCAGTTGCAGCCGGTGCACCTGCTATAGAGAGTGAATGCATTATGTACTTAATTAGAGCACTGCAACTTAGAGCACGGCAGTGAGGCATCTAGCCTCTCCAAATCTCTCCAGTCCATTCGCCTATTGTCAGATTTAATAGGTGCCAAACTAAAGAAAACACTAGCAGAGTCTCCTTTTTTGCTGCTAGAGATTCCATTCACCGTTTCAAAAGACTTGCACCACCAAAAACTAAGAACACCAAAGAAAGGAGACAAACACAAAGGAATACTCTTATGAGATGAACAGTTCACCTCTATACATGAGGGAACATAATTAAACAGTCCTGGTAATTGGTCGTAAGCACCACAATGAGTGGCCGTCGCTCAGACATGCATACACGTGCACCTGACTAGGACGTTTTTAAACACTAATTTCCGTATACTCATTACAGTTTCTCAAGTTATCTTCCAAGTTGATACAGAAAAAGATTTAATATGAGTTAAATAGAAGCCGGGAAACTTTTTGATTTACCTTAAAGCACTGAATCATCATCCAGAATTTCATTTTATAATTTTTTTCTTTTTTTAAGAAACCCATTTGTTAATATCCCACAAGGATGAAACTATGTGCATTTAGTTAAACAAGTCAATGTGAACTGACTAGAAATTTCATAAAAGCTACAAGAAGACTCTATATATGGTTATAATTATAATATCAAAACGCAGAACTAAGCATCGACTAAACTTAAGAAACTCTTTATAAATGTTTTTAAATTTAAAACCATGAGATTTTGTTATAAAAAATAATAATAAAATAAATAATCTAATAAATAAGTGGGAAAGTGTGTGTGTTTCATTTAGAAATTTACACCAATGCGTCGAATACCACAACATTTGATAAACTTGTTCTTCAGGACCCTACGAAGGTTTATCGACTCCACTTATATACAACCACCAAGAAGCGGAACAAAGAGGTCTCACCATGTTTATATGGTTCGAGTTAGCAATACCACTCTTGAACAACAATCACTGGTTAGTGCTATTGTACATTTAGGTGATGCAGAAGTTGTTTTGTTTGTGTTTTTTTCTCACTTAGTTAAATAAAGTTTTCTTTAAAATAAATAAATGAATAAAACACCAAGAAACGACCAATTACACAAACATTTTTTAAAGGCACACAGGCATACCTAATTTGATCATGGTTCATAGTTAGAGGCTCATATAATGATAGACTTTTTTTCTGATGGGGAAAAAAAAGGAGAGGCTTTGATTAAGGCCAAGACTGCCTAATGTGGTTTAATAAATTTCATTGTCTTGCAGTGAAGAGCACACATTTAATTATTGGTGAACCTTATCTTAATCTGAACCTGCAAACACAAAACTACTCACACAAGGAAGAAGTCCCAGCGATCATCATCAATATCAATAAAGCTGGCTGTCTCGATAAACCACATAAGGAATGTCTGCAAGCGTTCATGGTAATCTCTGAAACTGGGACAAGAAACATCCACCTAGAACAAAAAAAGGTTTCTCATAGAGTAAGATACTTAACAATGGTCATAGAAATTTTTATTGAGCAGCAAAAAACATTAAACTTTTAGGAAGTATTTACACAAAATAAAGCTTTATAGTCCCTTTAACCTGTTTAATTCCTTAGAACATTTTGGCCTGTTCCTTAACCTCAATAATGGCTTTTTAATATTTAAATATGAGAAAGTTTTTTTAGTCAATTTTGTTAAGTGAATGAGCATGTATGGTAAAACTGACAATGTTATGCAGGCATTACAACTATAGTCAGCAAACAGAAGTTTGTGCAACAGTGTTTGGGGAAAAAAAAGATAGAAGAAAATTAAAACAGACCATTTTTAGTTTTGTAAACTTAAGTGCCAAGACCTGAACTGCTCTCCCAAACTTGCACAGCAAACATGAACTTCGTTACCTTATGAATGAGGTAAGTGAGATCTGCTCCCTCTTCCTCATTGTGCACTTTGTAGGTGTGCAGGAGACTGCCAAACGGCTTAAAGTTGGCCTCCTTCTCCAATTGAGAGATGAAATCATCCGTGCTACAGCTGAAGCCTGGAGGAATAATCTCTCTGATCTTTCCATCTATATCATCAGGCTGAAGACACATAAAGCCAATAGATTACAACATGTCATTAATCCTACTGGTTTAGAGTTGTTTACGAGCAACATTAAACAGTTAATCAAACTTATTATTTTCAATGTTTAAAAAAACACTCGCCCTATAAGAATAAGAACCTGATTAGTTAACAGAAGTGTGAGCTGTTTATAACGCTCTGTATGTGGCCTTTGTATTGCATACATTAAGTGAACAGTAGGTAGGTGACAATTTTACTTTGTATTTCTCAGCACTCTCTGGCCTTCCATGTAACCCCAAAGGAGCCACAACAACAAAACCCTATTGTTCCATCATTAGGCTATACTTCAGCCTTGATTGACATATCCCACGTGGAATTAAAAAAAGAAAGAATACATGTTTTTCTCGAACAAAAAAGAGAACCATTAGGCAATTAGTACTGTCAGCTGAGTAGGTTTTCAGCCCCCTCCCCTTTCTCCTCTTTCTGAAAGGCCACTTAATTGAATACATTTACTACTTATCTTAAACCATGAATATTTGATGAAGTTCCCCCATAATAATGCATCTTTGCTTCTCACAGGGCAATAAAATTTAATGAATTGATCTCAACCTTAACACAAAAAAAAAAAAAACAGGCATCTATAATAGGTTCCTCTCCTCTAATCCTGGCAAGCGAACTCAATCAAACGAGTTTGCCCTCACCATTCAGAGCCTAGCAGGCAGACAAAAGACCCCTTGGCTACCCTCTTTTGGGATTTTTTTACTCAACAGAATGCACAGTGGCTTCAGCTGCGATGTTTGCATTGTATCTATTTCCATGCGGACTGACATGAGAACACTCTGTATTAAGTTGCTAAGCAGGGCCTTTGGCACCATTTAGACGCATGATGGGCATTAGTTCTGTAGCAGGCCTCTCGCTGGTCCACATTCAAAACAGGGAAATGAAGAAGGATGAAGACAAAACGTGCAACAAAAGGCTAATGCAACACGGCACTAAGTCCTGGTCTTTCAGACATCAGCTAATATCAGCCAGGAAGCACTGCACCTGCGTCTGAAAAACACTTCACTATTGTTACCGCTCAACTACATTTCTGACAAATAAGAAAATCAGGGAATGCACATAAAAGGCAAAGGACAAACAAGTCAGATTGTACATACTCTCTTCCATACAACATTTACAAATTGCACAATCTACTACATAAAGAATGTATTGTTCAATTCTGCTATATTAACTAACTAGGATTCTCCAGAGCTTTTAGTCCATTTGGGAACACATCATCTATTTAGCAGAATGCTCAACAAAACTAAACGCCTGTGTAGGACCTAATTACTACATAAAAGGTTTCATTTTAATTAAAGATCAAAGTGCTTTTTCAATAAAAAGAGGAATCAAGTACCTCTGTATGAACAGCACACTCCGTAAGCATAATACAAAGTTCACCTATAAAGTGCAACTCTACCAAAGATCCCTTCAAATCCATCTCCTACAAATTTATGCAAGGAATCAGTGAGAAAGCATCAACACAGCTGCTTCCAGAATTGTTGGCACCACTGGTATAGATGAGTGCAATTTATTAAAAGGAATGTGCCTTTTGGCAATTAAGCATTTAAAATAAGAAAACTCGACATTAAGTAAATTCACTACAAAAAGAAAGGGGAAAAATGCTATGTGCCACACCGGTACTCCCCTGTATTTGTATAAACTTTATTTTCAAAGCATCAAATCTCATAAAATCTTACAAGGTTGGAGAACACAGAGCAGGGAATGTGAGACCATACCTCTTTACAGATCCTCTAAAAATCTTCCAGAATCCTAAATTCTCTCCTGTGCATGCTCCTGTTACACTCTGAGATTTGAGATCAGGAGACTGAGATAATAAATGGTAGAAGCTTTTTGTGCTGAGCTGGACATACATTTTAAAATCATCATTCTGCAGAAGTATTCAATGGTAACTATGTTTAACATTTTTAACAGATACAGATAATTCAATTTAAATCCAATATACCATGTACCCCAACAGCATAAGATTGTAGTGAGCCACATCATTCACAGCATTGGTCTAATTTGTTCTTGTTGCTCAGGGTACTAGCCTTGATTCAACCAAGTTAAAAAAAAACTGCCCTGTGCCAATTATGTAGATTACTCAAGTTTCACGGTAAAATCAATTGGAATCAGATTTCTTTTTTAGAACATAACATAGATAATGGAGTTCTTTAGATCATTTCGCAAACAAATGGTTTTGCAAGAAATGATATTTCTTAACTGTAAGATGCAGGGCATATTATGGCAATAAAAGGGTGCATATGTAGATGGTACAAGTCAAAAATAGAGCCAAATAAATGCCATGCCCAGGATACCCCTAGAACATTTGCCAAAATGCCAAACTCCACCCAGTGGCTTCTCTTCTTCCTACGGTGAATCCTTGAAACACCACTTCACTACAGTGCACATCAGCATATTTATTTTCTAAGGTATGTACCACAATAGCACTTTTGTTAGTCACAGCCACAGACATGACTGAATCATTCAACACCTTGTCATCAGATTATGGTTTGTTCTTCCTGAGAACACTGATTGGAGGAGTTTAAGGCTGTTGACTAGGAAGAATCAGGAATCCTTGCAGTTTTATCAATGCTCTGATTAAGTCATCTGGAAATAAAGCCATCATTTCACTCAAAATTATAGACTTTATATCGACCCATTTATAGACCCTATATATTTATTGACCCTATTTAATGTCTTCAAGTCCACCTTGATTCATCAGTTTTTGAGACTATTATTACAATTAGGGTCATTGGGATACTATAATGTATAATCCTAGCAATCATGTGGAAGCAGATAAAAACTCTGGACACACCCAAATGTAAGACAGACATATAGAAAAAACAATTTAACAAACACAGCCACTTAGAAACAACTTGGCATTTCCAAATTCAGCTTACCTAAGTGTTTGGACAGTAGAAGAACACCTTAACTTCTAGAGGAAACCCACATAGACAGAGGGCAAACATGTATAAAAAAATAAATAAATAAAAAAAAGACAAAGAAAGGACTGCTTCTGCCCATTTCCTGACCTTGGACATAGGTTGTTTTTTTTATAAATGTAGGGCAGATATAAGATGAAATAATTTTAGTCCCACCATAGGGAAATTGTTGGCAAAGGTACAGTAACACAAATTGTAAAAAAAAAAAGAAAAAAAAAAAAAAAAATGCACAATTACACAAAAATTGCAAAGCAACAAATTATTGCATATAGATTTGAATGTGTATTGCACAGATTAGGGAAGGCTTTTACAAAGAGCCGTCCTGCTTGTACGGTCCAACAGTAATAAAGGACATGAGGTAACACTCCTGTACACACTTTGGATGGCACAGTCGGTCACTGAAGGAGCTGCACAGTACCTAGGTAGCAACCAGGCCCAATCTAGATTTCGTAATGTTTGATATTCAGGAAGTTAGAGGAAAAAAAATAAAATAAAACAGCTTTCAAGAAACAAATCAGATCAAGTCTTAACACCAGAAAGCCAGTAACTAAAGAACTCACAAATTGTCTACCAGTGTCTTGATTGATGTCAGCAAATTAGTAAAACAAAAGAAATGCTCTCAATAACAGTACACAGCAACTCATAACCCAAGAGGCAGCATCAACAACACTGTACTTTAATTTTCCATTTCTTGCAAATCCGCTATTGCTTTTAGAAGTCAGTTTATTACATTTTTATAACCCTTTGCAAATAAGGTAAAAATTTAAGGGCTTACCTCAACACAATCAAACGTCTCTGTGACTCTGGCATCATATTTCAGTTTGAACAGCGTGCCCAGACTGCCAGCAGTGTAGTAAAGCTGAATTTGCAGGCCCTTGTACCCAAAGGCAACTTCACTATTAAGTAAACCAAGAATAAAAAGTTATTATGGCTAATGCTACAGTCCTCTGCCTAAATCTGCACACCTCTGCCTTAATTCCATTGAAAAACACTTTTATTGTTAAAGCATCATCTACAGCATTTCAATAATATCTGTACAAATATTTATAAGTGACTGCATTCATTTAACTCACTGTAAAAAATAAAATCAAAATTAGGCATTGAGCAATAAAAGTTCTAATAATATTTAAGTCCCAACTCCAAATTGTTGAAATTGCTGTGTTTTTACTGGGAAAGAACATGTTTAGATTTTGATCAGGCTACTGAAACTTTTGCACAAGACAGAAAACAATTTAGTAATAGGGCTGCACTTAACGAATAATTTTCTATTAATTCATTTACCTTTTTTTTTTTTTCGATTAGTCGATTAATCGAAAAACAATTACTGTGATTGTGTTTGGAGTTCAAATAACTTTTCCAAAATAATGTACAATAAAAACCTTTAATGTTGAAATATTTTCTTTAATCAAACAGTGCGGGTGGCTCAGCGCTGGGGATTTCCAATTCAAATCCCTATCTGGGTGGAGTTTTCATGTTGTTCCCACAGTCCAAAAACATGGATCAAGGTAATTGAATGCTCCAAATTGCCCCATATCGAGTGTGTCTGTGTGAGTGAGTGTGTGCTGAGTGGAAACCTTGAAACCATGTAGCGATTTGTATTATTAATATGCAATAAATAAGGGTAAAATATGGGTAGATCTGGACCCAAGAGTAAGCAAGGTACTTGAAGTGTGAAGTTTGCATGTTCTCCCCACGTCTTGGGTTTTCTCCCACTGTGTAAAAATACGTTATAAGATAAACTGTAACTAAATTGCGGCGGAGTGTAAATGTGTCCATGCTGCTTCTGTGTGTTTTAGCACAAAAATGCTGGTATAGTCACCAGCACCAATCACAACCCTAATCAAGATAAGTGGATTTGGAATTTCAGTGTGAATTTGGAAATGTACTTACTCATCACCAAACAGTTGATGGCTGTATTCTGGATGGAATGTTGTGCTTTCGTCTTCTATATCCTCTGGAAAACGAACTGGTCAAAATAAAACACCATGCATTAAATAATAACTTGAAGAAAGCAGAAAACACTGATACACATCAATGAGACCCAAAAATACACACACACACACACACACACACACACACACATTTACCTAATTTTAAACAAATGGCTTCATTGGTGTCACATTTATACTCTGCAAGCTTCTTCTCCATTCCATTAACATCTACAAAAAAAGAAATAGTGATGCATAAATGAAATGTCAACAAACCACATGATAACACAAAAAAAACCTGATTGTACCCAAGAACCACAATACAAACACTGCTGTTAAAAAATAATTTCAAGATGAGTTCACAACTAAATTACTGACATAAAATATAAAATGGACATTCAATTTATAACTGATACAAACCATACATTTTCTTGTTGATCTTTATTGTTTCAATTGTTAAAAAAAAAAATTCAAAAAATGGTCTTTTTAAACAACGGCCATTATAATTATGTGAAACTATGTTTTAAGCTTTATTTAATCCTAAAAAATACATACCATGCCATGCCATAAAATGTGTATTATTAAGTATGTAATTTTGCTATTTATGGGCTTAGAAAGCAGTCTGAAGGTTGATGGCTCAAATCTCAAGTCTGATAAAAGTTGTCTTGTGGATATTTAAGCCTTATTACTTCGGCTCCAAACTAAATACTTCTAAGACCGCCTTGATATATGTCAATGTAATGAATGAACATTATTGTATTTATACTTTAATTTTACTAGTGTGCGTATTTTGCTAGTGTGCAAAAAATTAAGATAACATTTCTGTGAGATTAAAACATTGCAAACCATCTGTAAGCACACACTATAGTTTTCAATATACCAAAGCAATTTAAAGTCAGTGCAAATCCGTACGTAGAGAGCCGCTGAGCGCATGCTGTATGGACAGTATAGCACAGAGCACAGAAACGTCTGCGTGTCTGTGGGGCGCGGTAGCTCAGTTGGGCCATCAATCTGAAGGTTGGGGTTCATATCCCAGGTCCACTGAATGTGGGTCCTTGAGCAAGGCCCTTAACCCTCATTGCTCCAGGTAATTGCTGCAAACCTGTGCTCTTTTAAGTCGCTTTGGATAAAAGCGTCTGCTAAATGACCAAATGTAACGTAATGTAATCTAATGTAATGTCTGTGACATTCTTTACTATTGGGAAGTTGCTTTGTGCATTACCAGCACTAACGACTCGATTGAGATTCCTAAACCGTGGGTTTCAAAGTCATTTGTAACTAGATTAATCACAGTAATCCAGTGTTTAAATTACAGGTAACAGTTAAGTCAAGTTTGTGGAAAACGGTTCTAACGTTGTGGCGTCAGGACGTCGTGAAATAAACTGAATCATGGAGAATAAATTAGACGACTTATAAAGCATTAATAACACACACTGCTCCTCTCCGGTATTAAAGTGTAGAGACTTAATTCCCTCAGCATCTCACAGCGGCAGCGCTAACAGTCTGTTAACTACTGAGCTAGCTAGCTGTCAGGTAACGCTAGCCAGCGCATTTCTGCGTGTTAAGCTAAACTCTCAGTAATAATCCATGGATACCGGTCCCTCAATGACGGCTTTGATATAAATAGCTTTGCTTTTGATCAACAAAGCCCAAAAACCCGCGTATTCTGGTACAACTCTGCACAGAGGGTCTTACCCGCCATTTCCGCCACGCACTCTTCGTTGCACAAACCGCCAAATGCTAAAGTGGTTCCTGTTTACCCACGTGACTCTGCACGCTGATATGATGGAGCGCAGAGCCCTGACGTAGCTGTGCCGCTCTCAGTAGTTCTTCTTCAGTACACACTGTTTACAGCTTTTACTGATTTAATTACTTCATTTAATTACTGATTTAACATCCTTTACATTTGAAGCACATTGTAATTAAATACATAGAATATTAAGCAATTGAATTAATTATAACTTTCAGTTAAGGGCGGCACGGTGGCTTAGTGGTTAGCACGTTCGCCTCTCAGCACTAGGGATTCCCGATTCGAATCCCAATCTGAGTTTGGGATGAGTTTCCATGTTCTCCCCGTGTCCGTGTTGGTTTCCTCCGGGTTCTCCGGTTTCCTCCCACAGTCCAAAAACAAGGATCAAATTTATTGAATTCTCCAAATTGCCCCATATAGTTTGTGTCTGTGTGAGTAAGTGTGCCCAGAGATAGATTGGCGCCCTGTCCTGGGTCTATCTGCCCAGCGCCCAAAACATTCTCCCCTGGATGGCCATGGGGAACCCCACCATGGACCCTACTAGAGGATAAAGTGGGAGATAATAAATGGATGGCTGGATAACTTTCAGTTACATTTGTTAATTTGATGTATAATTCTTAAAAATATGGTTTCATTTTTAGAAAACGTTTAATGTATCTTATTTATTCGAGCATCCATTTCAGTTTTGCAGTTCTGTTTATTGCATCTGAACTAAATGGTATTATGATGTCATTCTCTGCAGCACAGTAGATAAATATTTATATATATTACAATTAAATAAGGGCGGCACGGTGGCTTAGTGGTTAGCACGTTCGCCACTCAGCGCTAGGGATTCCCGGTTCGAATCCCCATCTGGGTGGAGTTTCCATGTTCTCCCCGTGTCTGCGTGGGTTTCCTCCGGGTTCTCCGGTTTCCTCCCACAGTCCAAAAACATGGATCAAGTCAATTGAATTCTCCAAATTGCCCCATATAGAGTGTGTCTGTGTGAGTGAGTGTGTGCCCAGTGATGGATTGGCACCCTGTTCTGAGTATATCTGCCCGAAACGTTCTCCCCTGGATGGGCATGGGGAACCCCACCGCAACCCTAATAGAGGATAAAGCAGGAGATAATGAATGAATGAATGAATGAATGAATGGACATTGGTCATTCATGCTGTAATGCAACAGTGTTACCCACTTGTTTTGTTGAACCAGCCATAGTTAATTTTGAAAGTTCTAAATTTTAAATCCATAGTATATTGTTTTGGGTGGTACAGTGGCTTAGTGGTTAGCATGTTCATCTCTCAGCACTGGGTTCGATCCAGGTTTGAATCCCAATGTGGGTGGAGGTTCCTTCCACAGTCCAAAAACATGGATACAAAGGAAGCTGGCTGCTCTAAATTGCCACATTTAAATTGTCCCTATATAGTGCATGTTCTTTCTGTGTGAGTGAGTGTGCTCAGCAATGGATTGCTACCCTGTCCTGAGTGTATTGCCCAGCACATTATATGTTCTCCACTGGATTGCCATGGTGGACCCTCCCAGGAACCTAGTCCCTAGTATAGAATTAAGTGTAAGATAATGAGATGAGATAAGTGTATATATTTTAAAAACAACATTTGAAATATTTGTGAACTAAACGTACAAACGTACATTCACTAAACATAAACAAATTTAGTAATTAATATCAGCAACACAAAAAACTGAAAAGGTTATAGCACTGTTCTGGAAGACTTTACAATTAGTAGTTTACTTGGTAAAGGTGAGGTCATCAAGATAAAAATGTCTACACAAGGTTAATGCATTAAAGGCTTAGTTTTTAAAACTGGAAATGGATCATGGTTCCACACTTTGTGTTGAACTGTATGAGAACATTGTCAGACAATGTTTCCTTTCAATGGTTACTAATAATTTACTTTCACCATCTACAGTTTAAATAAACAATGCAGTAAATCAGAGAAAACCATGAAGCTTAAAAAATGAAAACAAAGTTGCTGCTGAAAGTTTGTGACCACTAAACCTAATAAACAAAAAGAAAATCATATTTCATTTTTGTGTTGAAATACAGTTGAATTTTCTGGGTCATCTGAGATGTACTGAACAACAGAAACATGTTCTGTGACTATCAAGACTACATGTAAGCTTGTTTTTGGGAGAATCAGAAACCAAAGATAAACAGACCATCCAGGCTATCCAACTAGCTAGCAATGAAAAGTGCCTGTATATGTAGTGCATTAGTGGGCATGGCATAGGTGATCTGCATATATCTGAAAGTTGTCATTTCTTTAGTATACAAGCAGACAGTAATTAAAATGTTGACTTCTAAAAGTGTGAATGCAGCACAAATTCTTTGGTCAAAGAAGCATTAATAAATTATTGGGTTGCATTCAGAATGAAATTAATTTCAGTGCCGTTATTGTTAAGCTTTTAGACTGGAGTTCTTCCACTTTCAGAATCAAAATATCTTCATGTACCTTGTTTTGCTCAAATTGAAATCATAATGTTGCAACAGCAATGGGTCCAAACTACTCACCACCATGATAATTACAAATGTTTATTTTTTCGTTTTTAATGCCATTTGACTGAATTGAATAAGTTTAAATGCAATAATTAGTAAAGTGTCCACATAATGTGCAAATATTTTATACCCAATCACTGCACTGTGTTCTCAGTGTTCTTACTTTTCTACATGTTAGGGTTTTTACCAGATTACTGTTTGATATTGTTTGTTGGCTATTATTAAGTATTATGTAGAAAAGGTCAAACATACATGCGCTAATTAAATTTCTTCCCTTAACGATGGTATCTGCCCTTTCTACTTTCTTACAACCTTTGACTTTTACTTCTGTTGTCTCCACAAGGTAATTGCTCAACAAGCATGCAAATTGCAGAATAAATTAGTAAAAAGAATTTTGGAGGCTGAGCCTTAATATTCTCATATTGCCTTCACTGTTCTGACAATGATCACGTCTTTAATATCTTGAAAGGCACAGCAGAGCATTCATGGCAGCTGATGTTGTATTACACTGTTATTGAAAGCACTTCGACAACTCTCAGAAAGAGTGGCTCACATTTTAACCTAGCAACATTTAAAAAGCTGATCTCGCTCTCTCTCTCCTCCACCACACATCACTGCACAGTTAACCTTGCTCAACAGTGATCAAATCTGTAATTGACGGAGCTATGATTTTAATACCACCCTCGTCGCATGAAATAATTAAGTAGCTCTCAGAAATGAAGTCTGCTATAATGTGTAAAGGAGCCACTGAAAGCAAGAGTACTATTTCACTCAGTGCTGACTACGTGCTTGATTTGATGATGAAGTACTTTACACTTACCATGGCTGAACTTGTGCTCAATTATATGGTGATGCTCTTAATAAATTGATTGGAATTAATGCCTTTTACACATGCATTTGCTGTACGTGTGTGTGTGTGTGTGTGTGTGTGTGGGTGTGAGATAAACAGAAACTTTAAAATCTTTAAAGGTGTCATTCAGAATTAAAATACTTCTTCCATTTTTCTTGAAAGAGTATTATTGGATCCCAACAACATTTAAGGTAAAATGTTTACAATGCTAAAAGTTTTTGTTTAAATATTTACTTTTTTTTGAAAAGGGGGTAATATGCTTTTTATTTTCAAACAGATTAAAGTTAAAGCCTAATTGTAAAACCATGGTAAACCCACATTTGAAGATTTGCAAACGATATAACCAATATTTTAAATATTGTTTTTATGTTTACAATAAATACAAATGCATATTAAACCTTATGCACACAAATCTTAATCAAATTTATAATTAAAGGCTAGACCCCAAGTAACTTTATGTTCATTGGAAATAATTCTAAAGCCAGTACAGACCAAACAGGTGACAATAAATCTGTAGTTGAAAGCTTCAGTAGTGCTTCGTCCAATTTTCTAACTCTGGCAAAATGTGTGGCTTTGTTATAAAAAGCAGGAATCTATTTTTCTAAAGGCAAACAGGCAAAATTGTATTAAACTTTAGCCAAGTGTTGCACTGAAGTCACTGAAAGCAAACTTTTATCTGAATGAAGAAGGAGAAAATGGAACATTTCTGAAAATGAAAGTTTCTGATTGTGCTTCTGGACTCATCAGCTGTCAATGAAATCTATGAAAGATGTGAAATTATTGATATATTTCAAAGAAAGTATACACTTAACTTTGAGAAGAGAGCCATAAATCAATGACATTGATGTCCTCACAGAGAAAAACAGCTGAAAAGCAGCTTAGAGCAATTACTATTACAATAAGAAATAAAGTGGTTGTATAATAGCGGTGAGAACAGTGATACAAAAAGAACAGATTGCTGTTGATTTCTTACGAACTTTGAATGCAACACTTACAGCAACAGCAAACAAATGTTCAGATCATTTAAGATCATTTAATTTCCCAGCAGCAAAGTATTCATTACAGTTTAAAGCATGAATAGTTAATTTTTGTATTTTTTATTTCAACTGTTTAACTAATATATTTGAATACTTGTCATATTTGTTTGTGTGTTTGCTTTAAAAAAATATCTGGGATGCCACAAAACATTAAATAAGTTTTAAACAAATTTTAAATAGGTAATACAATTATATAAACATTTAAGCTTTTTTTGTAATTTTACAATTGTAAATGTTGTCACTACTTCACTAACAACATTAAAGTGGCTTTCTTTTATAGCTTGGAAAATCTTAATTTGTATGGTGTTCTTCCTTCTAGGTCTGAACTTACAGATTTCTTTCTCTTTTTGCTGCTTAAACCAATCCTTTATACCAGCTGTCCACCTCTCTGTTGCTTTTCAGTTATTTAACACAAGTAGGAATGCTGACACCTTATTTAGTCTAAAACATAATGGTAAAATAGTTATTTGGACTGATTTATTTTCAATAATATAAGGAGATTTTTTATGTTGAATTGGAATAAGAAATGTCTCATGTAAAAATTCAAAATCAGGTATTCGTTTTTATAAGCCATGTTTGAAATTCTATAAATTATATTTAATTATAATTAATAGCATTCCACACCCTGCACAAAAGCCAGTTAAACAGGATTAATTATTATACAATTCAATCACACATGCAGTTGGTTAGTATTTCTCATGTTGCTGATATTCACAATATGCTAAATAATATTTTATTCTGTATTGTATCACAATAATACAGATAGTAAATATAAATGAATTATCAATCCTGTTTGAAATACAATTGAAAACAGTGTTTAAAAGAAAATGCATAGCATTTGTGTGGTATTTGACTATTCTTGGCCATTTCATTCATGTCTCAAGTTTGACTACATACCATCCAAATTCATAGTACACTGTTAGAAATGTTTTGGCCCACAAAAAGTATCCAGTCGCCTTTTTTAAAACAATTTGCCAAAGAAATGGAACACTGTAGCCTGTTTTATGGTATCATTATTAGTGTAGCTGAGAACTTTGTATTATTTCATAGCATTTATATTACTATATAAATTATTACTAAATGTATTTTTGGCATTTTAAAAAATGTCTAGGGTTACTTAAATTTCAGCCAACATGTTGTGAAGTATTATATCTTCTTTAACTCTGACTAAATCTCTGCATTTGCACAGATTTTACAGGTAGGAAACACCTGCCTACCTGCCCCTACTATTATCTAGTAGTTATTTACAATCTGCCATCTTGTGGAGACTCTTGTGGAGTATCTACATTACTAGCAGTTACTGTAGAAAATTCACATTTACAGTACAGGCATGGATGACAAAAAATTCTCCACCAAATTTTTGGCTTGTTAGGGATGTTCAGCATTGTTGGGGTTCTGTATAGTGTTAGTGTAAAAAAAAAAAAAACTAACAGCCTAAGAGTAAGAGTGCAATTTAAGATTTTTCGGGCACAGCTTCTGCATCTGTCTATCAGACATGCTGTGTTTTAGATAGAGAAGAGAAAGATGACTGCTGTTTTTGAACGATGGCATGTTGAGTTACAGAGATCAGAGGGGCTAGTTGTGTCTGATCAGTTTTGACAGCACTGCTGACTCTGGGTGCAACCCCTCCCCCATTTCTCTCTCCTTCAGCTCATGTGTCTGATTGCAGGCCTGTCCAGCTAAATCACAGCACCCCTGCTCCGGAAACACCTGCCTCCTCTCCAGGGCACACAGCGCAGGATCAGACTACACCTGATGTGGTTTTCATTAAGCACGCACACACAGATGGAAAATGTGGATGGGTAGAAACCCACATGCAGACATACAAAAAAATGCTTTTTACTCATCATTTAAAGTAAAAGTTCTAAGAGGAACATTTTAAAAAATCTTAGTCATGCTGAGATGTTGAACAGTCGGTTAGTTTTACTGGGAGAGAGCAGAAAATTGCAATGAATTCTTGTTCAGCTTTTGTTTATAGCATAAGTAATAAAGTAAAATAAATGTTGTACCGATTTATATTTTCAAGAAATACAATAAGTGGAAAGGAATATAAACAAATTTAAAAAACAGTTTGGGATTGTACAGAATATGATTTTTCTAATTCCCAGACAGAACGACTCTTCTCACAAAATTAGGTCTCTAAAGACTTTTTTTTAGCTTGGTGTACTGGTGTATGTGGGACACACCATTGGAATGAATTGGGATATCGATTGCAAACCACCCATCTATATCAGACATACTTTTTTTTTTAGACTTAACAAAGACAAATTCATAAAGACACTACTAAAGCTTTTGAAAATAACTTTTAGAACAGTAGAAGCTGATATATCTACACACACACACGCTCGCGCGCGCACACACACACACACACACACACACACACACACACACACACACACATATATATATATATATATATATATATATATATATATATATATATATATATATATATATATAGTCCATATTCTGCCACGAAATGTAAATGTTGCAAAACAACTAGGTTTGTATTAACATATTTTACAAATTCACAGTGAAAACAATATAAAAAGTAATAATAACAAAATAATGTACAGCGTAGTCTATAAAATACAATAAATGCATAAAGTAATTCAGCACTAACATACATATCTATATCTAAAAATAAAAACTCCACTGGTTTTCCTCTAAGAAACATGATTTGTCAGCTAGAGCACAGAGATATAGTGAACTATTTGTATCAATATTTGCTGTAGAAAATAACTTTTGTTGTAGTTTATTCAGTTCATGTTATAAACAAATGTTCTCTGTGACTAACAAACAGCACTCCTAGGTTGCATGGTATTGATTTGGATATATACTGACAGTCAAAAATAATTGCTCAGATGAATGTGAAAGATGGACTGCAGGTCTAAGATTAACCACCCAAATAACGTTAAAATGAGAGGGATGTTTATTTGCACATTAAGAATGGAGTCAAAGCTTAAAGCCTCACATAAACTGGCCAAAAACATTTATCAACAACACAAAAACCAGAGCATGAACAGGTGATCATTATTGACAATTTATTTCTTTTTTATTATTGCAGGGTGAAGTTATACTATTTGAGCTGGATGCTTAGGGAACAGACAAGTGTACACAGGCAACATATTAAGCTTGTTAGGAGGTGGAATAATGATTTGGCCTCACAGCTAAAGCATTTTAATATTATTGAAGCACATTGTTGTAAATACTGACTTACTGAAGAACTCTGATATTAGGTCAGGTGATAAATCAGTATAAATCTTCCTATTTTTCCTAACTGATATATGTTTCAGTTTTATTTTGATCTGTTGCTTCAACTTATTATCACTTAAAAAACTATAAGACATATAGTAAACTGCATATGTTGTTTTGAAGGTACAGTAAATCTCTTTTTTCAGTCTTGTCAATTGTATGCATGTTTCAGCCAACATCATGACTTAGTTCCTGACATGCTGTACACGGGGGACAAAATTACAGGCTTTGTCCATCCCCTGCAATCTGCAGGGAAAAATGCAGGAACCCATCACCCTGGAGGGACATCTGATCTGGTGAATGATGATAATCAAGTTTCTACTGCTTCTAGTGGCTTAAAGAATTGTAAATAACATGGGGTAAAAAGTAATGGATTAATCGCAAATCAGTGAATGACTACGTGATGGAAAAGAAACCTGTCTAGTGCAATCACGGTTTCCTTTCGATTCAACGTCAGGTCATCCTGCGATAAAATTAGGGCCCCAAGTGGGACAGAGGAAAAGTGTTCAGCATTTCAACTGGAGATTGTTGGTTTGAATCCAGATGATTCTACATCTATCTGTGGCCAGAGCTGAAGACGTGCAAAATTGATGATCCAAATATCTGTCCTTTGTAAAATCTTTTGGATAGCTCTGTGTGCAACATCAAGCTATTGAGCAATCATTTCCCCCTTAAAAAATAATAAACAATTGCTTTTATTTGGGCATTATTTGTGCTTGTTATTAAACTCATTTAAAACATTTCCATCTTTTCCCTTATTTCCACATCTTTATGCAGATAGGCTAAAAAATTAAATTAGCTAAAGCTTACTTACGATTTGTTATTTCAGAAAACAACAGGAATATATATGTAATGTATTGTTATTATTTAATTTAAATATATGTATTTTAAGGCGGCACGGTGGCTTAGTGGTTAGCACGTTCGCCTCTCAGCGCTAGGGATTCCCGGTTCGAATCCCCATCTGGGTGGAGTTTCCATGTTCTCCCCGTGTCTGCGTGGGTTTTCTCCGGGTTCTCCGGTTTCCTCCCACAGTCCAAAAACATGGATCAAGTTAATTGATTTCTCAAAATTGCCCCATTTAGAGTGTGTCTGTGTGAGTGAGTGTGTGCCCAGCGATGGATTGGCGCC
>JAFMOD010000075.1:520095-533867 GCA_019802435.1 Corydoras maculifer
TCCGGTTTCCTCCCACAGTCCAAAAACATGGATCAAGTTAATTGATTTCTCAAAATTGCCCCATTTAGAGTGTGTCTGTGTGAGTGAGTGTGTGCCCAGCGATGGATTGGCGCCCTGTCCTGGGTGTATCTGCCCAGCGCCCGAGACGTTCTCCCCTGGATGGGCATGGGGAACCCCACCGCGACCCTAATAGAGGATAAGCGGGAGATAATGAATGAATATATGTATTTTAACGCAGGTTTACATGCTGGATCTAAAAGTGGTACTTTACCCTTTATTATCACTCTCATCACTCATACTAAACCTTTCTGATAGTAAGGGAATGTTTGTTCCAATAGTACAAATTTAGTTTTTGGGGCCCACCAGTTAGATTTGAATCCACAATCTTAACAGCTCAGTACCATATTCCCTGAGCTACCATTTCCCTGTGGTAAGTATTAGAAGCGTTACTCATTTGTGAGCATTCCATGCTCCCAATACAACTGATCTAACAAATCAACTTAGTTACAGCCTATTATTAAATTTAAGTGGGGAAACAGAAAGGGGCTAGGATTAGGATTAGGAAATACTGCATTAATAAATCTTGCTGTTTATTACATTTATTTTAAATACAAAAACTTCAGTGATATAAAATATATCTTAAAATAAAATAATTTGCACAGGTTTCCAGGCAGATTTTAAAAATCTGCAGTTGCTGCAAATGTTATTATCGACCTGACATTTTCGACTGGTCAGTTATAATCAAAATTTTTGTGAAGCTTAGTGCACATTTTACTCCTGAACTCCCTGGTGCAGTGATGAATTAGTGAGATTAATGGAAATGTATCCTGGGTCTCAAATCATATTTAAATCTGAATGTAAATGTAATTCATAAGTGAAACAGGAGGTAATGGCTGATAACTTAGGACTTACAGTAGGTGAACATTAAAAATGTGGCTCACAGATATAAACAGTATACTATATATTATATAATATTTGGATTTGGAATTGAACACAAATGTATATGAAGACAATGTATATCATCTATACAAGACAAGGACCTATGCAGGTCGACATGATGCTTTGATTGAACATTGGCATGTAAAGCATGGTCTTAACAATTTGACTCAGTTCTCCCAAACAGCCTTTGTTGAATGAATCTATAAATGCCATTAAACATTACAACATTGTTTATAGCTCGTAAAGTTAGTGTTATTGCCTGTTTTCTGTAACAACAGTGGCTCCATTGCTTGATTTATAGAAAAAGGGAGAGCATAAGCAAGGCCTGGGGCATGTGGTGGAGAGCACTGCGTGCCTCTCTCTGGCGTTCTAAAAGAGTCTTACTCTTTCAGTCTGTGTGAGTCTGTGTGTATTACAGGCTTGTGTCCAGCTTTGTTTACCTGTCTGTGTGTAAGCACCCAGTAACTCTGTGTTCAGGCACTGTAAAATACTTATGGAAAATGTGACTTCATGCTGCTGGAAGGGATAGTGCACACTTGGTGTTCTGGCTTCATTGAAGTGAAGCTTTCCTGGCATCTTCGTCTAACCCTGTTGTTGCCTGTCTGACCGTCTTTTTCTCTCCTTTCTTCTGTCTACCAATCTCTCACACATGCATGTTTATTCTCTCTGGTCCTGTTCACACCTGGCATTAACAACTGTCATGGTGGATCAGACCACAAGTGCACTCACACCAAGCAATCGAAAGGCATCTCAAAATGCATATTGAATAACCACTTATAGTTTTTTCCTGTTTACAAATACCAAATGCATTTGAGAATGAAAGACAGCCTAAGCGTTGTTATATGTTCCATAAATCGCCTCTCAGCGCTAGGGATTCCCGGTTCGAATCCCAATCTGGGTGGAGTTTCCATGTTCTCCCCGTGTCCGTGTGGTTTTCCTCTGGGTTCTTCAGTTTCCTCCCACAGTGCAAAAACATGGATCAAGGTCAATTGAATTTTCCCAAATTGCCCCATATAGAGAGTGTTTGTGTGAGTGAGTGAGCCCAGCAATAGATTGGCGCCTTGTCCTGGGTGTGTCTTCCCAGTGCCCGAAATATTCTCGCCTGGATGGGCATGGGGAACTCCAGCGCGACCCTGGTAGAGGATAAAGCGGAAGATAATGGATGGATGGATTGTATATCACTATCACTCAGTATCTGAATAATGTTTAGCTTGACCTGCAATGCATTTTGTGTCTTGTCGGTTTGAATTTTAAAGAGAGTGTAAAAACATTTTAAAGGAAATTGATGCCACTGTTGTGTGACTGAGTATATATTTTCACATACAGAGAATTTCAGCTGAGTAAGCAGTGCTTCGTTGTGGTTGATGCAGGAATCCAAAACAAATGTTATTTAGTGTTAGACACTTACCATTTTAATTATGGTATAAGTGACCGGACTTCAGAGCATGTTGTGTGCATTTGAACCTGTGTACTTGTGATCAACTCACCCGAGAGGCATGATAATGCCGGCAGTGAACAGGGTGTGATTTTTGCTGTGTATAAAAAGCTGAACTTTTGAGAGAACAGCTCTTATGGAAGAAGCTCTCTGCTCTCTTACCTTACAAAAGTGCAAAGCCATGTAGGTCCATCTGTGACTCTGTATACCTACTCCCTGCATGCTTTAATCTTGGAGCCTTTTCACCTGGTAATAACATAACTACATTCTTATTAGAGTGAAAATAACACACACTGCCGTCATAGCGGAATTAGTAGGGAGATGGGTCTTCTGTGTGATCCTACATTACGCAAAACTAATTGGATAGCATATTATCTGCAATTTCCTGCATTGAAAGCTTGTCACCCTTTCACGGCATGGACACATTTTTCTCAGTTTTTGCTTTTCTCAGTGCTAGGCTTTCTGAAGCCTCATTGTGTAAAGATCTTGAGGCAAGGTCTGTTTGGACTAACTCTGCTTTTTCATGATGAGGGAATAGGGAGAGAAAAGCTTACGATGCAGACAAAACATAATCAGAGGAAAGTAGAAAGACAATAAGAGGAGGCAGTGAGATGGAGAGCATTAGTGACATGGTGCTGGTTTACCTGAGGGTGTGTCTACAGGCCTAATCTAGTCAGTGGTGTGGTCTCTGTCTTCACTGATGGAGGTCTAAAACAACACACAGAGAGAGGGAGAGAGAGGCATGCATACTCTCTCTCTCTCTCTCTCTCACACACACACACACACACACACACACACAGAGTTCCCAGCCCTCCTTGCCTCCTTGGGTGGAAGTTAGGATAATTGCACAGGCTCCTTTGATCAGCGTGCAGCCTCATTAGCATTCTGCCCTACAGTAAAAACAGCTGTGCAGGGAGAAAACGAGAAGGAGAGAGAGAGAGCAAGAGAGACCTAGATTAGTCATGTTGTATGTGGATGTAGATTAATATCAGTGATGGAAAATTTCAGAGCACTAATCATCTGCATCATAGTGGACATGCTTAATGGCAGTCTTTTACTATATTGTTTTAAAACTAGAAAGAGACGGGAAGCCTGATAACCAGGAAAACTTAATGAAAGATGAAAAATCATTGACAGTATGGGTTTGATAGTTGAAGGTATTTCCTTTTCTTTTTTATATCAGACTTAATGTTTCATCTGTCTTTAACATTCCTTGATAAAACTGCACAACTTGATGTAAATGAGTCAGAAAAAGGGAGGGTAAGATGCAGGACGCCTACAGCACATTCCACATCTTTCCGCTCCTGTCATCCACTCTATAGCACTCTTCTCTCTACACAGTATCTGGTTAATTTTTTTTTTATAAAGCCTGATTCATTCATTCTCTTTTTCCAGTTCTCCACTGTGTCTTAGACAGTCTTTCTCTCTTTCTGCCACAGCAAAAAGACAGCTCGGGGCCGGTCTGGCTCCAGGCTGGTGTGTCTGTATACTACTTCATTTCTGGGCTCCATCGCGGGAGGTGAGTGACGTGCAAGCACTACCGATTGAGGAGTAACTCGAGCTGGTCAGACTGACATATAGTGAGGCCCCTGGGCTGTTTTTTATCCTTATAGAGTAAGAGAGCAAGAGATAAAGAGAGAGAGAGAGAGAGAGAGAGAGAGAGGGAGAGGGAGGGAGAAAGAAGGCTGATCTATGGCTCCAGGCAGTCTTTTGGAGACCAGAGTTCCGGAATGACATGCATCTTCCGGCATTGTGATGGAATCTCAAAATAATTACAAAGGAGGAACTGATACAAGGAGACCACTAAGTTAATGACACACACTCTCTTATACACACTCTTGCACACATGCTCTTATGCATTGACAAATCAAAACACACATGTGTACATGCTAAGGCGGGCACACACACATACACAGAGGCAAAATCAGACAATTTATTATTAAATGAGCACATGATATTTGAATTGAAGTTATTTAAAAGTACCCAAATTGACACATTTCCTGTGTAAATATTAGTTTTTAGGTTGTTTTATAGTATGTTTGAAAAGCATGTTTTTTTTCAGTTTTAACAAAAATGTTTTCATATGATTCTATTGTTCAGATTTTTTTCTGTTGAGATTTATTGTGAAACCAGTAAAAAAAATTAAAAGCTTACTTTTGATTTTACACAGCAAGCAGTGAAAGAGATTTAAAGAAAGATTTAATGAAACAATTCCCTATTCATTTTCGTATTGCAGAAACCCTTAAACTAAATTAAACCTACTCAAAAAAAATCATTTTGGATGTGTAAATGCTATACTGTAAATTTCTTGAGCCTTCTACCAAATATATCAAACAGCTTATTACTTACAAATAGTCAAGTATTAAAATAGTTTATGTTGGTATATATATTTTAAGCATAGTTAATGTTGTCTCAAGATATCATTGTTTTAAGGGTAAAAAGTGTTACAATACAATTTCTAGATGTAGAAAGGTATTTTTTGTTCAATCTTTTTTTGTTGTTGTTGCTTCTTTCTTTCACTCTGCATGTTTGAGAGGTGCAGAAGTTACACATGCTTTGAAGTGGAGACAAGACATGACAAGCTGCTGAATCTGAGAGTGGCATTTATGGCAACCCATTACTGAACTGACACCCCCCCCCCCCACACACACACAATATTATGCCTGCATGCACAATTTTACACCCTCCAAAATCTGTTATGCCCTGACACACAAGTTTTCTTCCACATTTTCATTCTCATGCCCAGAAACCTAAATACACACACACACATACACATAAACACACACACACACACAGAGAGAGAGAGAGAGAGAGAGAACATGTGTGGGAATTGGTCATCTCATAAGCACACAGAAAAGACTATGAGCTCAATCTGAGACTAATAACTGTTTTCAGCATAGACAGTTTATTCAGGCCTGCATGAGAGGAAAACAACCAAATGAGGTGAATTAATCAGACACAAAAAGGTCATTGCAGATAAATCCTTGCGAATCAAAACGGATTTAAAACATTATCTTTGTGATTGTACTGTGTTGTAGTATAGTTGTGCAAACATTCTACTTAAACCCATAAGAATACTTCCTGTATGCAAACAGAGAATTTTAAAGGACAATGTGGGGGGGGTGGGGGGTAAGCATATTTGAAATGATACTCACTGTCTTTTAGTAAAAAGTCAACAGCGTTTAAAGCTGGTAAAAACACAAATACAGCACAACAAATTCACTGTTTTTATTCTTTGTGGGATAGCTCATGTATATCAAACATTAAATGTTTTAAGCCATTGCTGTAATAACTGTGTTGGCCATATCAAGATTACACCAATGTGAATTTCCCCATGGTGGGACTAATGAAGGTTCATTATCTTATATAAACTTATCTTAACTTAACTTGCTGAAAATATATATTTTTTTACAGTACATTGAATATTATTCTTATTTAATCCTTATCTTTATTTTTTACATTATTGTTTGTCTGGCTCATAATGGGGACAGGTTATATATGTTCTTACTTATTAGTTTGTGTTTTTCATTCATTCATTCATTATCTCCCGCTTATCCTCTATTAGGGTCGCGGTGGGGTTCCCCATGCCCATCCAGGGGAGAACGTCTCGGGCGCTGGGCAGATAGACTTAGGACAGGGCGCCAATCCATCGCTGGGCACACACTCACTCACACAGACACACTCTATATGGGGCAATTTTGTGAATTCAATTAACTTGATCCATGTTTTTGGACTGTGGGAGGAAACCGGAGAACCCGGAGGAAACCCACGCAGACACGGGGAGAACATGGAAACTCCACCCAGATGGGGATTCGAACCGGGAATCCCCAGCGCTGAGAGGCGAACGTGCTAACCACTAAGCCACCGTGCCGCTATAGTTTGTGTTTTTCTTCATTGTAATCTTTTGAAATTATAACATTCAAAAGAACAAACAAAACAAAAGCAACAATTTGTGACATATTTGAAGCACAGTTGTGTCCCAATTGGCTTCAGTCCTCATAAGTCAGTGGATTACACACCTGTCAGAATCACTTTACCATCTCACTACCCATAAAGTTGTGCAATAGACATTCAAAGCAGACCACTATGATGAACCCAAAACCACAGAGGGTCCGAGAAGACTGGCAAACAGATAAAGTGCCATTGATTTACAACTGGAATAGTTAAGGCACTTAGCCACAGTCTAGAGTGTGTAAGAGGAGAAAAAGTGCAGCTAAACCGTGAAGGATCCATGAACAAATTTTACAATGAATTACAATTACTGAACTGAGCAGTCATTGCTAGACATTTTGTTCCGTGTTGAAATCATCTACAGGAACTATGTATCCTACAATGGCTCTGACAAGGATATTCGATTTTGCACCAGATAACATGTAGTGAGCACCACAATAGATAACCCATATTAATAACGAATTTCTTGCTTTGGTGACATTTTTGTGAAAAATATTAAGAATGTTACGGAAAACCAGAAACACAGGAGTAGTAATAAAAATAAAGTATAAGTAGTCTTAGAGTCCATTGCATAAAAAACAACGTACATGGGTTTAAGAGCTAAACTTAAGGTCATTCAATTATAGCGACCCACTACTACAGAGAAATTGGAATTGTTTTCCCATTACCAGTTTACCGACAATCATATTTAAGACAGACATACACACACATACTGTATGTGTTCTCCCTGTGTCCGCGTGGGTTTCCTCCCGGTTCTCCGGTTTCCTCCCACAGTCCAAAAACATGGATCAAGGTCAAGTGAATTCTCCAAATTACCCCATATAGAGTGTGTCTGTTTGAGTAAATGTGTGTGTGTGTATGTTTGTGTATATATGAGTGTGTGCCCAGCGATGGATTGGCACCCTGTCCTGAATGTATCTGCCCAGCACCCGAAACGTTCTCCCCTGGATGGGCATGGGGAAACGAATAGAGGATAAAGCAGAAGATAATGGATGGATGGATGAATTAATAATGTGTCAGGTAATTAAGGGCAAAATATGATTTATACATGCAAATTAACACCGTGATATACTCACCGATTTAAACATCACTGTGTTAGCTGACGCAGTTCCTTACTGATATGTGTGGCCCTACACAAGACAAAAAGCAAAACACCTAGCTTTAGTTCTATTACGATATTCTACTAACTAGCATTAAAGGAATCATGTCATATTTAATAGGTGTATTGTTCTCTACACATTGAGTTAACCGACCGTTACATAACGATTCAGACTGAGGCGCTATATCGTGTGGAATCGCGACATGGTGTTGACATTAACATTTAGGAATCTTCCATTTGCAATTAGACCCCAGACAAACTGGAATTATTTTGAAAAACTGGTTAAAAGTGAAGCAGGGATGTAGAATGAGGTTCTGTCCCGTAGCGCCTGCTGTGCAAACACTGTGTGAAAACCCTGAGAATTTAAGACAGCAAAAAAGATTTGCCAGCCTCAGAGCAGCAGCTTCCCACAGTCGACTGATCCACTGGAGAATGCTACGTGTCTCTGCTTAAAAAAATCAGACAGCGAAGGAGTCCAAGACTGCCATCTGCTGCTGAAGAACCTTTATTTATCAGGTTCTGTTTCTCTTCCGCGCCGCTGGCATTACAACATATCTGTTCATGCTCGTATCCTGCTTGTCTGTTGCCATCTCCCCTCACTTTCTTGTCTTTCCTCTCCATTGTTGCGCTGTGTAATAAACGATAGACTGGCTGCTCTGTACACTGGCAGACTGCCACATCCACTCACTCAGCGGGGGGGGGGGGGGGGGGGGGGGGGGGGGGGGGGGGGGGGGGGGGGGGGGGGGGGGGGGGGGGGGGGGGGGGGGGGGGGGGGGGGGGGGGGGGGGGGGGGCACACACACACACACACACACACACACACACACACACACACACACACACACACACACACACACACACACACACACACAGGAGAGTGTGACGCAGCCCTCTCAAGTCTGTTTGCCTCTGCATTTCTACAGTTTACCTTCTGCCTTCTGCGTGCCACTGTCAAACAAACTTTTCAAACATTTCCAAATGTTCTTGCACAGTTGTCTTACTGCAGGAATTCTTGACCATGTTGCTAAGTATTATAATTTTGGTTTTAAAAAAGTGTGCACACCTCTCCAGGCATGTGTGCTCACTTCACTCAGTGTGTGTGTATATGTATGTTTAAAGGACATCTTCTGTAAGGGTACCATTTTCGTTAGGGATTATGATCTTTTTGTCCATCACAGGAAACATTAAACTTTTTGGGAGTTAATACAGCTTTCTACTATCCGTGTAATAATGTTTGACTTGTCCATGTTTAGCTGATACTAAAACACTACTGCATGCAGTCATAATGTCTTAATCAAATTACTTGCTGCTCTTCTGTCTGGCCTGCTGATCAAAGCTCTCAGTGGGTTGCAATGTCTACAGAATATTGCAGAATATCCACCACCCTTTTAAGAAAGACCATTTCTATTATCCAAATTCTTCACTGGTAAATAATTAGGCTGCATACACATTTTATTATTACATGATGGAAATAGGGCAGCACGGTGGCTTAGTGGTTAGCACGGTCACCTCTCAGCACTAGGGATTCCCGGATCGAATCCCAATCTGGGTGGACTTTCCATGTTCTCCCCATGTCCACCTGGGTTTTCTCTGGGTTCCTCCCACAGTCCAAAAACATGGAACATGGATCAAGTCAATTGAATTTTCTAAATTGGCCCATGTAGAGTGTGTCTGTGTGAGTAAGTGTGTGCCCAGCGATAGATTGTCCTGGGTGTATCTGCGCCTGAGACGTTCTCCCCTGGATGTGCATGGGGAACCCTCCGCGACCCTAGTAGAGGACAAAGGGGAAGATAATGGATGGATGATTGTAATAATTTCAGTCTTCATTCGTAGGTGGGTTTGATTCCTGGTCCCACCAAGTACCATGGCTGAACTGTCCTTGGGCAAGGCACCTAACTTCAATTAGGCAGACTCTAGTAGAGGATAAAGGACAATGAATAAATGAATAAGTATTACTTTCTTCTGCAATAATTATCTATAGTTATGTACATACAATAGTCACATAATGTTTACACAGTAAAGTATGACAATAAACTTTTTTTATTAATTATTTTTATATTCATTATGTTTGAGTATCAGACATCAGAATTAATCTGTAACTAAATATAGAAGCAACTTTTTTAGTTTAATACATCATTGTATTTTTTAAATTTAAGATAATCAAGATAATTTCATAACATATACACAGCTGTACATCACAACAAAGCTGTTCTATTGGCCTATGCAGGTTCAGGTGGCATCTTGGTGGGCCCAGGGATTAAACCCACAACCTATTAAATGATAATTTAACCCTTCAAACCCTAATTCACTGTTTATTAAGTTCAAGTTTTCTTATATTTAACGAATAGTATTAAGTTTGTTGTTGAAAACACTGACAATCATTTTTGTCCTTATGTAAGTAAATTAAAAGTTCAAGTGGGCTAACACATTTTAGATGGTGTAACACCTTTTTTTTAGGAACTGAGGTTTAAAAATTTAAACACAATAATATTATTAATTTGAATAATAGTAATGCATGAATAACCTGAGTTAAATATTTGTGAATGTGCAGCTACCACAATTGATCGATACAACTGTGATCAATGTGACTCCACAGAAGGCGATCAGGCTCACTGTCAAATCATTAAACTACATGTAAAAATTCTCTGTCCTCTAAAATCCATTCATAGCATAACCCAACCTCTGGCTCAGTTTAACGTCTATTAACGAGGCACACCTCATGAAGAATATTATTTCACTGTGGGGACTGCAAATAGTTTGTGTGCTGCTCAAGAGACAGTAGAAAGACTGACTGATCTCTATTGATAACATTGTGTGCTGGCTGTGAAATATCTGCCTGTCTGCTTTGCAGGTGAATGGCTTTGTGAAGAATAAATTCATTGATAAAAATGAAATTATTTGACTGCCCACTATACTGCTGCAGAAGGCTTTGTGGAAATCCTTAACGAGAACACAAGTTATACTGCATTTGAAAAGAACTTTATGGAGATTGTAGTCTAGTCCTGTGTTTATGTTTTATTTGAGGGATATAAAACCTTTCTCAATTTTGTGTGTGTGTGTTTAGGGTGGTACTTTGGTGAGTTTTTAAGCTAAGTAGGTCTGAGTAAGGCAGCTGCTTCTCTCTCCGTGCTCGGCTCATAATTGATTCTGATGGGGTGGACGTCAAACGTGCTGTTTCTTCAACTCAAGCATTATGCTTGATTTTCCTTTTGCCTTTTACTGAATATTTACTTTGGTAAATGAGTAAATTGGGGGTTTCAAACAAAGCCAAAAAGAGAAAGGAAAAACAACCTGACAGCTAATTGAAAACTTCAGTGGCTGGTGATTTTCTGACAGATGTGAAACTACAGTTGTAAGCTTAGAAATGATAATGTCCTAAATGATTTTTCTCTGTATAATTTACATTGCTAGAAGTGAGTGACTTCTGGTCGCTGTGGCTATAGAGCCTGTTTTTAGCCTCTCTTCCTCTGCACTCTGAACCCACTAATTGACCACAATCTGAAAAATGATGCTTGAGCGTGAGTGCACTATTTTTACCCCACAGTCTAATTTAGCACGTGCTGGCACTGCCTGGTCAGTATGCTCTAGAGGATGCGGGTATGGTAATACTTCAATCGTGTAATGAGTCCTGTTGACAGAGACCAGGCCGGCCGGATAGAGGAGCAAGGCAAGAGCTAAAGCTGGACAAAGAAGGTTAGGTCTAGGGGGTCATAACCCATGTCAAGTCCTAATTGGGGAAGATGCCCTAAAGGACTGCTGCTAAAAGTGTGTGGTGCTGCAGCTTATTGCCTTTGACAGCAGCAAAGCATACCTGTTCCCTAGTCTCCAGCATGAATGAACAACCTACTCGCCACTGGGTGTGTATAACATGTTTGAAATTTGACTGTTCTGACAAATACCAGCTTTTCAAGTAGTTCAATATATAGATAAATATATAATGTCTTACCATCATACTCAGATGAGCTCATCAGTCAAACTCTCAATTCAAAAAACCATTGGCAAAACAGACTCCACTCTTCTGTGATGGCTTTTCAAAGTATGTTGGTGGTGTATGTGGAAATCTGTGGTCATCTAGTCTAAATACCAAAAATACAACCAGAAGAAAATAGATTATTTTGAATGACTTCAGCAACTTATTGACAAAGAGTAAGCAATATTTATTTGTTTACATTTTGTCCTTTACATTCTATCGTAACCTTTTAGATATGCACATAAATGCTAAAAGTAATAGCTAATAAAATTACACTGTAAATGGCAATATTTGGCATAACTGGGCTCCACTTTTGTGGTTTTCATAAATTCATTTATCCATTCTTTAAGGATTTCTTACCTGCTAGCACATGGTTACACTTAATAACCAGGGTTACTAAGGTAGTTTAAAGAGATCTCCAAGAGAGGTATGTGAAGAGGTAAGAACTGGAGAAATATACAAAAAAGATTTTAGAGGCAACAATACCACTAAACTGTTTAGATGGAACATTATGAAGTAATGGAAAGTCAGTGGCTCCACCAATCAGGCTGGCCTTCCACACTAGACCACAGTCTTTACAATATTAAATGAGGACGCTACTAATGACCATGCCAACATTCTTTTTTATGGCTGAAGGTAGGTGCATTTAACACAAATCTGACCTGGCATGGTGGGGCGTCAGTGCAAGACTTATTTTTTGTTGTTTTAATTTTTAAGAAAAAAAGATTGCAAACAGAAAATCATTTGAAAATAAAAAATAGACATTATTTATTTATTTTAGTGTATGTCATTACCAAATACACTCATGAAGCTTAGTGATGGCAACATTATTTCAAGCAGACACTGAGCATGTTCTGTTTAACTATAACATAATTGAATTCCACACATGACCATTTTTAAAGAAAAAATGTTGGGAATTTATGTGTAGTTAAAAATTATTTTAAAGAATAAGCTTTTGTATTATCACTATTACATTATACTGTACTATAATATAAATTATATTATTATTATATATTATCATTATTATTAAAATAATGATGTAATAATAGATCCAGCTGAGAAAAAGGACAAATTTATCTTTAAAAACATTTCCTTAGAGAAGTGGAAGTCTTAAACCCATTATTAATGATGAACCATCTTTGTTCTTTTTAAGGAAGTAGTTCGGATGTTTACAGAATCGACTTCGACCCTGGGTGTCACCCCTAGTCCTGATTAGACTCCACGGGGGTGATAGATGCTGCGGAGTCAGAGGGCGTATAGCCCGAAGCTCAGTGTACACTGTCCCCTGGGAGAGAGGAAAGGCTGGATATAGTGTGTGTGGACAGAGAGATGAGGACAAGGATGAGGGGGTGGAGCTGCAGCCTTGGGGGAAGGCCAGAAAGGGGAGAGAGGGCTGATGCTGAGGTCAGGTCTGCTAGGCTCCATCTCACACTAACAGTGTTCTGACATGACCCCAAAACTTCTGCTGTGAATAGACACCAGTGTAATCATGCCGCCATGGAGACTACACTCTGACACTGTGACATCACATTCTTAAAGAAAGCCTTGTTTTAGGGTTTATGTAGCTAATTTAGAATTGCTTACTAGGAGGAGAATGCTGATGGAACAAAAACTGAAGGGCAGACGATCAAACTCAACTAGCCTCTTATGTCTCATCACCCTGGAGGACTTCATATTTAACCCAAAATAAAATTGCCCATCTCAGCATGGCATATCTGTAAAATAGCCCCCCCCCCCCCCCACACACACATATATATATATATGTGTGTGTGTGTGTGTGTGTGTGTGTGTGTGTGTGTGTGTGTGTGTGTGCAAAAGTGCCTTTTCTGAAAATATTCTAACCTAATTACAACTATAATAACAATAATATAATATTATATATTTATATATTATAATTGTATATTGTTATATATGATATAAACCATAACAATATTTTGTTGAACTCCTTTTTATTTACTGGTTCCAAGATTATCTGAGTAATATGTTAAAAAAAAATTATTTGAGAGTATCACAACAAAGTTTACAACATAAGCAATAAGGTGTTTTAAGGATAGTAATTTTACTGTTTAAACAATGTTTAAACATTACAGGAAATTCTGAAAAAAAATACTGTAAAGGAGATCCTTACTTCAAACAAACAAAGTTTTATTGATGGGTCAACTTTCTATAACAAACCACATTGAACTGTAATACATCATAACCAGTTTGATTAAATGTATTCCTTATGGTGGTACTTCTAATTATCTGCTAATAAAGAATTGTATAGTTTTGCATAGATGTTTTTATTATATATATATATATATATATATATATATATATATATATATATATATATATATATATATATATATATATATATATATATATATATATATATAT
>JAFMOD010000075.1:541596-581016 GCA_019802435.1 Corydoras maculifer
GCACACACTCACTCACACAGACACACTCTATATGGGGCAATTTTTGAGAATTCAATTAACTTGATCCATGTTTTTGGACTGTGGGAGGAAACCGGAGAACCCGGAGGAAACCCACGCAAACACGGGGAGAACATGGAAACTCCACCCAGATGGGGATCGAACCGGGAATCCCCAGCGCTGAGAGGCGAACGTGCTAACCACTAAGCCACCGTGCCGCCCTCAGTTGAAAATGTTCATCAAAAATATTATTAATGAGAAAACACACACACACACACACAATTGAGTATTAGAGAGTGAATGGGACAAACAAATCATATAGTGAAGTAAAAATTATTAAATATACAGTCGGTTTAGTAAGAACAAAGTGGTAATGGTGCTGGTGCAATTGGATTAGACACAGCAGCAGGTCTGCTTGTGTTTTATTTTCACTAAACACTTTATTGGATACGTCTATCTGACTATTCCACATTGTATAATAAGAAACGGCGGCACGGTGGCTTAGTGGTTAGCACATTCGCCTCTCAGCGCTAGGGATTCCCGGTTTGAATCCCCATCTGGGTGGAGTTTCCATGTTCTCCCCGTGTCTGCGTGGGTTTCCTCCGGGTTCTCCGGTTTCCTCCCACAGTCCAAAAACATGGATCAAGTTAATTGAATTCTCAAAATTGCCCCATATAAAGTGTGTCTGTGTGAGTGAGTGTGTGCCCAGCGATGGATTGGCGCCCTGTCCTGGGTCTGTCTGCCCAGCGCCCGAGATGCTCTCCCCTGGATGGGCATGGGGAACCCCACCGCGACCCTAATAGAGGATAAAGCGGGAGATAATGAATGAATGAATAATAAGAAACAGTAGCCAACCCCTTATCATGGCTCACAGGGTGCTGCTAACAGGTAGCTAAACATTTTGGTTGATCTAAATTTGATAGATTACAATCTACAATTTAGTTATAATGATGTGTTTAAAAACGTAATCAGCACAGCTGTAACTGATCCATTTATACCACCTACTCATGTCTGTGTTACTGCAGTGCAGATCCACTACTCAAAATGTTAGACTAAATATATAAACTTTATTACTGTAAATAAATACATATGAAGACAAAATTCTTTGCAAGGTTCTGTTTGTAAAATGTGGTAGTAATAAAATGGCTGTGTATACAGTGGCCCATTGTGTTAACAGTTGCCATAGCTGCCTGAAGCAGGTAAAATCAGTTAGTGTTTTGTGCCATGTGCAACCTTATATTTGTCAGATGTGTTTGTTACATAAAAAATAGCAAGAGTGTTTTCATGAACAACTCTGAACCTGTTCATTCATAACCATGAGTCTTTGTACGCTTGTGTTCATGGAGCAAAGGCCTGCTCTCTGAAAGACATGACCATCTCTGCCATTTATTTTCCTGTCTATGCTCATGCGAAAGCTGTGTTTGCTGATCGTAAAGGGAGTTTAAGGGCATTACAGCCTCTCAGCACTAGGTACACAGCAGATCTCATCATTTAAAGTACCACAGTGACTGATAAAAAATAAATTATCCTCAGGAGAATGCATACAGCACCATGTTGTGTTTATATTTAAGGTGTGGACTGATTGTCTTAGGCTAACAGGAATCTATACACTTCGAATTTGGTTTGCCCTTCTTGATTACATTGAGGTGTAAGAATTTTAGGTCAGCCCCTACACTGTGATATGGGTGCATCATCACGGTATTGTGGCTAAATGATTGCCCCTTGTTTAGGTGTCCCTGTTGCCCTCTTGGTGACTCCTGCTGATGTGATCAAAACTCATCTGCAGGTGGCAGACCATGCAGGGCAGACCACATAGAGTAGTGTGATCGACTGCTTAAGGAAAATTCTCCAGGAAGGGGGCTTCAGAATATCTTAGAAAGTAGCGGGAGGTGTACACCCAACACACACACACACGCCATGCATGCAGTTCCAAAATGAGAGGTTTCATGACTGTGGAATGAGTCACACCTTGCTATCTGTAATGGCGTCATTGAAGGAGACCTGATACTTGCGTGTGTTGTCATGCAGGTTTTCAATTCCCCTCTCAGCACGAATGCAGGTCCACTCCTCGGTTCAGTGTTACAGTGGTCACCAATGAGATTCTGCAAAGGTGTATCTCTGTCGAGTTTGGATGACAAAGGTTGCATTTGTTTTTAACAGTTAAATCTTAAATCTAAAAAATCAAACTTTTGTTAAGTTGCGATGTTGCAGTGTTAACAATGTTACTAATTAAGTGATTATAAAGCCATACCACTAAAATAACATTTTTATCCCCTGCAGTTATAAAGTACAGTGCTTTAAAAAATCTTCATATGCTTTAACATGAGCTTTTTTTAAGCCTGTAGTCAATTAGTCGAAAAAGTTGGCCATACAACCTGCCATTAAAGTCATCTCAGTGCTTTTCAAAAACTTTCAAAAACAAAATTAGAGCAGTACAATTGGTAAAAAACAAATACATGAAGATAACTGTTTAGTGTGTAAAGGGTACAATGCATCACTTGATTCATGCTGATGTTGCCAGATGCATTCCATATACGTAGGGGAAGACAATTTTTTGCTAGACAGCTGAAAATGGACAGGTTTACTTTTTAGGAGGAAACAAAAAAAGCAAAGCAGAGGCTTAAGGATTGGAATATGAAGTGTCTTAAGTGGCCAGATGAGCTCACTGACCTTAATCTGACAGATCAGCTGTGGATGGACTTTAAAAGAGCAGTGCACAATCTTTAATGGAACTTTAACAATAACTCAAATTCCCCAGTCTGGGTTTACAAATCTGGTAAAGACATATCCAGGCAGGTGGCTGTAGTTAAAAGCAAAAGTGCCATTCCAAGAAAATGAAAATTTTACACCCATTGTTTTCTTAAAAGAACTATTAATTATTTTAGTATATAATTGTTGTAAAAGAAATATAAGATTTTAGATTTTAAAGGGGTTAGAATATCATTATAGACATAATGACTATCCTCTTTGAGTGATAATTATAATCAAGTGCCACCAGTCACCTGGATCATACAATAGACTGGAAATCTATGCAGAAACAAATTATTTTACCTCAATTGGATTTCAACACACTATCCACTTTGTACTCTGGGGACCTGAAGACAAAGGCAGACAGTCCCCTGTTCAAGCTGGCTGTATGACACTGGGTACATAAAAGAAAATTTAAGTGAGGTAAGCATTCGTATTAAAGCCATATATGTGCATCTATTGTAGATTTGTTGGCTATCAAACTAAAATGTGCTTATATATAACAACGATAAGGGCAAGGTCTTCCATAAAAAATATTTCATTGTTATTAATTATAACCCCCCTCACCCCCCCCCCCAAAAAAAATAAAAATAAAATAAAATAAAAATAAGCTGACTTGTTTTGAAGTGTTTTCCACAAATTCAGTTGTTCAGCTGGATGTTATGCTTGTCCCTGTTGGTTGGACATTTAGGTCATGTCATTATAAAACCTCTTAATACATTGTCCCTCAATTCTGGCCTCAGAACCCCACTGCCCTGCACATTTTGGTGTGTTCCCTGATTTTACACACTAATAATGGACTGTTAATGAGCTTATTAGGTTTGTTGGGTGCAGGAAAAAGTAGGCCCACAGAATCTAGATTGCGAATGACACTGGCTTAATTGCGAAATCAGAAAACCTTAAGAAAAAACAAAAAATTTTCACACATTACACACATAAATCTTATGTACCTTCTTTGTAAATATCTATTGTAATATGTTCATAGCACCCAACTTGGTATCATCTATATTATGCCTCCATCTCTGTTCATACTGCTCATCGGGTTGGAATAGGTTACAATACCAGCTCTAAAGTTCCTGTACTCCACTAATCCATCCAGACAAATTGTGTACACCTGTACACAAAGTTCTGACATATTGCTTTAGAATTTGCAGGTATATATGAAAGTTTAATACCTCATTAATGATGGAAAGCCATTCTGGCAATATATGTAGCAAAACTGGCCCAAATAATATTACTAATGATAATATCACTTCCATATTTGACAAATGGTATTATTAAAGATTTGTAGGGTTTTCTTCTATAAACATAATGATACTCATTTAAACTAATACCATTCATTTTGGTCTAATTAATCCAGAAAACAATCTACTGTTTTGTCTATGTGATGTTTAGCAGACAGGCAGCAAAGTTTTTTGAAAAGCAGTGGCCTTTTTGTTACCCTGCCATGTCCATAAATGCTGTTCCTGATTTCCCGATATTGGACATATAAACATTAATATTTGCTAACGTGAAAAAGCCTTTAGTTGCTCAGAAGTTACCTTGGTTTTCTTTGTGACCTTGTGCACTGCGACCTTACACACCTGTCATTCCATTCTCTTAACACAACTTCATCTTCAACTTATCTGCTTATTTTTAAAGTTCACAAAACTTTGTCAATACCCCCCCCTCTTATTTGTTTATTTAGTTATATGTATTTTTTATGTCACAAAGTCATATTATAAATTTGATAGTTACAAACGTTGACATTACATTTTTGAACGGTGAGGACAAGGTACTATCTACTTTCTGTACAGTTTGCAGGTTTCCCTTTCTTTCAGTTATTATGCATTAATATACATTCTGTACACCTCATGACCCTAATTAGATTATGAGCCTTTATATTTGCTTTATAAATATCCTCTGAAATTACAGAGAATCATGCAAAAAAAAAAAAAAAAAAAATTCTTTACTCTTTTGCAAAGACTTTACATGAACTTCTATGTATGTGGGCATTTGTGTTCATTCACCCATAAAATCCGTCCCTTTTTTCTGCTGTACTGTCCAGATCATAAATGGCAGAGAAAAGAACCCTCAGTGCACTACAAGCCTTTTGAGTTACTGACTGCTATAGATGAATGGGACTCAGACGGTGGAGAGGAGCTTTCCTTTTATACAGTGGATGATTCCGACACAGAATCAGATAGTGAGGGATCATCTGAAGAAGAGCAAACCAGCCCTCCCAGAAAGAAACTTTTTGTAGCACAGAAAAACACACCAGGTATAAAAGCAAAGGATGGGACAGTTTGTATGATGGTGGTGCTAAAAGCCGTCCTCAGACTGAACTCAGCAGAGATGTTATGTTTTAAGAGAAAGTAGGACCTACCGAGCATGAAAAGGTATTGTAATAATTTTGTCGTTTTCCTGTGGTTTTAAATATTTATTTACTCATTTCATTACATGGTACAGTAAAAAAACGAAAGATGGTTTTCCTTAACTACTGACTTGTGGTGTTCTCATTTGTAAGGTGCTTCGGATAAAAGCGTCTGCTAAATGACTAAATGTAATGTAATGTAAATTTAATTATTCCAGTCATCTTAATTGTGCAGTTCCCCCGCTGGATCAGAGCTTAACATAAAGTGACACATTGCTGAGCTTCCAGTGCTGAAAGAAGAATGCAATGGAGGTTAGCAACTAACTGTGGTTAGTTTAAAGCATCATGTGCTGTGGCACTGATGACAAACTCCTGCAGAGTACTCACCTAAAACCTCATAAAGCTGCTAACCTCTCAGATTAACAATCCAATGAGGAGAAGCCAGCTACACCTCTTAATGTCTTCCAAGGGTAAACTTTAACCTTTCTCTGCAAGCACATCTTCAGGCCTCTCAACTCCTGTGTACTTGCATTGCTGTAACATTGTTACTGATGTTCTGTAGAGTTGAAGATATTTGCAAGAAACCGCCAAATTCTGTCATTGAACTCTAATTTATCATGTTAAAGGTACATTTCTTTGTGCCATTAACATTAACCTCTATTGTAATTTATAATTATAGTGCAATAAATAAATGAGATGTTTAAAAATAGTACCCACGCTAATCTCTTATGAGATGTTATTCTTTATTATAAAACCTCTATTGGGGAATGGAGTTTCTGAAGTGTTACCACTTAATTATCACATAAACCAGAATGGGTTGAAAGAAGAAGTGTTTATATATAAAGACATTCCAAAAGATTAAAGAAATGCTACCGTTTTATTTAGGTTACAGTGTAAAGCTGGAATAAAGAATTCTGAAAGAACCATGGTATAAAATGCAATCCTAATTATACATAATACTGCATACTACACCGTGAGAGGTTAAATTAATTGAGCAATTGCACTGATTATTGAAGACATAACGTCTTAACGTTGAAGACATTATTGAAGACATAACGTGCTTAATTGAGAAACAGCATTTTAGAATAAGAGATTAAGCTTGTTTCATACAAGGGTGAAAGACCCTCCCCAAGCTACAGCAAATTACCTGTGTCCTGAAATTCACACAGGATTAAAATAATGTCTGATTTCAGCATCTGCACTAAAGAACCTAGTGTTTGTATGAATCTTTACACTGACAGGATTTGGTGATGCAGTTCCAAAAACTTACCTGTTTCACAAATTTATGCCAACAAATACAAACAGGATAAAAGGTTTTTGATTTGAACAAATGCAGCAGAACACCTTAAATGAAGCTCCATGGCAACAGAATCAATTGTAAATTCCTACAAGACAGATTTATGGCTTTGAATACCCAGAGAGATTAGACACGGGTGGTTGCTGAGCTAAAATAAAGTTCAGCTTCATACCTGTCCTAATGTCTTTACTCAAACTCAAAAGAAACGGCAGCAGTTTTAAATCACATTCCACATATTTTTAGATGTCTTAAAAATTATTAGCATTGTCCTCATGGAGACCTGATGGGAAATACATGCTTTTTTGTGCTTAGAAGCTGGGCCTGGCAAGTGGAAGTGCTCGGCTGAGTAGTGATTACATGGGGATCCGCTGGGCAGCAAGCTCCTCTGCATCATCCTGGTTTTCATTGATCTCAGTCAGAGTTCTCACGAAGCGTGTCCACTCATCATTCCGCGGCACAGCAATCTGCTGTAAGAATACAAATATAATAAGGTCTCCATTTTTCATTTGGCCAAGTGTTATGCAGCAATTAGGAAAAATAAGAGCTGTGTTAATGACACTAAGGCCTTTTTGATCTTAACATCAGCATTTCTTTACAGTAGTAACTACTGGCTGTTTTGACAGACACTTATACATAACACTTGCAGACATTTTTATTCAAAGAAAAGTATCTGAATTTAAAAGTTGAAATCAGAAAACAGGTGATGATGTACTGCTGGAGCAATAGAGATTACAAACCTTGCCCACCGTAGCAAATTTCTTTGTGGGTTATTGTTTTAAACTCATCATCTTCAGATTGATAGCCCAAAAACATAACTACTGAGCCATCACATCCCCTACATTTATTGAGCAGTTCATTTAAAATACCTGTACATACATTCATGTGGATATTTACAATCAGCCAATCATGTGGCAACAGTTTGATATATAAACTTATGTAGAAACCTATGACAGTCACCATGACCATTACTGTTGGTACCAGGTAGGCTGGTATTTTTTTAACTGCTAATCACCTGATATTTCAAATACATACGTTTTTGGTCAAAATGGTACAATAAAGAAAAAACATTCGGTCAGTGAATAAATTAAAACCCTCAGTGAGCAAATTTGCATACTCAAAGACACAAATTTAAGTTGTTTTCAAAGCAAAGGGGGCGCCAGTGTATTAGTACATGGTGCTTATAAGGTGTAAAGTCAGCATAATTCTGTGCGGTGCTCATTATAAACATGAACCTACATTTTAAAAAAATATGTGGATCAAAATTAAATATTCAAACCTTTGTAGTTAATAATGTTGTGACATCATCGTGATGCTGGTATATCAGCATGGCATGATAGTGCAAGATGATAGCTTCTATACATATTCATTAGCTAACTGTTTTAATTGTTTAATACAGTTACAGTCTTGGAAGACCACAAGCCTGGAATTGCAGTATAAAACATGTCCAAACTCCATGTTTCTATTGATGACGTGGTAAATATCTCAAATTAAAACATTCTTTATGCACAAGGCAAATTTTTCAATTAAATTAATGACAAGTCACACAAATATACTTTAGTGCAATTAAACAATTTGGCAGCAAAGCAAAAAAAATCTGAGTAAGAAAAGAGTGAATAAGATTAAGAATGTACACATTTGAATACAGGGCGGCACGATGGCTTAGTGGTTAGCACGTTCGCCTCTCAGCGCTAGGGATTCCAGGTTTGAATCCCCATCTGGGTGGAGTTTTCATGTTCTCCCCGTGTCCGTGTGGGTTCTCCGGTTTGCTCCCACAGTCCAAAAACAAGAATCAAGTCAATTTTATTCTCCAAATTACCCCCGTATAGAGTGTGTGTGTGAGGGAGTGTGTGCCCAGTGATAAATTGGCGGCCTGGCCTGGCCTTATTTGCCCAGCGCCCAAGATGTTCTCCCCTGGATGGGCACGGGGAAACCCCCCAGCGACCCTAATATAGGATAAAGCGGAAGATAATGGATGGATGGACATTTGAATACAAGCAAAAAGATGAAATCCTTCAGTCTACCATAAATCAGAAATTGAAAAAAAGACTGCTTGAACAACCTCAGTTCACTGATGGATCTCAAACACTGATAATTCAACTGACTTTTGTTCATGTACCGGTAATCACTTATTTGGTTAAAAAACATCATCATCATCATCATTCACAAGCAATTAGTTTTAATCATCAGCTTTGTTTTTTTTAATGCAGTAAAGTTTCACCTATAAGCTTATGGCAGTAAATATGCAACTATATGAAAAATCAAGTATGTCTATAGTGTTTGTATAAGATTCTGATACGTAAAGAAGGAAACACGCACATCGTGAATATACAGGAGCAAACGGCTTGCTTTGAAAATGGTACTAATAGCTGTTGTTACCCAAAGTCACTATTATCTATAATACAACAGAACACAAAACACTCCAAAGACATTACATTACCTATGATTAGCTTTAACTGACTTTACTAAACCTTGAATTTCAATGCTTTCAAGTAAAGCTCAAGGCTTACAGTTATGCTCTGTGACTTCTCACCTCACCAACGTCGTAGATTAGGACCTGGCCCTCAGAGTCACCTACTGCAATCTCTCTGCCTGACTGTGCCCACCTCAGCCTGTTCAATGCTGGAGTTCCCTCCACTGTAACGCTGGCAGTTGGAACCTACAATTACAGAAATGTTAAAGACATAAAGGTTTGAAATAAATGTATTGGATAATAGTTGATGGTTTTTGATGTGCTTTATTGACAGATTATTAAAATGAAGGCTCTTGTGATTGTATAGAATAGCAATACATATATTGATATAAATAGCTTTTGGTCACACTAATATGGTTTTATGCTAAACTGGAACCTTTTGCTATAGGGTCATGTGCCATACTTAAGAATTTTTAACCTTCAAAAACACCCATTACAGGTTAAAAACACAGGGTATTGGTTTTGGTGTGGTAAGATAAAATCCGAAAAATTAATGCAGACACCCACTTTCATTTTCTTATTAGTTCCAATGCGTCTTTTACAGATTTGCTACTTGTTTAATATATTTTATGAAACTAAGCAACCAACAGTAGAGAAGGCATTGTGAAGTGAGTGTCACAGACGGGGAGAGGAAAGTCCTCATCCCACAGTAATAAGGTCATGAGTTGAAACATTGGTAGAACAAAAAAGGTCCTTTCTAAGCAAGTCGACGTGAGTTTATTTGTTGTGCAGACTGGAAACATGCATGTTATGACAAATTATAACGTAGGTTTAGAATTCATTTGGGTGTTGTGAAGCTGGTTTAGTGCAACATTCTGTTGTAAAAAGTGCTGTACAAAAGCAAATCATTTTCATTTTAAAATGAAAGTGTGAACATATCCTAAGTGTAAACATATTTAATTCATGTACAGAACTTGTTAGATGTTTTCAGTATTGTTCTAGTGCTGACACACCAAAACCGATTACCTCTCTATCATGATAACCCATCCTGTGGCAGCAATCAGTATGGTAACATCTGGTGATTACACCAGAGTGAGTAAGCATATGCTTGTAAAAAAAAACTTCCTTTTATATTCAGAGTGTCCTCACAGACTCAATCCTACACTGAGTGCCCATGGTACAAATGAAAAAGAGATATCATACAGTAGATATAGGTTACTTCTTATAGGATTGTTTGTTTGTTTGTTTGTTGGGGTTTTATTGCCACTTCCCATATTTGGCTATTTGTAGCATACAATTGTTTTTATTATATTCAGTGAAGTTACATTTCTATAGATTGTTGCATGATGAGGAGATTTTGATTGGCTGCACAAGTATCAGATTTGATAATAGAAGTTAAGATGGGTTAGAATCTTTAGTATTTGCTTTGGTGGGGTTTTATCAAAAAGGTCTTTTATGTTGTTTTCGTGGTAGTAACATTGGCGTACATGGTTATAAGCAGGGCAGTCGAAGAGAATGTGTTTTTAGTGTTATTGAGATATTACATGGTTGACAGGATGGTATTTCGTCTTTTTGACATCAGGTGTTTATGAGTTAGCTTGGAATGACCTATGCGGAATCTTGTGTAAACTGTCTGATCTGATCTTGAGTTGTGTTTGTGGATTGTCCGTTTAAACAATGGTTGGATTTCATGCAGTTTGCTGTTAGTTTCTTGGTCCCACTCTTCTTGCCATTTGGTTTTGATGAAGAGCTTTATGGTGTAGTAAGTGTCCGAAATTGGGATCGGTAGCCTGGTGATTTCTTTTGTTGATGCTTTCTTTGCGAGGGATTCGGCCCTTTCGTTTCCTGTGAAACCACAGTGTCCTGGGATCCAGCAACTTCTTATAGGAACCAAATGTAGTCAAATTCAGTTTATAATCAGAGTGCTTTATTCAAAGCCTGACTAAAAATAAACAAGAAATAAACCATATGTGTATAGTGCTACTAAGTGAGATGTAGCATTGCAATTTTGTGTATGTGTTTATGACAGAAAGAGAGAGAAAGAGAAAGAAAGAGAGATAGAATGAGAATATCAGGTACCTCTGTGTCACTGTTGAGGTTCCACAGGTCTAAATGTCCAACTCCATCCACGCAGGCGAACAGAGCAGGGTGAACAGGGGACCACATCACATCATAAACATAGTCTGAGTTATCCTCAAATGAGTACAGTGGCTTATTATTCTACAGGAAACAGACCAGAAACAACAGAGGAATTGAGTCACTAGTTTGCACAGCCACAACACTAATCAGAATGCAAATGGAACAGAGCCTCCTTTTTTTCCCCCCATTTGCCTCTATATAAGCTTTCCATGTATCCATGCTTTGCACAGAGAATGAAACAATAGAACACTTTCAGATGAAGTCATTCAGGCATTTGTGTTTAATTCCTTTTTTTGCCCACCAACATTGCTTCACTATAAATGATACAATACCTTGGTACTCCAAAGCTTAATGGTCCAGTCAAATGAAGAGGTGAGGAAGAGATGGGAGAAGTCAACCGGGCCAGCGGCAGTGTGGCAGTGGATTCCTGTTACTGGCCCATGATGGCCTTCGAACATCTCACTGATTCCTGCCTTGCTGCTCCCCCCACACATACAACAAACCATGAAAAATCAGAATTACTCTGTAATAACACATTATATACATATATATACATATATATATATACATATATATACACACACACATATATATATATATATATATATATATATATATAAACCACCCAATTAAACAACTATATTGGTGTCTACATTTGCTTTTCTGACTTAAGACTATGCTTAAGCCAGTTATATAGCAACCGTAAGACAAAACAGATATCGTGGTTGCAATAAGTTAGTCATACTTTTTCAACAAAATAACTCTTAATTATTAGCTTATTTCTGGTGTCTATATGAGATTTTAATTCTAAACCACATTTAAGTGAACTTGACGAGAAGGCCTAGCTTGTTCGCAAACTCAATATAAAAGTGTAAACATTGAGGCAAAATGGCTGTGTGCTGGTCACTAGGGATCTGACAAACTTAGTAAAACATCCATCCTTCCATTATCTTCCACTTTATCCTATATTAGGGTCGGGGAGGGGGGGGGGTTCCCCATGCCCATCCAGGGGAGAACGTTTCGGGTGCCAATCCATCGCTGGGCACACACTCACTCACAGACACACTCGACTATATGGGGCAATTTGGAGAACTCAATTGACTTGATCCATGTTTTTGGACTGTGGGAGGAAACCAGAGAACCTGGAGGAAACTCACGCAGACACTGGGAGAACATGGAAACTCCACCCAGATTGGGATTCGAACCAGGAATCTCTAGCACTGAGAGGCGAATGTGCTAACCACTAAGCCACTTTACCGCCACTTAGTAAAACATGGTATTTAAAATGCTGTCATGCTAGACAAGAAAAGGTTATTCTCGAAAATGTACGAAAGGAAAAAATGGACACCTTTTTCTGGAAAAAATATAAACAATCATATTTATATAATGGTGATTAAAAAAGGTTCATCCTGTTTACTTATTTGTCACAATATCCCCACTAGTATTATGAGTTTTTATTGACAATCAATGCTTCTCAATCACGTCCTGCATTTTCAGATATCTTTCCTGCTTTAATAAAACAGCTTTAGTGTAAACTTATAATAGGCAATTCAATTAGCTGGATCAGTTGTACTGGGTACAAATTGAATAAATGCTTTTCAAGAACCAGCTCTACTATGCAAGTCTAAAATAGAAATTATACAAGAAGTTAATGGAAAAAAGTATGATGTAACATGAGTCATTATGGATCAGCAAATGAAGAAAGACCAAAAAAAGGCTAAAAATAATGTGGAGACCCATGTACCAATGTGAATCCATTAGCATGTAAAATATTACGATTACAAGAGGTCTAAATGCACGTACAATTTAAATGCAAAAGGTTACAAGGCAGTTTGGTTCAAAAGCACCCAGACGGTCGTGAATGAGTGACAGTTATAAACCCTTCAAATATGTGTCTATGTGTTCTCATTACATTGAGAGGTAAATAGCCAGCATGAGAGGTGCTTTAGTCTTATTAGCTGGGTTGAGATGAGAATATTATAATCATAGCATCGTAAATGAAGTGGAAACACTGCAGCTCTCTCAGTCGCTGGTGAGTACAAACATGCAGATGATCAGCCCACTGACTGACTACTGCTCTGACTGGCTCTAAATGTGATTTAGTCTAGACACTGCAGAAATAGAACACCCTCTTTGTACAAAGCAGCTCTGCAAATGTGTCACTGCTTTTCCTCTTCCTTTCCTCATGTGACTTGTGACTTCCTGTGAATGAAGCTGTCATGTTTTTGGAAAACTTGGGAGGAATACAGAAATGAGCTCAGGAGTTTCCATTAGGTAAGAAAGTGTGTGTGTGTGTATAATAGCTATGCCAGGATTATAGTACAAATGGATGTAGAAGCTCATATATAGCACTAAGAACATTTACCTGCCGTGTCGACAGGCTGTGTACACTGATCCGTCTTCGCTACCAACCACAAAGTTGTTGACGTCACCCAAAGGAAAGGACATGGAGGTGACAGCTACAGCTTTTGATTGCTTAAACACCAACTCCATACTGTCCTGTTCAGGCAGAGGGGTAAAGCAAATTTAAAAATTGTACAATTGGCACAGCAGCTTTACATAAACCAAGGCATTAACAAGTAGTAGCCCGAAACAAGGTGTAGATTTCACACAGAAGTTAAAAATCAACAGATGACATCAGTACGTATAGCAAGCACAAATTCCATCGCACAATCATCAACCCCCCAGTAAATAAACCTCTAGCTCAGTTGGCAGTTTCTTATTCAATGAGGTCAATTCAGATAACACTTCATAAATGTTTTACAGCTGACTTTGTGGTCTGGCAAACTTAACGGAATGGAAAAAGTCAAGCGAATATTACTCAAGCTTAAAACATACCAAAACAAAGGAACAGCAATTTTGCTATTTAAAATAAATAAATAAATAAATGTGCCCAGTTTGGGAACAAGTGAGCAGACTTTCCAGTCCAACAGCATTTTGGAAGCAGGTTCCTTAAAAAGCATCCACAATCCTCTTTAATTCTTCAATTCAAATTTTTTTTAAATTATAGGATGACTGAACAACTGTCTGTCTTCTCACTGGTTTCTGAAATAAAATACTCCAAAAAACACTGAAGGATACCTGAGGTTGAGAGAGCATGTCCAGGCTCCAGGAGCACATTTTACCATCAGTGGAAATACTGATCAGGTTGTGAGCATTCTGAGTGCCAACCACATTCACGCAGTATACAGGATGCTAGAATTAAGATTAAGAAAAAGATGAATTTGCTGGAGTACTGCAGTACAAACAGTGATCTGTTGAATAATCACAATTACTAAATGGAGACTAAAATGCAACATCCACTACATAACTCTTTAATATCTTCAGTTTTGTATACTCTTTTCACTGCTAAACTTCATACCAGCTTATTTATGGCTGAAAAGTGTATAATGTACGTTATATTTTTATCTAATAATGTTGAGACAGGAGTAACAATTGGTATGCCTTAGTGACAATACCTTCTTAATTGTATCCATCCCGGTGCCTGGTCATATGTAGCATTCAATTAAAATGATGTTGTTTTTTTTTAATTAACATGCCATGTGACAGCTCCTGTTGTAATCTAATCTAAACTGTAACGAACGTACTCCCACTCCTATCTTGTCTTAGTGCTGTGTGGAAATGTACCGTGTGAGCCACAGCTGAAAGTGGAGTCCTTTGCACAGGAGTCCGCTTGTTACTCCTATTGTCCCATAAGACAATCTGTCCAGAATATGTTCCACCTACCACCAAGTTAGGATGAAATTTAACAAATGCTGCTGACATCACTGCAGACTGAAGAGAAGGGGGTTGGGGAGAGAGGGAAAAAGAGACAGAAAAAAAGATAACAATAAGGTCAAAAATATTGTATAACAGACATTTATCAGGGATATTTAATCTGGAAAAAGATTTATCTAAAATAATGCAGAAAAGCTGACCCATCTTTTATAATGAACATTTAATTGCGAAAAAAATGTATTAAAAATCATTTTGACTTTTGTAAGGATATGTGTAGTTATAGGTACACATACCTTATAAAATATCCTAACCTAGTTATTATTTAATATAATGTGATTATGAAGAATAACACTAAAAATGTATTTGCTGATGTGATAATTAATTAATGTAGAAATATTAATGTCACATCTGTAATAAAACAGACACTCTTATTTAAGTTAATAATGGAATCCTTGGACATAGTAAAGCAGACTAATTGGATCATAGCTAAAAAGGGGGGGGGGGGGGGGGGGGGGGGGGGGGGGGGGGGGGGGGGGGGGGGGGGGGGGGGGGGGGGGGGGGGGGGGGGGGGGGGGGGGGGGGGGGGGGGGGGGGGGCGCCAATCCATCGCTGGGCACACACTCACTCACACAGACACACTCTATAGGGGGCAATTTTTTGAGAATTCAATTAACTTGATCCATGTTTTTGGACTGTGGGAGGAAACCGGAGAACCCGGAGGAAACCCACGCAGACACGGGGAGAACATGGAAACTCCACCCAGATGGGGATTCGAACCGGGAATCCCTAGCGCTGAGAGGCGAACGTGCTAACCACTAAGCCACCGTGCCGCATACATTTAAAACAAATTATTAAAATAATTAAAAAATTGTACATACATTTGAAATATGTCAATTAACTTTAAGTTTAGCAAATCAAAAAAGTTTTTTATTTCCTCAAAGTGAATTTCCAAAATTATTAATTTTATTTTTAATGATTTACTTTTTTATTAAATTTTTATATTAATTGATTTTTTTTTTTTACCCTTATTTAAACAGATAAAGGAACAAGGAAATGTTTAAGTCTTCTCAATGTTGAACTGTATGCAAGGCTAAGTACTATCAAACTTTGTAAGATAACTGACTGTCAGTTCAAAGACAATCAAAGCAAGAATGCAAATAACTTGCGACTTTTACCACCAAGATTTCCTAATATTATTTTATATTTAGACTGGTAGTCCAAACATACACAAAATCTCTGTGTAAAGGCCAATGTTAAAAAACAAAATTACAAAAGACAGTAAAAACATGTTTCATATTTAAATGAGCTCACATTTCAGCTCATTTTTAAGACAAAAATCTTAAATGCATCAGGTTGAAAATAACCAGACTTCCATCAAAGAAAAGTGCAAAAAACAGCATCTGTGATGGTTAAGGTAGCATGGGTGAGCTGCAAAGGCTCTATTGATACAGAAGCATATATTGGTATTATGGAGAGAGATATTTTACTAATCAAGCTTTCTCCATGTTTATTTAAGCTGCACAATGCAAACCAGCATGGCTCCATAGACAGAGTACACATGACTGACTGGTCTGTCTGTAATTTAGATGTCTTATTGAAAATCTCTCACAAAGAAGAGAGAATCAGACAATAGCTACCATGGAGTATTGAACAGCTCAAGACTTGAATACAGCAAAAATAGCCACGAATTTCACTTGCAAAACTGAAACAATTAGCATCTTCGATTCCAAAATAATTAAAAAGCATAATTAAAGATGATTAAATACATAATTAAAGACTCAGTGGTAAACATTCCTCTGTCCCAAATCATTTTAAGTGAATTGCAGGAATTAATCTCTACATTTATATATTTTACAAATCAAACTACTGGGCGGCACGGTGGCTCAGAGATTAGTACATTCACCTTTCAGCACAGTTTCGATTCCCAATCTGGATGGAGTATTAATGTTCTCCCCGTGTCCACGTGGGTTTCCTCCGGGATCTCTGGTTTCCTCCCACAGGCCAAAAAGATGGATTCTAGATAAATTGGCTCCTCTAAATTGCCCAACTATAGCGTGTGTATGTGGGTGTGGGTGTGTGGGTGCGCGCCCAGCGATAGATTGATGCCCTTTTCATGTCTGTATCTGCCCAGCACATGAAACATTCTCCCCCGAATGGCCATGGGGGACCCCCTGCGAACTAAGTAAAGGGTTAAGCAGAGGATAATTAATGGATGGATTTCCTTCGCTGCCTACAAGTTAAATGAAGGTTAACACACCTAAGCAGACTAAGGGAAAACATGCACACACACACACACACACACACACACACACACACACACACACCCTGCAGCACTATGCCGACTGCTATTGTAGAATGTTATCAAATGAATTGATTGTAATTAGCTATATGTATGTGTGGGTATTAAATAAGTACAATGTTTATAATAAAAATGTATATAAAAATGTTTGATTTTTAAATGTCTATTCTTCACATTTCATGAAAGGGATTTTGCACAAAACATGAGCAACTGCAGCTAAATACAGGAGCAGCATACTTGGCTTAGGTGCTGATGAAAATCACCACATCTTGAGACACACTCTGGAAAGCATCACTTGCTTTTAACACACAACCTCTGCTAAATAACAGGTATTTCTTTATCCTCCACCACCTCTGCATTTCTGCATACCGACTGGCCAAGTGGAAACCCCACTGAAGCCGGTATAATCCATCACCATCTAATCAAATTCTGGCTTTAAATACTCCATGGGACAGTTCCAAGCGTAAGGAGAGATGGTTCCTTTCCAACTTTTTTCAGAGGCCAAAAAAACTCAGTTGTGCTTTGTCATTCACACATCTGAACTCACATGGAGAAAAACAAGTTTAAACTTCTATATGTGCAAAGTTTTTCCTAACTGTGTGTGTAGTGTGTAAGAGCCATCTATCTACACTGAAGGCCAACACATGTGGTTCTACTCAGCCTGTTCACAGTGCACCACCTCAGGGCACAAGCATATGAACACGCACACACATGGCTAAAACTAGAATTAAAACATTCACAAAATATTTTGCAGGGTTTCACAATTCTTACCACCAATCTGACCCAAGAAAATTATGAAATTTGTGGATTCAATTTGTTGAGCTGTAAATTAAATTAAATTTAAATTGTTATTATAAATTACAGTTCCTTTATATGATCACAAACTAGCAACTTTATTAACATTGCAGTTATAACCATGTAATTTGACTGGCAGTGTTCAGAGTGATGGAGTACAACTACAACTAGCAACGATACATCTACACAGGTCTGCTACTTAAGTATTCCAAATTAAAGCCTTATATATTATTGTAATGTAACTGTGCAAACCTGGACTTTACTTTTAGCTCCGGTCAGGTTCTCCCACCTGACCCCATAAGCATTTTAGTAGGTAAAATAGGTATAAAAAAGCTATCATTAAACTTTATTGACTGGTTCAACAAGTGGATAGTGTCAGGATTTTTAGACGCCATTTGGCTACAAATCAGTCCTCGTTCAGCTGAGAAACTTTGTTCACAGAGACAAAAATTTTACTAACATAAATATAACAAATTATAATCTGTTGCTGCGTTTTACTGATAATAATTGCCACTTGTAGAATTGGTTGATGGTTCACTCTACAACTTGAGTTGAGTTCATCTTTGGCACTCATGTATACAACCAAAACCAAGTTGTGCTGATATGATATGACTAAATCATGAAAGCAAATATATTAAATTATTTGAGGGTTATTTTAAAAAATTACAAATTAATAGTACTGTTACAAATCTAATTTGTTCAGAAAAGAATATCTATAAGCAAACAATACGCACTGAAAGAAAAACAATGACATGGTGTAAGCATGTGATGTGTGTGTGTAGATTTAAGAGATACTTCTGATGTGGGCAAAAATGTTGCATAAGATGTGCAGAATGTTAATCCAATGGAACTGAATTGCTGATTTGAGAGGCTAGTGCTCATACCTGGCAGTGAAAGACATATTCCGGTGTACTTTTCTTATACTTCATGTTCCAGACCAGTGCCACTCCATCAGGCTCATGAGGTGCCTCTTCATTGTTGTTATAGGAGGCAACCAGCAACTCAGGGTACTAGTAAAACACAAAGTAAGAGAGTGTTGTGGCAAGTCAAGCTTTGAACTAATTTAATATTAATATCAAATAAATTATAAATAATCACCTACTAATCAATGTATTTATAGCTTGTGCTTACATACCCAAAAAATGCTAAGGTAACAGTTAATAATGAAAAAAAAAAATTAATTAAAAGACTAAATGTAAAGAAAGAGAATAAAATGTTGAAGGTTTGTCTGAATCTGCGGCAGACTTGATTAAAGCTGATTAAAAGTACAAATGTCTGATGCTCTCAATACATGACATCCATCACTGGCACTTCTACCAGTGTGACAAGTCATTTAAAGTCTACTCATTACAGCTTAATCATTCTACTTCAACTAGAGTTTGCTAAAACACAGAGCTAAACCTCAAGAGAAGGCAGTGCTGCTAAAACAATAATACATGTCTGTTTAAATTATATACTAAAAGAAACTCAAATGTACTAGGCACAAGTGCACATGGGACCTATCACACATAACTATTTATGCATTTTCGCTTTCTTTTTAAACTTCACTCCTGGCATTGATGTACATCAATATGTACATAAATATTACACACATACACACACACACACACACACACACACACACACACACACACACACACACCCTGTGAATGTCTAACATTCAGGTCAAAAGGAAAGTTATTTATTTACATTTTACCATTTAGCAGATGCTTTTATCCAAAGCAACTTACAAAACACAAGTCAGTAGTTAAGGAAGAACCCAGCTACACTGTACAATTTTCAAGCCTGATCATTATCCTATCCTGCACCTAACACCCCCTTTTTATTTATTATTTATTAATTTAATTATTTTATTTTTTTTTACATCAGGTTTTTGTGAAAGAGATGCATTTTCAGTTGTTTTATAAAGATGCCAAGAGACTGCCTTACGGACAGAGTTGGGAAGATCTTTCCACCATTTTGCAGTAGTGAATGCAACGAAGTGAGAATTAGCACCTTGGTGAGGTGGAATCACCAGGCCATATTCATCATTAGAATGTAGTGAAATTACATTGAGATAATTATGTGCAGTATATTTAGATCTAGGGCGGCACGGTGGCTTAGTGGTTAGCACGTTCGCCTCTCAGCGCTAGGGATTCCCGGTTCGAATCCCCATCTGGGTGGAGTTTCCATGTTCTCCCCGTGTCTGCGTGGGTTTCCTCCGGGTTCTACGGTTTCCTCCCACAGTCCAAAAACATGAAAAAAACACCCGTTTAGAGTGTGTCTGTGTGAGTGAGTGTGTGCCCAGCGATGGATTGGTGCCCTGTCCTGGGTCTATCTGCCCAGCGCCCGAGACGTTCTCCCCTGGATGGGCATGGGGAACCCCACCGCGACCCTAATAGAGGATAAGCGGGAGATAATGAATGAATGAATGAATATTTAGATCTTGTAACTCATGAATGTATAATAGCTTCTTATTACAATTACAATTTTAAACAGGGTATTACATATTTCAATAACAAATACAAAAGGATTGTAAATCTCAAAAAGGTAAATAATAGCTTTATAAGAACATTCCACTAAAGCTACACCAACGCCTCATGTGATGAATTGATGTCAAATACAGTGTTTAAATTAATTTTTTTTTAAAAAGACCCCTTTCCGAGTACTGTTCTTTCCCTGATACCCTATGGAGTTTTCTGTGCAACACCTACCTTCACCCTTTCAAAAAGTGTATGTTTATAGTCTTTATTCTAATGAATATTTGTACATTTAAATGTACAGGTACTATATCTATTATATTGTTTATCATATTGAAAACCAGTTCTATGCCAAATGTAATGGCACATTTCATATCAAATGATTCACACAAATAATGGATGTGCAAATACTGTCTCCTAATGAATCAAACTTAATCAAGGGTGTTTAAAGTTTCACACAAAATTGCACATCTGAAAATAAATTTGTAAATAAAGTCAGTACTGTATCCATATTTAACATCAACCAGCTAGAGTACAACTTTTAGTTACTACTATAAAAATTGGAGTTACCTGAGGAGACCAGTCCAGACAGGTGACCACTCTGTGCTTTGACCAGCGCTCATCTGTAAACTGCCTGTTCAAAGACAGCTTAGTTCCAGCCTGCATTTCTCTGGATCACACAGAAAGTCAGTTATAGACACTTAAAAGTATGGAATTATTATGAATTAGAGTAAGATTTCTATTTTTACATATAAAAGCATCCAAATTTTATGACAATTAAACCAAAACTCTAGTTGTTACTCATAAACATACACACACACCAATTATATATATACAGTATATATATATATATATATATATATATATATATATATATATATATATAAAAAAGGGGGGCATGGGGAACAACCCCCCTCCGCAACACTAGTAGAGGATAAGGCGGAAGATAATGGATGGATGGATATATACATACACATATATATACACATATATACACACACATTATATTTATATATATATATATATATATATATATATATATATATATATATATATATATATATATATATATATATATATATATACACAGTTCTATCCATCTATCCATCTTCTTTATCAATTAACATTGTTAAAACACTAAACATCTCTACATACCAATTTGCTAAAAAACATGGCAATTATTTCTTACTTATAAATGTTTAATTAACAGGACAGTATTAATCCATATGTTTTTGTACCCCTCCTTCTCTTCAAGGTCACGGCCGCTGTAGTCAAAGAAAACATCGACGTGTTCAGACAAGGCTCTCTCAATGATTCGTGTACTATGGTCGAAAAAGTCCATGAACTCTGCTGAGTGCAGTATCTGTAGCTTTTCTTCTTCAGTCAACTCATGAGGAGGCACTAAAGACAGGAGTTACAATGAATCAGTTGCTTCACATAATACAAACAAATTCAAACATCTTTATGTAGGAACAAACTAGATATGTGCACAATCCTTATATAATCATATTGGACATAATTTTTTTTCAGGAATCAAATTGCTATTAAATTTGCTAAATGCTACCATCACATTGTTACCATTGTCACGTCACACAGACTTCAAACGATAAAGCAGATACTAAGCTATTATACACTGTAGTAAGATTGGGTCACAAATCTTTTCGGCTTTGTACAAAGCAAAGCTGATTACAGTCAAAAAAACATAGACGCCTGTAATATGTGTCCAACCAAACAATGAGACTTACTTGCAACTTCTTTATGTTCTGAAATATTTTTGAGTTTGCTCTTGAGTTTATTACAGTTCTTCTTCTCTTTACAGGATCTGGTGCAAACACTGAACTGTACCGTTGCCATAAATATGACTTATCACATCTGAGAAAAGTATACCCAAGAGTTGGAAGCCATTTTATAAGGATGGCTATTTATTACAACACAGCAAATTCAAAGGTAATGAATTGGACTACCTTGCACAGATAAATGAAGTCAAAAGGTGCCCATATATTTTTCCAAGCCAAGACAACAAAAGGTTTAATGAGTTCTTTCATCGTCTTGAAGATCAGCCGGCAAGTGTAATTGATCATTGGGTCCAAACACTCAAATAAATTTGTTTTTTTTTAGGAATATTAGAATATGACAAAAGGTTTGTATTAGTGTGGTGTGGAGGGTTTAATAATCTTTATTTATGTAAAAACTACATAACAGGCCGAAAAATCAGCCTTTTGACTAAAAAAGTTAAATATAAACTACAGTAAAATACATATTTGACTAATTAGCTGAGTTATTGCTGTTAAAAAGTTAAACATTAAATGGATAGGTGTGCAAGATGCACTGCATAAAGCATAAAGCTCCATAAAACCAAAATAGAATGTTTATACAACATTCACGTGTAATATAAGCAAGTCATAATTTTCCAAAAATATATGAAAAATGTAAATTTGCATACAGTTGTTAAAACAATTATATTGTTGGTCTTTTTTTGTTGAAAAGATAATATTCACTTATTCATAGCTCAAGGGTGCCATAGAGATTTTTATACTGTTTAGATGGATTCATTATATATACACAGAAAATAGCAAAAAGCTAAAATCTTTTTAGTACAACCTTCATCTTCCTTTTGCACTTGTACTTCTTTATCCATCTCAGTCACTGGTTCCACAGGGACCAGGTCTTCCTCTTCATCCTCCTCTGTTAAAGAAACAGTGCCATCATGAGACATCTGGGTATCACATCACAAATTTAATTCACAGTGCAAACACCCTGCATGATTATACATACAGCAAATGTTTGTAGTGGATTTAATTATATTGCACAAATGTTATTAGGTTCTGGCATTTATAGAAAGAGGTAAGTGATAAATCATTAACTCATAAAAGATGTTTAAAAGAAAAGTCAATCAGGTTAAAGCCTACAGGAAATATATTGCCAGAATGACCACTTTTAACATTTTAATTTCCATACTATAAAATCTGTAGTGTAATAACAGAGGCTTTTCATTCAACCTTGATCATGAGTCTATGTTATTGTTCATTAATAGAACAGCGTTTCACAGTTAGCCATCCTTCCTGCGCAACAGCAATTCTCGGCTTTGTATTAGAAACTAAACAAAGTTCGGAAACAGCCAGGGTCTAGATTCTCCTACAGCCGCTTGGTTAATGAGCCACGCTATTATAGACAGCGTGTATTCTCACGCACTCTGTTCTTTCGTACACATAAAGATACACAGCAACACTTGCATACACATCCCAAACACACAGAGCAGCAGGGTAGATGGCAGGTGCCCTAATCTGTTCCTATTGGCCAGACATCTGATGGGTGGGGTAGGTGAGGCAGATGGCTCGACTGAGATTGTGTTTGTGCAAGAGAGGTGGCATAAAGATGGCACTGAGTTTTTTTTCTGCCTCACTGCTCCTTCTCAAGACACACTCCGGAACCCGCAAGCCTGTGCAATTACCGACACCCCGGGGGTCCAACAACTGCTATTCAAACAGCGAAGATGTGCAACAAAATACAGCTTGTGGCTCTGACCAGCTGGCAAGCCACACACGGCTTTAACAAAAGGTCAAGCTTTCCTTAAATGAGCACATACAGACGTCTAAATCATCTGAAACAAATCCACTGCTTTCTGTAGACTCTGGATAAATGAATATTAACATGCTCAGAACAGAAGCACTACATTCTGACAAATTATTTACAGGCATTATGATCCGTAGGATCAGAAAGACACAGCAAAATCAAAAAATCCAAATGATAATGTCATCTGTCAGGTCTTCCATTAGAAATGTCTTCATCCTTATCTCTGACTGGGGGGGGGGGGGTACAGAGGGGAGGGCAGAAAGACAGGGGATTGTTCTGATGAGTTTACCGAGTCATGCTGATGACACCAGCCATCTCAATGCGTTGGGCCCTTAGTCAAGAAAGGATAGAAGAGGGAAGGTTAAAATCTTTCCTTTCAAGGGCCTCAATCAGGCTCAGACGAAAACAGTAATCAGTGTCTTTCAGTGCTGGGCCCGCGCACACGCTGCAGCCCTTTCTCCGCCAGCCAGGCCTAGGCAATCAACCTGCCAGGCATTAGCAACGTTAAGACAATCCGAAAATAAAAAAGTATAATGCACCTGCCAGACAAAACGGCCATTTGGAAAAAAGCTAGTGATCCTGGTGACCTCACATGGGTAAAAGAAAAAGTAGTAGTACAAAGAGACATGAGGAATTGGAGGGGAAAAAGAAGGGAGAGGGGGCAAAAAAAAAAAAAAAATACACAGAAACATTTAACAGAATTCACCCTGACGGCAGATCCCCTTCCCCATTGACACCTCATTTCAAAGCAACCCAATTATCGCTTTTGTATCATTTAAGAAATAAAAGCTTTTGGGTGGACAGAAGGGGGAGGGCAGAGGGCCTAGCGGCGTAATCACCAGCTTTTGTGAAAGGACAATATATTAGTGCAAACGCACCATGGGTTCAGAGGTTGTTCGACTAAACACTAATGGCCTTTAATCTGCTGTGCAGGTGCATTGGGGTCTTGGCGAAACACAGACACAGAGAGGACCCTAAAAACCTGACTTCCACATTTCTATATACCAAAGGAGGACAAGCAAACAAAACTAAGCCCTCAGCACTGGGCTTTAAAAATTGGACTTTTGAGACCTTTATTCCAGTGGGATGCTAAATGTGTTACTGTTAAAACATGACAGCATCTCTAGTAAAACATGACAGCATTTCTAGTAATCAACAACAATAATAACTTACATTAACATTTAGCAGACGCTTTTATCCACAGCGACTTACAAATGAGAACATTACAAGTCAGAAGTTATGGAGAAAACCAACTATACTGTAAATTCATCAAACCTGATTGTTATTCGATGCTGCGCCCCCCTGAAGAAGAGATACGTCTTCAGTAGTTTCTTAAAACTGTTTAGTAATTCTGCCTTACGGACAGTGTTGGGAAGAATGTTCCACCATTTTGCAGTGGTAAACGCCACGCAGTGAGAATTAGCTCCTCGGTGAAGTGGAATCGCTGGTGGCAATCATCACTGGAGCGAAGTAAAACTTCATTTACAGTGATCAAAACAGTGTACATTAATAAATTTCGTTTACATCAGCTTTTTGATACAATCATGAAACTATGTTTAAAATTTGAAACAATAGGTCATGTATAAAACTATTGATACCACAGTTAAAACTCACAACTCCTTCAGCACAGTAAAGTAAACAAGAAAACAAAGATATAAAAATAGATAAAATAATTTTAATGATGCAAAACTTACCTTAAACTCAGATTAAATTGTCTCTGTATACCCAAATCACAACTACACAAGCACTATAGAAATGAATTATCAATATTTTCCAAAGCACATCCAGGCCATTTCTAATCACCTAACCTAAAGTTGCAGGACCTAAAGAACATAAAACTATAAAAATTGAGACATCAGCTATAAACTCTGCTGATTATAAAAAAGCAAACATTAAAATCTGTAAAAGTTAACTACTTTTCAACTTGTAAATTTTATGCTACTGGTACATGAACCTTTCTGTTATTTCAAGTTAGAAAACGAAAGACAGACATTTGATTTGACAATTATTTGCTTTCAAGTCTACTTTCTGCTTAAATAACATGTCTTGTGTTTTCAAGTGTCCACAGATTGACATTCTCTGTGCATCCATCTAACTATTAATGCAGCTATCTATGCATCTCTACTATACTTGGTTAAGCAGTAGATGTATCTTCTGCCAATGAAGTGATTTGTTAACTTGCCATAAATGTCACTTATTGTAAATAATCCTAAAATTATCTTGGACTCAACTCAGTTTACTATTAACAATTTACTTGATAAGTACACAACATGAATGACAGCTAGATTTTATTGCACCTTTATAGAAGATTTATAAATTGTTTAGAATCGATTTTGACAAAAATTATAGTATATTATGCACTGCAGGGTGCATTAGAGGCCTTATTTGGCACTTAATAAATACAGGTCTTTAAGGAGAATAATACTTGTGCAAATGATTCAAGCTACAATAATAAGTTTAATTTCAAAAGACATTCAAGTTTTGTGGTTATGGAGATAAAGTGCTAGTTTAAGTGCCTGACTACAGAAAGAAGCCCTCCAAAAGAGAGGCCTCTTACATGCCCCAGTGATTAAAGTAGAGTAGTACTACTCCAGTGGAGAGAGGATGATTAAAACAATCACCTTTAATTAAACTTACCATGTACAGAGAAAAGGTTTTACAAGCTCAGCTGGTTCCAAAAGCGTTGTAAAATATTCTAGACCAGAGTTACATTTAGCTATTGCAGAGTTTGGTCACATGACACTGCACCCACTTTTTGAATACCCCTTTACTCTAAGTAATTCAATTTAGCACAGCATTCAATGGAAGATTGGTTGCTAAATGGGTCACAGGCATTTGATCATGAAAAGAAAAGGTTATGAAAAAAAAGTTTTACATTGAAAGCATCTAGATACTTCAAATCCACTGTCACAGTTCTCTCAAAAACACAGAAGTGCCTAAAATCCCCAAAAGAAACTGAATATAAACCGAAAAGCACAAATCAAGGTCTCTAATCAGCATGTGTGTGCCAAGCCGAGCCACAAGCCGTGTCTGTGTATGCAAGTGCTCAGTGTCCTGTGCGTCTGCGGTGTACCACCCGCTGACCTTCAGAGAGAAGACCCTTACCACCGCCGCAACCCAAGACAAATCACTCAATCAGCCAGATAGAGAGCCATCTCTGTGAGTGGCAGGGACAAGAGGCGTGAACACCTCTCAATGTCACCCAATGCGTTTTGTTATGTGCCTGCATGAGAAAGTGAAAGAGTTGATGAAATGATTACATATTGAAGAAGGGAGAGCTGGAGTACATTCTATGTGGGATTTTGGTGTGGTGTAGTTTGCAGATACTATCTCTGTTAGACAAGGTTTTACTATGCCATGGAAAGACTTGGAAAGAGGGGGGAAGAACAAACTCACAAGAAAATTGGAGGGTGTATACACAAACATACACAGTTTACGACTACAAAATTAAAGCAATTTGGGTGAAATAAACATCTATAAAGAGGTTTAAAAGATGTATAATACAATATACTGTGTGTGTGTATATATATATATATATATATATATATATATATATATATATATATATAGATATATATACATATACATACATACACACACACACATTTTTATATTTTTTTCTCATGGACGCACAGATGTAATTCTCAAACATCTGTTTCATTTAACTTGTTAACTAACAGCAGTCCATGAGTGCAAAGTCAGTTTTTAATTTAACAATTACAAAAATAAAAATACTATTCATAAATAGAAAAACTACTGTGCACTGTCAAAACAGAATAAAACATTTACCAATACAGTTACATCAGTTTTCGGTTGGCTAAATTCTTGCTGTTCCCACTCATTCCTTATACTAAGAAATATTAGAAAACTTGGTGTTTATTTAAAAAAGGCTGCATTCTGTATAGAATTTGACTTTATGTAATTGGTTCTATTCTATGCCCAACACAAAGTAAGTTTATCTATAGTCAGTGTGGTCAGTTTAGCAAGTCACTTGCAAATATCCCCTTAACAACACTCATTGGTCTGCATTTTAAAGTGTATGGGTTTAGAGACGAGACAGGAAGCACACGATTTCAGACAATGAAACAAGGGTGCTGTGACAGAACTAAGAACTGAAAGCATACACACAGGAAAACTGGTATCTCCAACGGAATTCAGCCTTACCCAAAAACACCATGATCATAAAAGTCACAAGTTAGGGACTACATCTACATGGTACATTAATACATTATTTTTACATATTATTTCACATAGGAAATATGAGCATATGATCAGCCTAATGATAAACTGATAGCAGCATCAGTTTGATACTCATGTATTACTAGCTACAACACTGTGCTCTAAAATTTTATTTATTCTGCTTCTACTTTATGTGGGCTGGTACTGGGGACCACTGAATGAGTTACATGTAAGTTTGTTCAGATAAAAAAAACCCACATTATTTAATAGCAGCATGCTTATATAAGTAACAGATTTAAAGTGAGTGATCAAGTGCTAGAAGAACAATTCTGAGCCATGAATACCTCAAATTGCTTGCAACATATGGACTATCGACCTAAAAGGTCTGCTACCAATCTCTTGGTGCCATCTACTACAGGTCTTGACCAATCCTGTGAAGTCTATGCCAGAAATTCTCTACTACAAGTCTTCTAATGTGTTAGGATTAAATGTATTTATATACATAGACACATGATCAGAACTATGCTAAGTATACATGCTAAAGTACAACTGGTTTCTTAAGTAAAACAGAAAACCCTCTGTAAGCAAAATGGTGTACAAGCGTAGAAAGGTGAATGTTCTTGATGGACAACTAAGGCCAAAAGAGGTATGTTTTTAAATTAGAGCCCTGTCTGATTAAATTAAATGAACAAAGTGGTTAATATATAGGCTTACCACTTAACAATTAGTCTATACAACTGGTTAATATTCCACAATACGACAGATTAAATAATTGAATGGTTGTTAAAAGTTTTTAGAATGTTTATTCTGTATTTAAACCTTTTATTGTAAGAAAAAATATGCCTAGAAGGCTTGAAAAAATACCGCACAGTATTTTATACAATTCTTGCTTGTTTTTTTTTTTTTGTTTTTTTGCAAGCTAAATTTCACTCTTCAGTGAGGTAGACATGAGACATGCATAAGAGCATGTATGCACAGTGAAGAGCTTAATCTTTCCGAGGCTTCTGAAGTTTCTCCAGAATGTGCAATTTTCTCTTAGCTTTCATCTCTATGCTCATTTAAATCAGGCTATATCCACCGCAAGTTCTCAGTCTTGCTCGCTCACAAAAACAAGCATGACGGGGGTGGGGCGTCTGATTGGCAAATGTCAACTAAATCTTTAGCCACCATTGAGAATAATCAGCTTGAAACTGGGCAAGAAAACAATTGGTCAATAATTTTTATATTTAAAACAGTAAAGGTCAAAAATGATTTGGGAGTTCTGCATTCAAAAATGAATTACCGCTTTTACAATTAAAGAACATCAAGAGAGAATTGGATCAAATAATTGCTGAGCATGAAATGGTTAACTTTCATTAATAAACATTTACGGTACAATAAATTACAGTATGTAATTAATTAATTTATGAGAAGAGATTAAACTAAGCTATATCTCTGTACATCAGCTTTAAAATATAACACGTGTCACTTTGACTATCACACGTTTGTATTTAGTGGTGATGGTGATGATGATGAAGCTGAAATGACGTGTTGTGTAGCTCTTTATAAATACCACAAATAGCAGAGCAGCTTTTACTAAAACAGTATAGAGATATAAGTTTAGTACTTATAACAATGCATTTAGAATTTTCATATTTATTCAAGCCACATTACAGTGTATAGTGATTAACATTCAATTTAAAATGACACATCCAATCTCATTTCAAAACGGAACAAGTAAAATGAATGAGCACCAATTTAAATAAAAAAATTAATGTGAATACACCAGGAAACTAATGTTTGAGAGGGTTTGTGTTCTTGTCCTGCACTCACCATCTTTCTGCTCACTCACTGTCGGGGTCTGAGTCTCCTTGGTGTAAGACACAACTTCTTTGGGTGGAAAGTCCACATGAGTCACTTTTGCCATGCCCAGCTTTACCGGGCCTCGTCTGGTGGGGGACGACCAATGCAGAGAAACACAGACACAAATAAACAAACAAACCCAAATGAACATCGGAAAACAGGCAGTCAAAAAATTAGGACGAGCACAGTGCTAAAGCCAAACATTCACACAACCATCACAAAATTGCACTACTGCCTAACTTGCTCTGTTGGGAAGCATCGTCAAGTTTTATCAGCACCACATGTGAACACTGAGAAACACATAAGGGCTCAAGACAGGGTTGCACAACTGAACAAGATCCTGATTAGAAACTACCTTAGAAAGCTATTGAATAGAACAGAGGACACTACTAGAGCTAAACAGACTCTTTAATCTGTTACTCAGGGCAAATCAATGGGCTAAATGCAATTAGGAAGAGGCAACAGAAAGAAGAAGAGGAGAAAAAGAAGAGTACCCTAATTCAGAATGAAGCAGTAGTGTTGAAGGATCAGAGTCCCAGTGGAGAGTCCTGTTAGTAGCACAGCAATAAACCAGTGTTATTTAGAGAAAATGCAAAGAATAAAGAGTCATAAGTTAGAGCAGTTTAAACTAGACAACAGCCTTATGATCTAATTTGGAGTTGTTAACAACAATAATGCTTGGATACAGCTTAAGATGTACTTAATTTTATGTAAAAAGGTATAAAGTTAAAACATACCTTATGCTAAACAGTGTGTTTTTAATTTCATTTTTAAAGCTGTGCACATCTTTTCAGCATAACAAAGCCAATCAATATGTGAATCATGCTTGTCTCAATTTAAGTCTGTCTCTCAGCACCGGAGACGACATGTCTACCGGCCGGCTGCGTCATCATCCCGGGTCGTGATTCACGAGAAAAGGGGTTTAAACTGAAGTGTGTGTGTGTGGCGATGTTAGCCCCAGGAGAGTGTACATGAGCTCTTGTGGACGTGAGTGTGTATATGCGGTTAGTAAAATGACCTCCATGTGTGTAGGAAGCGGTGGTGCAGCATAGGGAAATGAGCGAATGCAGAGGGCCACAGGCAGGAAAGCCCCCTGAGGCTGCATTTGATGTGTGTGTGTGTGTGTGTGTGTGTGTGGGTTAGTTTTCGTCAGCCTACAACGCTAATCAGAGGTTAAAGAGTCCCTCAGGCAGCTCATAACCAATCAGATTTCTAGTGGTCCTATTTTGGCTTTAACTGAAAATGGCACTTTTGATTCTTCACATAAAAACATTATTGTTTCATGTTACCCTTTTTTTCATTAATGCCCGGATTAAAATATTACACATATAGAAAGGAAATGACATTTATTCTTTTTTATGCTGTGATATTATATCTCTATAATATAACAACATATGCAGATGTTGCAAATGACCTGAACAACCTTTTACATTACAGTTTGCACATTAAGCGCTGTTTGCAGACATTTTCAAGTTATTTAGATTATTCTTATTTATACTCATTTAAAAGCATGTCATAGTGCATTATTAACACTGATGATTTGAAGATTCTTTGAATTCGCAGATATAATTTAAAATTGATTATTCCACCAATGATGGCATACTGACCAGGCCAAGGTGCTCAAATCATTATTACCACAATGATTCCTAGATGTGATAAGGTTTGTATGCTGGAATGCCACGCTTAACTGTATCCAAACATTTTTATTTTAAACAAAAAGTTTATATTGTTTTCTAATTTTTCATAAAATCATTATATAAATGTTCTCTCAGACAGGAGGTCCCTGCAAAGTCACCCTAAGTTCAGACTATGCAATACTATAAGAAACCACACAAAATCTAACCTTAAACTCTATAAGCTTCAGTTGGCATGTTAAATGTTCAAAATTAAAAAAAAAAACTGAACAAGTATGCCCTTTTTGGTAGAGCTGCCAACTTTTGGTAGCATGGTTTAATTTGCAAAGGTGCAGCTGAACAAATAGGATTTTTGTAACAATATCTTTTAGACAGACAAGACCAATATGGAGATGTTTGGCTATAATGGGTAATGTTTTGGTCTTGTTTATCAGTCACAAGGCAAGAAATCAGCCTGCTGTTACTCACTCAACCACAAGTAACAAAAATAATCAATGACAGTGTAATTCGTCATGTGTTGTTGTTCATCTGAGATAGTATTTACCTAATTTTAAGGTAAACTTGTCCCTGCACTCACTGTCCATTTTATCAGCAGCACCAGTGCAACTCACAATACGGCACTATTAAATCCAGATTACGATAAAGTAGATGCTTGGACATTATTTCTCTGTTTTGTAACTATAAGAAAGTAGTAAAATTGAATTTCAATAAATTGTGCATTCAGATACGTTAGTTGGAGCACCTGCATTGTACATGACTGATGAGCTTGACTTTGCACCACAGGTTTGTCAGAATTTTTATTCTCACTATACTTATGATACCATTGCAAAAGTAATATTTTACAAGTTTGATACTGTTTTAAATACAGGCCCACGCTAGCATAGACAGAAAGTAAATTCATGCTTAAACTAATACAGCAAAAAAATAATTGACAGTCACATGTGCACCCATTTTATACATGTTAATTAGTTAAAAGTGCATGCAAGTTTTAAAGAACAATAAATAACAATAAAATTGTGACTATTTTCTTTTGGACAGACTTGTTAGTGATTTATTTAGTCTACCCAGCATCCCTTTCTAAAGCTGACATGTTACATAATTAGGCTACTTATGTCAACAGACTTCAACATCAAATAACATTACAAATAAATGTGCACATATAACACTATTGTGAACAAATTAATGAATAATAATTTAATGTGTAAGATATTAATACTGTAAGGTATATGCAATGAGCAGTTTAAGAATAGAGCTGTGAGGCAAAATGTTTTACCTGTTCGAACTTGCACATAAAGGTGCATGCGCACACACGCGTGCGCGCAGACACACACACAAAGCCTTTAAACAACATAAACAGTTTGCCTTTGGTGTACAGACAGACTGTCTGTCCCTCACTCAATCCCTCAATCTTAAATGTCTCCTGGTTACAATTACAGAAAGGGAAAGAAAGTGAGTGGGTGTGTTGGTGATACCTGGGTCCTGTGGCGCCATCACCTGAATCCTGGCTACCTGCCTCACTTGGGGTGCCCGCGGATTTGCCAGTGGGAGACAATGTTGCAGGAACTGAAAGAGAATTCAAACACACAAAACCTTTTTCACAGTGCCACAAGTACACACATTTACATTCATGTAATTTAGGCTTTAATAAATGAGAGAACACAAGTCAATAAGTTAAAAAACAACCAGCTATAAAACAGTATTATCAATATGATCCTTTGCTAATTTTGTTCCATTGCCTAAATTTCTCCTTATCCCATAAAAAATTTACAGCTGTGCTACAACTGTATGTTACTGTACATTATACAACTCTACACTACTTACTACAGTACAGTACTACACAGTACATCAATTCACTAAAAGTAAAAAAAAGAAGAAAAAAAAGTCCTTTTTTCTGTTTTGGCATTTACTTAATATGTTTAACATGAAATAATATAAAATAATATAATAATTTAAATATTCAAGATTTGTTGGTGATTTGCCAACAATACATTATTTGAAGGTGGGATTTTAGTTTTTAAGAGTTCCAAATGTACTTTAACAGCATTTATTTTATTGTCTATGGGCTTTTTAACATATCACAAAAATAATTATGTGTTTTCACATAATAATAAGAAAGATGGTATATAACCATTTACTATATAATAATAATAATAATTATAATAATAATAATAATAATACACATCTAAAAATGACAAATAGGTCAATAAAAATTTTCCCCCTATATTTTTGGAATAAATACAATTATTTTCAGCTCAATTATTTTCCACTTTAATTCAAATCCGATACATAAATAGTGAATTGCAAGTGTAGTTCTATTGCAAAAACTAGATGCATTTTTTTTGCTTATCTCACTTAACCTTAGAAACTCCTTTTGTGGATGGTTCTTACAGTATGTATGTATGTATGCAATTCCAACAGATTTGAGCATTCTGATTATTTTTCTGATAACTTACTTATTTTGGGGCTAAATAAGCCAATTTCCTGTAAGATATTTTTAAGTTAGTTATATAATGAATCGGGGGGGGGGGGGGGGGGGGGGGGGGGGGGGGGGGGGGGGGGGGGGGGGGGGGGGGGGGGGGGGGGGGGGGGGGGGGGGGGGGGGGGGGGGGGGGGGGGGGTTCTCCGGTTTCCTCCCACAGTCCAAAAACATGGATCAAGTTAATTGAATTCTCCAAATTGCCCCGTTTAGAGTGTGTCTGTGTGAGTGAGTGTGTGCCCAGCGATGGATTGGCGCCCTGTCCTGGGTCTATCTGCCCAGCGCCCGAGATGTTCTCCCCTGGATGGGCATGGGGAACCCCACCGCGACCCTAATAGAGGATAAGCGGAAGATAATGAATGAATGAATGAATGAATGATATAATGAATCTATATAATGATGACTGATGTATTTTGTACACCATTATATAATGGTCTTCTGAAATGTGGTGTGGTGATTCGATTAAATTGTTAATTGAAATTATCTGTACAAATAATCAGCACATCCACTTATATATTATATATTAAGTTAAGTTATGCCTTTTATTGTTAATACAGTTAACAGGAAAAGATATGCTTTTAACAAGAAATTTTAAATACTTTGGAATTTAGTTAAATTTCGGTGCGAAAATTCTAGATTTGAACTCTTGGCTGAAAGCTTTTGAAGACAAGTCAGCGCTTTAGTCGCCTAATTGGTGTAGCCTGGAGCGCTGCTGCCCCCTTGCGTTTATTGTGTGAAACGAATCAGTATACTGTGTCATCATTGCGTTCTTTAACGGTTATAGTAAACTTTGCTCAGAAACAAAAGGTGGTATTGGAAAACGTCTGACCAACATCAGTTGTGATTCCCATGCTTTGAAGCAATGCCTCAGCCTCTCTCCTCTTCTTCTCCAGGTCAGAATCATCCTGAACAGCAGCAGGTTCCTTCTGCTGCTCGGCCTGAAACGAAACACGTTAAGCATGTTATGAACAGTGTACTGAACAGAAAGAAGCCCTAACTAGAAAGAAAATAATTAGGGAATATTTGTATTATTGTTATTAGTATTTGTTTTACAGTTAGGGCATTATGCATCATAAATGATAAAGGATGTATGACTATAAAAGTGAAAATAGCAACGTTAAATAATCTGCAATTTGTAGTCTAAAGGAATTTATAGTGTAATTTAAAGGGGGAGGGGGGGGGGGCGTGAGAACGTTTCGGGCGCTGGGCAGATACACCCAGGACAGGGCGCCAATCTATCGCAGGGCGCCAATCTATGGGCACACACACTAACACAAACACACACTATATGAGGCAATTTGGAGAATTCAATTGACCTTGATCCATGTTTTTTTGGACTCCACCCAGATTGGGATTCGAACCGGGAATCCCTAGTGCTGAAATGCGAACATGCTAACCACTAAGCCATCGTGCCGCCCTCAGCAATTCATTAATTTCACAAAGTTTTATTACTTACAAATAATATGTTCTTGCCTACTAATTTGCTTAATAACTGAGTATTTTATTTTCAATTTGTGACAGAAGCAATGCCTTACAATTAACATGCTACAAAATGATATGAGAACAAACAAGTTTTGGGTCAAATGTATGCAGATATGAAGGAAACCACCAACATTTTAAAATCTCTAACATTTACACATATACATTGAGGTCAAAACTGGGCCCTTGAGTAACAGCATTATGATTGGCTCAGTGTCTTAAATGTAACCATCGCGTTGCAACTGGAAAAATTATTCATATATTTATTTATTCTTATTTTCCTTATTTTAAGGACAACATAAAAATATCCAAACAATCTAATCCAGAGTGGTGGTTTCCAAGCTGTCACTCAAATGGCAGCTCCAGCGGTTTACTGTAGCTATAACAGCAACACAGGACGCCTGCGTGTCTAATCTTTGTGAGTCATTTAACTATGTTCATGGGTATGTGCATTCATTAAATCAACTTGATTGAAAAGCAAATACTATGGAGGCCAGAATTCTGAAGCGAAAACAACTTTTATTTTTCACAGTACCACCCTAGCCCATGCTGTAAATACCAGTCCCCGCTGTCATAGGGAAGAGTCAGCTGAATCGATCTGTGAATGACGGTTTTTTGCAAAAAAGTAAATAAGACCAAATAAAATGTCATGTTAATGCTTTGTTTTTTGTAGGTGTACTGTGGAACAGATTACTGTACTGTGTTCACAAAAGATCTCAATCCTATGCAGGCTGCAAACTAACTAAAATCATACATTGATCATAACAAAACTCAAGATAGACTTTCAGTCATATCACCATGTCCTAATTACTAGTTTCTGTCAAATGTGCCATTTATTTATTTTTAATTATTTTAACAAAAAGAACAGTTCAAAAAATGTTGCAACGACCACCTATCATCATAGACTATAAAATTAACTATATCGGTTTATTTATTTCCTCTGTCAATCACAATTGCTCCTGCCAAACCTTGTTGAAAATGGGCTCAGGAGAGGGCGGGAGCCCTTTTCATTTAAGTTTTACATCAGCTATTGCCTCATTAACAGCCAATTATAGATTCCAATGGCCTCATGGCAGCAATGGACTCCGTTACATGACAATCATTTTCCAAATTATCCATAAACCCAGGAAATTATGTCCATCATTTTAGCAGGGTATGTTTCTCGAAATAAATTCTACCGGTGTAATGATCATACACATGGAGGAGCAGCCTCTGCCTTTGGCATTTACACACCAGGATCACCATTTAACCTTTCATGATTCTGGGTGAAGGACCTAAATTATTTGCAATCTTGCAATGAGAAACACTGAACAATGAAACACATGTTAGCACAAAGTGGTGAACCACAACTCATTGTTGCTTGCAAATACTAAGGTTTTGGTAAATGCTCGTTTTACATCCATTAGCAGTTACTTGTCTGCTACTTGTCTAACTTTCACTTTAAAACTTGTAGTCTAATTTCCCCTCTGCGTGTTGCTGGCAATAACTTTTTTAATTAGTTTTACACTAATATGTTTTATCTATTCTTTGTTTGTTAAATGAAGGTTTTAGGTTGTAAAATCAGTTAAAATCAGACAGAAGGACAACTGTTCTGAAAATGGGGTTATTTTTAAAAAGATGTTTGTTAACGAGCAAACCAAAAAAGGCTTTTGTTTGTTGTTAGAAAACAGCAAGTTAAGTGTTTCACCTCTTTCTTCTTGCGTTCTTCCTCTTTCCTCTTCTTCTCCTCTCTAATTTGTGCGAGACGCTGTTTCTTTCTCTCCAACTCAGCCTTCAGCTCACTTTTGTCTGACATGGTTCTTCAGGATAAAAGACAGACATAAAAGGAATCACTCCCAATCACAGTAGTAAAACTTTTACCTACTAAACAATATAAGCAAGTTTGGAAGATTTCAACAGTTAAAACTGTCTTTATTTAAGCTTGAATTTCCTTTTAAACACCACTTACCCCTCCAGCATGGCAGAAAAAATGCCTGCTCTTAGCTTTCCTGAATGGATTAAACTTTTATTTGCTTTCCTCTGCACAAGGAACTGTCAGAAATAGCTTAAAACTAAAAACATGTACATCACAGATGTGTAATTATTGGTCTGGTTTAATACTTGGAACCAAATAAAAAGATAAAACAACAACATATTTATGCTTTTCAGATCACATTGCAAGTTCTCGTGATTTTATAGAAGACTGAGAATATAAAGAAAGCTTTGTTTTACTGTTAGCTGCAAAGTGTCAAGAATATATTACAATTAAAGAGGTCAGTGGGAATCTATCTGTGCAGGGAAGCCAGAACTCATGAGTGTCAGAATCCTTTCACTGTCGTTTTATATGGGGTTGTAATCAGAAGTTAAATGTATATTAGATATATCAAAATAAATACTTTGGCGGCACGGTGGCTTAGTGGTTAATACGTCCGCCTCTCAGCACTAGGGATTCCCGGTTCGAATCCCCATCTGGGTGGAGTTTCCATGTTCTCCCCGTGTCTGCATGGGTTTCCTCCGGGTTCTCCGGTTTCCTCCCACAGTCCAAAAACATGGATCAAGTCAATTGAATTCTCAAAAATTGTCCCGTATAGAGTGTGTTTGTGTGCATATCTGTGTGAGTGAGTGTGTGCCCAGCGATGGATTGGCGCCCTATTTGCCCCAGCACCCGAGATGTTTTCCCCTGGATGGGCATGGGGAACCCCACCACGACCCTAATAGAGGATAAAGTGGGAGATAATGAATGAATGAATGAATGAAAAATACTTTATCATATTGGTGACAAACACAGAGAATACAGTAGTAGTTGAACACGAGTGGAAGGTGATTTTTCCAAAAGATTAAAAGTACTATGTACTAAAAGTACTATTAATGCTGATTTCTTACCTTTTTTTTTTCAAAAAATGTTTTAATGTATATATTTACTAATGAGCTTTTCAATTTGTTTTCTCAAATGTTTAAATTAGCTCTCATATTATATATATATATATATATATATATATATATATATATATATATATATATTTTTTTTTTTTTTTTTTTTAAATCATTAACATTTATCAAAATTGGAATAAAATCCTGGTACTCATATTTAAGATGCATACTATCTGTACCAAGATTATACAACCCAAAAGCATCCGATAAAAACCTGACCCTGAGGCTGAGGTGTGCATTCAATCTAATTCTGTACTGAACATCAGATCAGTGATGTTCTAAGGAGGAGGTTTTGGAGAACGATGATGTTAACAGTTGTTTGTTAGCTGTTGCTAATGCTAAATGCGAGCCTTCAAGATTTACATGAAAACAAATCGAAGTCATTACATGTTTGGTTTCATTCTGCGAAAAAAACATCAGCGGGATTTCCACCTCAGAGTCGGAGTTCTAATGGCAGAAACCGAGCAGCAGTTATTGGATTTACTGAGCTCGGCTGCTCTGATGCTAACGTGTCTGCCAGAGCTGCGCGAACCACAGCACAAAGCCCCTATTAATTCAACATCAACCCGAACTATTCAATACTGACCACTTTTATATATATAAAAAAAGATAAAGAAATAATAAAAAACAGCGTGTGTGAAATAAGGTTTGAAACGTTGAACTAACCCGTTAGTTCTCTTCCTCTCTGACGGTACAGACTGTGAATGATGTTCGTGCAGCAGCTTCCGGCTACACCATCACTGTGACTCCGCCCCCAGCCCCGCCCCCAGCAACTTCCACGTCAATTATGTGTCCAAACCCCTCAATAAAGGGTGACCAGATGTCCCGCTTTGTGCGGGAAAGTCACGCAATTTCGTTACTTTTCAGGTGTGCCGCAAATTGAGACGTTGTTATTGAAGGCAGACAGTTTTGAAATGCGTGTTTTATAATCTGTCATTGGATGGCTGTGTTGTCTGTTATCGCGGGAGAGGCGGGCTGATTGGATGTCAACCAATCGGAAACCTGGACGCATGTTAAGGGCGCGCCCACCAACACAAACAATGTAATATACAGTATATATATATATATATATATATATATATATATATATATATATATATATATATATATATA
>JAFMOD010000075.1:582837-638480 GCA_019802435.1 Corydoras maculifer
CGCTAGGGATTCCTGGTTCGAATCCCCATCTGGGTGGAGTTTCCATGTTCTCCCCGTGTCTGCGTGGGTTTCCTCCGGGTTCTCCGGTTTCCTCCCACAGTCCAGAAACATGGAACAAGTCAATTGAGTTCTCCAAATTGCCCCATATAGAGTGTGTATGCGTGAGTGTCTGTGTGAGTGAGTGTGTGCCCAGCGATAGATTGGCACACTGTCCTGGGTATATCTGATCAGCGCCCGAGACGTTCTCCCCTGGATGGGCATGGGGAAGCCCACCGCGACCCTAATAGAGGATAAAGTGGAAGATAATGAATGAATGAATGAATATGTATATATGGCAGTGCATTAGTGTCCCACATTGTCCCACACAAACAAAGTCTTTGTCCTACATCTGGTGAATTGGAATCTGGTCACCCTACCTCAAAATCACAGAGTTTGTGTTAGTTTTCTCATTTCCATTAAATAGCAATGTTACCATGTTGCAGCATGAAAGCAAAATCTACGATTAAAACGGTAAGTATAATAAATTGTGTACATAATTAATTTATTTCGGGGATATACAGTATATGGAATTTGACATTGAGACTGTGTGACATTTCTATTCTAAAGCTAAATCGTGGCCAATAACGTTTTTCATCTTAAATTTTCAAAAGTATGAGGAAAAATAGTTTATTGTTATTTAATTTTTACCCAATAATTATATATTATATGTAATCTTATTTTTTAAATAGCATAATTTTGTTGCAATGTATGTTTTGCGTATAGAACGTAATTTTAATTTATATAGGTTCATAACACTTAGTTTGTCTCCTCCTTGTGGTGAAATATGATACATCGGTTAAAAATGCATGAAAGACGTTTTAATCCCGAGACATTTAAATTATGGGTCGTGCAAAGATAAAATACAGTGGATAAATACAGTACAAAACAGAGATTGAAGATTTTTTAATACTTCTAGATTATTAATACTTTGGATCAATCAAAACAGTTAGATCGTGAGAAATGCTATATATATTTATATTTATATTCTTTCGTTTTGGTATCAGTTTTTAGCATCAGATTTATTCTCTATAAAATGTATTTTGGAGTCTCAAGAACGAATTAACTGGATTCACGTTGATCTAAATGGATCAATTTTAGATTTGATTTCAGAAATCACAGGTTTCACTGTACATTTAAAAATGGCTTAGTGGTTAGCACATTCGCCCTAGCACTCTATATGGGACAATTTGGAAACCGGAGAACCCAAAGGAAACCCACACGGACACGGGGAGAACATGGAAACTCCACCCTGATGGGGATTCGAACCGTGAATCCCTAGCACTGAGAGGCGAACATGCTAACCACTAAGCCACCGTGCTGCTTTTTCTAAATATTCATTCATTCGTTATCTCCCGCTTTATCCGGTTCCCCATGACCATCCAGGGGAGAACGTTGCTGGGCAGATAGACCCAGGACAGGGCGCCAATCTATCGCTGGGCACACACTCACTCACACAGACACACACTATATGGGGCAATTTTGAGAATTCAATTGACTTGATCCATGTTTTTGGACTGTGGGAGGAAACCGGAGAACCCGGAGGAAACCCACGCAGACACGGGAAGAACATGGAAACCACCCAGATGGGGATTCGAACCGGGAATCCCTAGTGCTGAGAGGCGAACGTGCTAACCACTAAGCCACCGTGCCGCTTTTTTTAACTATTTCTAACTATCTTTGTTTTAAATTGTATTATGAAGATTGATCGCGTTGCAGATGCGAAAGTTGAAATTTTTTCAGGCAAATTAGCGGTCTTCCTGTGAAATGACGTAGGAACAGCGGCTACGTCCAAAATAGCATACTACACTACACTATGTAGTGAATAAGAAAGCACCCGCAGTTGGAAGGTGACGTCCTTACTAGTATGCCGTGTTTTTGAGGTAGGGCGTGCTGTGCTTATCGGCTTTGGGGTTTCGCAGTTGTGTGTGTTTCTGTATTATCTGAGATGTTTGGCTCCGGGGTTTTACTGTCACTGCGTTTGTAAGTTCTCAGTCAGGTGAGTTACTGCGTCTAGTTGTGCAGCGTTAACTGTGAGACGATAAAACAGAAAAGCTGCCACTGATGTTCCCTTTTGTTGTGTTTTGTTAACGATTCAGACACTAAAGTCGGTAACCCGTAGCATATCGACCAGAATGAGGATTTTGAGGACTTTAATGAGCAACGCTTCGATCGGGAAGCTGGTGGATCAGTACTCCAGGTTCTCTCCGTCTCCTCTCTCTATGAAACAGTTCCTAGACTTTGGTAAGATTCCCCTGTGAGAAAGCAAGCCCTGTATCTGTCTTCTTTCTTTAATTGGATTCTCTGTATCTACTTCTAGGACTCGTGAAAATGTCATGCTGTTGGTTATGTTATAATATAATTATAATAAAAAAGGCACGCTCGCCTCTCAGCTCTAGGGATTCCCGGTTCGAATCCCTATCTAGGTGGAGATTCCATGGTCTACCCGTGTCCGCGTGGGTTTCCTCCGGGTTCTCCAGTTTCCTCCCACAGTCCAATAACATGGTCAAGTCAATTGAGTTCTCCAAATTGCCCCATAGACAGTGTGTCTCTGTGAGTGAGTGTGTGCCCAGCGATAGATTGGTGCCCTGTCCTGAGTGTATCTGCCCAGCACCCGAAACGTTCTCCCCTGGACGGGCATGGGGACCCCTCCCCGCCGCGACCCTTATATAGGATAAAGCGGAAGATGATGGATGGATGTAAATTCTACTCCCACAATGTTGCCTAATATATTGTTTTGTGATTCTGCTGTAGGTTCAGAAAATGCCTGTGAGAAAACCTCGTTTACTTTCTTGCGGGAAGAGCTGCCCGTGAGGCTGGCAAACATAATGAAGGAGATCAATCTACTGCCAGATAACTTACTGAGAACACCTTCCGTGCTCTTGGTACAGAGCTGGTGAGTCGACGCTTTAGTGGTAAACTAAAAGATATGGACAGACAGCTCACTGACTTAAGCATTACACCAGTGACAGGCAATCTCAGCTTGACAATTTTTTTTAAATGCACAATGTTAATGTTACTGTTACTGCAGAGCACTGACTGATTCCTGCTCTTGCATAGTCTTATTGAATACTGATTCAGTTCTGGGTTTCTCTGATTAAACTGATATAGCACTGGCAGCTCATCAGGTTACTGGTCTTATATTGGGAGCTTTGTTGGTTTTAAACCATTTCTAAACACTGATCAGACTACTCTGAATACTGTGAGTGAGCACATAAACCCATTAGCACAGAATGCTGTTTCTCTAACATTATTACCACCGAATACTAATCACAATACTACTATTAAAACTAAATGCTGTCTTAATACAGATCCCGTACTGTTGTTCAACCACATACATAAAATTAATGGATCTATTTTGCTTGTTGTGAAGGAATTTGTCCTTCACATTTAACCAATACATGCAATAAAACGCACACATACACACGATGAATGAAGTGAGCACACGTGTCTGGAGCGGTGGAGCAGCCATATATATATATGTGGGCTGGGAATGATTTGTGGTTAGATGCCTTGTACAAGGTTCAATTCAGTCATAGTACTTATTGGGACCAGGAATGAAAATGTGAAACTTCAGATTGCACGGCTGTTTTTTTTTAACCAGAAGCCTATTACGATCGACCCGATTTCAGACGGCCAGCAGTACAGAATACTCCTTTCATGCCATTATCAGCACAGACTATTGATTACATATAAAAATGAGCACAGCAATCTTTTTATTTATGTGCAAAATTTCTGAATATTGATTTAATGTCCTAATTTCTGTCGACACTGTACAGGTATTAATCAACCAGAGCAAAAAATAAAGAGATTTGATTAAAAAGCCTGTTTTGATTGATCAGGTGTACACACTTGTTAAATCTGTAAGCTTTTTGTACAAGTATTTTACAGAACTACAATATTTAATTTAATCATGTGAAATACAAATTAAAATTTTATTTTCTATTTCAGGTACATTCAAAGTCTTAAAGACATCCTTGCATTCAGGAATAAAGATGTAAATGATAATAAAGTTCTGTCTGAGTAAGTGCTTAAGGTCAAGTGATTTTTAAGTGAAGTTTTTAAGTGCAATCAAAAGAATACATGCATAGTTTAGTAGTTCTTAAAAGTTGGTAAAGCTTTTTATTTTATTTATAATTTTGCATAAATATAATTAACATGACAGGTCCTATAAGAAATGAGAATGATTCAGTATTATTTATCTATAGCTGGCAAAATATGTAAAATAAAAAAAAAAAAGTTATGTGCAATGTCTGTAGAATGTTGCATTCTTTTACATCTTAAGAGACCTATTAAAGTCTGATCTTTACAATATGAGTTTAAAAAAGTGAGTTATGACACAGGTAAAACAAAATGTTTGAAACTCTCATGCAGAGCTGTAAAAGCTCATCAGCCTGCAAACTATAGAAAGAATTTGAATATGATAAATCCACAAATGCATACATTTTGAAACTGAAGAAATAGCATTGCATTAATCTACAAATTCTGGGTAACCTCTAAAGACTAAAGGCGTCATGTTGATTAATGTTAATAAATCCACAATCAAGAAATCATTGAATAACAATAACAGCATGCCTGGATTGCCTTGAGCAAAATGATGCTCTCCAGAAACAGCATCATTACCCAAATAAGCGTGTTAAATTTTATGTGGATAGGTCAAAAGGCAGCTTAATTATGTAGCATAATAAATAATTTCTATAAACCAAAACACATTTGGAAAAAGATAAGTACTGCATTTGTAAAACATGGTGCATTTAGGCATTTTTTTTTTTAAGTTAAGTAAATTCTTAGAAAGTTTTTAAACAAAAGGAGGCCAAGATATGGTATAAACCTTGTACTGAAGTTGGGATTTAAAAGTCTTGTGTAAATTACAAATTTAATAATGAGTCAGGACATCTGTTTATAAAGTTTCATGACAAAATGTTTCCTGTAGCAAGATAGGAACACTGATCAATTAAGTATTGTGCTTTTAAGATAGTGTTCAATTCAGTCATGATCTAAAATTTTATGGAGCAATCCATGTGAATAAACCCACCAACAGCCCAGAATCTGTATGCAGAATTAGAATAACAATATTCAAACTGAATAATATTGATTAGTTACTGCTGTACAGCGGAGTCACAAGATATAGAAAGCATAATTTTTTTTACATACTTTTGTTCCTTACAAGTATGTGTTAAAGGATTGTGGTTATTAATAAATAAATAAACTCATTTGTGTAACTAGGTTTGTTTTAACTGCATTTCAGAGCCTGATGATCAGATATGTTTTGTCATATTTCTGCAGAAATATAGAACATTTCAAAGTGTTTCCAAACTAATAATATTATTTTAAATACATTTTTCAAACATTAATTTAGTGTTTCTGCAGTAACTGTACATGTTATTCTGTTTCACTCAGTTTCACAGATACAGTCATTAAGGTGCTTAACAGGCATAATGACGTGGTGCCCACCATGGCTCAGGGTGTGGTGGAGTACAAGGAAGCCTATGGCACAGATCTGATTACCAGTCAAAACATGCAGTATTTCCTTGATCGTTTTTACATGAGCAGAATATCTATCAGAATGCTCCTCAACCAGCACTGTAAGTAGTAATATTGTGGAAATTAAAATGATGGGAGGTAGTGCACCAGTATACTTTGAAGCGATTTTTTTCTGCCTGTTGCAGCATTGCTGTTTGGAGGGACAGTGCGAGTGAATCCTGCTCATCCTAAACAAATAGGCAGTATTGATCCTTACTGTCGAGTGACCGATGTAGTTAAAGGTGAAACACATTACAATCTCATTCTTGTTAAAATTACATTATTACAGCTTGTGACAAGATGCATTGATAAAATTTTTACCATGAATCATTGAAAAATTAGATGGGTAGTACCTCATTGCTTAATGAAAAAAATACTAACCATTCACTTACATGTGGACTTGTACGGAAGTCTATCTCTTTGCTGAAATGGCAATGCCACTTTCACAAACCATATGTTAACAACCGCTTTATTGAGAACATGTTTTAAAAAATCATCTGAACATAAGGTTGGAAAACGCTCAAAATAATGGCAAAAAACTTAATTTGCCCATGGCATATGCATATTCCTAACTGACATGCCAAGATTCATCAGATAGTTTACAGAAAGCATAAGAAATCATTTTGAAGCATGAGATAACCAACAGAGTGAACGCCTTTGTGCTGTTCTGGAGAAGACTTGGTTCCACTGTCTTTTTAAATGTAAACAATCCTGGCCAAGACCTCATGTAACTAGAGCAAAATAAATGTAATTTGCTGAAATACAGCAGCACAGGACATACACTGTGATTAAAGGTAAATTAACTCAAATGCAGTGAAAATTTGAAACTTTTTGGCCAGGTAATGTGATGATTAGATGTCTATATACTTTTGAACATGACACGTCCAGTATTTGGACATAACGGCTATGATTTTCCTTACTATAAATTATATAGTTACTGTAACTATATATTTTAACTATAAATTATATACAGTAGTTACAGAATTGCGGAGGTTTTTAAGACTTGACAGTAGAATATTTGGTTTTCATCTTAAACCATTAACCAAAAGAAAGGCCTAAATTTTCTCAGTGTTTGTGGTAAAGAATTTATTTTTTTCGGTTGAATGAAGTGCTGCTGTTTTATTATGACAGATGCGTATGAAAATGCTCGGGATTTATGTGACCGATACTACATGAACTCACCAGAGTTATGCCTGGAGGAATGCAACGGTAAGGAATACATTTCACTACATTATTTATAGCTGTATCGTGTGAAGAGAATAAAACAATAGTACTTTTTGTGTGACCCTCTTTACAGGTAAAGATGCAAATAAGCCGATAACAGTGGTCTATGTGCCATCTCACATGTATCACATGGTGTTTGAATTATTTAAGGTACTGTGGGAATTTACCATGCATTATGCTTTGTATGCAGAATAAATACAAATATGTATTAAGGAATTGTCTTAAGAAAATCTTGACTTGCTCTTGATTTTTATAACCTGCTCTGGCCTACACTTTTACAGGCTACTAATTTTCATACAGGGATGCTCTTACTATTTAAGGACTTCTGATCTAATTATATTCTCTGTGACTCCTTCAGAATGCAATGCGAGCCACTATGGAGCAGCACGGTGACTCTATGGATTTTCCTCCAGTTCATGTTCAGATTGTGTTGGGAAAGGAAGATCTTACAGTCAAGGTGCATGCACAGCTTTAACTTTTTTTTTCTAGTTACTCAACAACACACACACACAATGCCATATGTTTTGAAGCTCACTGTAGGATTAGTTAATAAACTTGATGAACAAGTCTACATGTACTTGAGTAATTCAATCTGAACGTACATGTCACTCCGTCATCATACTGTTTCACTATCATGGCTGTGTGGTGGCAGTCAGTCCTGTTCATTATTCTAGTTCAACTGAAAGAGATGACCCCATAATAAGCATGATGGGGTTTATGTTTTGATTGATTCCAGCTCATGGATGTTTCTTTACCCTGATTTTACCTCACAAAAAAGGGTAACAAAGTCTAGTAAAACCTTGTTTTATTATTTATATCATTTATTAGTGTAAGATGAGATTTGAAATGCTGCCTTTATCTTCTCATATTTCTAAGTGTGAGCTGGTCAATGTACCAAATTGAAGGTAAAAAAAATTTGGTCTATTGGCATCTGATAATTAATGACTGCCATGCACATGCATAATAAATGACTGATATAGCCTATAAAACATCAAAATACTGTAATTTGGCTTTATTTACATGTATTGTCAATGCTTAAAATCCATAACACTTTGCTTTAATAGGTCAGTGATCAGGGAGGTGGGGTACCACTCAGGAAGATTGACAGATTGTTTACCTACACATACTCTACTGCCCCTCGGCCTCAGACAGATACATCACGCGCTGCACCTCTGGTCAGTTCAAAGTTACAGAATAGCTTTGATTAAAACATGTGTGTAAGTAATTTACTTGTAACATGGCACAAACGATCATTTCAAGGATGGACAAGGTTACTGATACATTACCGGGGAAGAAGGGGTTGCGAAGGGTGTCCAAACTTGTTTATAAGCCTGTATGATGTGTGGGAGCATGAGTATGGCCATTGCTTTAACCTTGCCCTGGTTAAAGCTGTTACATGTTTCAGGCAGGATATGGTTATGGGCTGCCCATTTCCAGACTGTATGCCAGGTACTTTCAAGGAGATCTTAAGTTGTACTCTATGGAGGGCTATGGTACAGATGCCATTCTTTACATCAGAGTAAGTGTTTGTGTACGTCTTGATTTCTCTTTCTTATACAAAGTTCCGGATTGTAAGTGAAATGTGCACTCTTTCATTTTTAAAGGCACTTTCAACTGAATCAATTGAAAGGCTGCCAGTGTATAACAAGTCAGCATGGAAGCATTACAAAACCATGCAGGAGGCAGACGACTGGTGTGTGCCAAGCAAGGAACCCAAAGACATGACCACGTTCCGCAGCATGTAGAGAAGCCTTCACATTTTTTACACAAAATATCAATAAGAATTTTTTTTTTGCAGATTTAATTTTTACTATTTGATGCTACTGAAATGTCTTTGCGCTTGTATTTGGGTTTTGTTACAGATTTTAGTTGTTACATTTCTTGATGCCTGCTGAATGTTACACGGTATTTATGTTCTAACCTGAATTGAAGTTTTGTGGCATTTAAATATATTTTTTAAGAAAAGCAGTTTATTTCGTGAAACAAAAACAAATCTTTAAATATATTTAAAGCGGCTGCCAGCTCGTTGCTTGGTAGAGGCAACAATAAATGTAATCTATAAATAAGGTCAAAATGATTTTCTCAATTGACCCAAACATTACTTATTTATAATTTATATATATATATATATATATATATATATATATATATATATATATATGACCTTATACTATATGATATAATATATGACCTTATACTGGTATTGTTAGACATTAAAACACTCTATGGGTTGCATCAATTCTGTATGTTATGATCTAGCGTCTTAGCTACCACTTGCTAATTGAGCACTTAAGTTATGTCTAAAAATCTCCTTGATCATGATCTGCAGTAAATAAATGTTTTGAACCTGCTACATGGAACCTGCTTTGTTGTATAGTTACATCACTCTTAATACCTTTGTGTGGTCATCCCCAGAAAGAACAACGACAAAGTGCAACTACCAACAGATGTGCAGTAGAATTTGCATGGAGCAATAATTAGTATTATGGCTCTTAATCTCATCATTCAGAAGATACAGTTTTGTACAAAAGTAAAAAACAAAACTCATAGGGTTTCTAAACACATTTACCATGAAACATGTAATTAATTTATGGAAAACCCTGGTCATTTTTATTACCACCCCTATATTAGCCTCATGTGTCTGTGTCTGGTAAAAGTTTGCAAATTCTATTTCACCCACTTCCCGTTATCCGATTAAGCTAAAACTTTGCCCCATCATCGTTGATGACAACACATGAATCAATATAAAAAATGACCAATTATTGAACTAATTAGTGGTAATTAATTCATTTTTTTTCTATGGATAAATGGCCCATTTTCTAAAGTAATAAAGTAATCTAACATGATATAGGGGTGGTTTTTAAATTTTAATTTTATAAATTAATTACATGTTTCGTGGTTAATATGTTTAGAACATCTTTTGTACACAAATGGATCTTCTGAATGATGAGTGTTTAAGAGCTTGTTCTATTGACTTTAGCACTTGGAGCCAGAGGGCCAATATAGGTTAAGGGGTCTATGTTAACTGCATTAACCTTTTTTTTTTATTTGGACTTTGTGTATGATCTATAGAGCTCTAGGAATGTTCTTTAAAAGATTGTTGACTTGTTTTAAAGGAAACATTAAATCCTGATGCACTGTCTCTGCCTTCTACTGTATTTGTCCTCTGTAACGTTGCTTCATTTTGTGCATTAAAAGTTAGTGGGAAATGGGACATACCAAGTCAATCTTCATTACACTGAAAATAATGTTTCTGATGGGACACAAAATTAACAAAATGAAAGCCAAAAAGATCAAAAAGCCGGGTGAAGATAAATTTATTGGTGCAGCTTATATAATCGTACCAGAGAAATGAGTGGGAGTGCACTTCTCTCATGGTCTTGCAAACAGTTCTATAGCCAAGCAATCAAACCAATTTATACAAGAAAATCCGCTGCGGCAGGTAGTAAAGCAAAGGCGCTCACAAAAATCTTCAACCAGACTTGGGACTTCAAGTTTTTTGTTGTTTTATTTTCTAAGAAAACATTTTGATCTGTACCCTAGTCTGATACTAAACTAGTGACTTACAAGCTTCTACACTAGATAGTGAGCTTTACACAAGCTGCATTCTTTAGGTTTAAACTATCCACAGTTTGCTTTAAATGGTTCTCTATGAAAAGTATGAAAAGTTGTTTTTCCCTATTAGTTTACAGGCCTGTAGAAAATATGATTTGCACATTAAAAAAAAAACCTTCCCCTTTGCTTTAGAATAGACAATATATAGTGCTTTTACTAAATGACTGTACAAACTTTCAGCGAAAACAGTCTATACAGGAACACAGGACAGAACTTGTAAAAACAGATATAAAATGTTTTGTCATTTAAATGTTAGTGGCATTTTTGTGCGAAAACAGCTCGCCTTAAACCTTGTTCCCTTGATACAGGTAAGAAAATCATAAAATCAAAACAAAAGCGTTTGGATACCCCAAAACCACTGTTCTGCACACTGGTTGGAAATAGTCTTCTCGAACCAATGCACTTTAACCTTCAAAGGTTTCAGTTTTGTCAGCAAGTTTAAAAAAAATGCTCCTAGAATGTGGAAAGATAAGAAAAGTTATATAAAGTGATATAAAGTATATACACCACTGCTCTAAATTTTTAAGGCATAGTGTGAAGTTTCCACAGATTTGGCAACTAGAACATTTCAACATGCTGCTGCACTGATATTAACAAATCATTTACATAAGAGCTGACGAGTTATCCACACACCTGTCCGTTGCTGCTCTGCTCAATAAGATCCAATAAATGTTGAACTTGTTCTGTCGTCAACAGACCACATCGTCTGTTCTACCTTTTTTTAAAAACCTGACCATTAAATGGCCATCAGCTGCCTGTTTGACAAAATCGACATCGTGCAATGAGAAACAGAGAAATGACTCTCAGCAGACAGAGTCATTGTTGCCGGACAGTCTCCTGCTTCTTCTGGCTTCTTTCTCGCGCTGTTTCTCCAGCTTCTCCTTGGCTTTTTTTATGTCCTTTAACTTCTTTTTGATCATAGCCCGGTCACTTTGGCTAGAAACGCCAAGCACCTGTATCAAGGGTAAAAAAGCTTGATTAGACATGTTCAGCTGTTTGTAAAATAAATAAATAAACAATTTATTTTACTTAATGCATTTATATAATCAAGTTTAACTTTATTTATTTACATAGCACTTTTTACAATAGTACATTGTCTCAAAACAGCTTTACAGTGTTGCAAGCCTGAAACCCCAAGGAGCAAGTCGAAGCAACAGTGGGAAGAAAAAACCTTGTGAGGACTGAGGCATCAACATAATGTCAATCACATTATTTTTTTTACACATGAGTATTTACATTTGTTTAAAAACAGCAGTACCTTAAGAGTTCACATTAATTTGGTACATTTTGCATAAACCTTTATTGTATACACTACTATACAATAAAGATTCCACAGTACGTATATTGTATTATTAGTTATGTTTTTGTGCTGCATTAGCTATGCCGTGAGTGCATATAATACTACCTGATGGTAACTGCTAATGTAATACCCAAAGAACAAATTCATCAGTGTTTGCACCTGAATAAGTCAATGTTTGTGTAAAGAGTTAAGTGTTGTAAGACTGCTGCATTTGTAGGGAAAGCTAACAATTTATTTGCATGACCTCAAAATAATTCATTCAGAATGTCTTACTAACAATAAAAATATGTCAAGGGTGAAAGCCAGTACATTGCAACACAGCTTATAAAATGTTATAATGTGGTTAGTGTGGAAGAATTTAACTGGCCTGTACAGAGCTCTGACCTGACAGTAATTATATTATACAATAATACATTTACTGTCTCAATTTAATAACTGCCCGTAGGCTACTTTATAAGTTGTTTTACAGAGTATACGGTCATACATTAAAAACAAAGTTCTTAAGCACATATTTGTTTAAGCAATCTTAAAAACATCTGACTTCAGTTTTACTCACTTTAAGTTTTTCGCTGTCTAGGTTCATAAGCTGCTGTCCATCAATTCCATGACTTGTAAACTCAGAAGTGTATTGGTCCATGTTCATGCCCATCAGCCAGTGGCAGACCTGTTGAGTTGTCCACTCAGAGACTGGGCGATTCTGCCACTGATAGTCTTTTCCTCCAGAGCAAGGCTCATTATCCAGTGTCTGTAAGGATTGAACCATTTAATGACAAGCTCAGCTTTGCAGTGTCACACTTTCTCATCATTCTAAAAACTTTGTCATGAGGAGAAAACATACTAGCAATAATACAATACATAGAATATATTACACCATTCATGACAGCTGCAAAGTAATTAGTCCTTGGCTTTGTTTTTTGTTTTCTAACCATGCACAAGAATGTCAAACATTTTAGCCTTCATGGCATGCAATGTGCAGCATCATAAAAATAAAAGACCAGAAAACAACAAAAGTCAGATAATTGATAAGATTCATTAGTGGCAAACCTGAAAAGATTCCAGTGCAATAGGGATGGGATATTCACAGTGAAGACCAAGAAAGGGTACAGCAACTCACAATACACTTTCACTATTGCCTTTGCCAAACAAACCAGGCATGCAGTAAAACATTCCAATTATGATCCAAACCCAAACGAACCACACAGGCCATAATAAAAGGATGCTCTTACTATACACATTTCAACCATCTAGGCCACCATTAGGATGGTCCACAAATTCACTGTTCTCCACTCACCTCACTTGACGAGAAGGTAAGAGTGTGAGATCGGCCTGACAGGTTGGGCTCAGTCACTAGACCTGCTAATTCTGAATTCGGACTGCTTGCATTTGAATCATCTAGCACTGACAAGCTCTGGAACACAACAACACACACATGTAGCTGCTGGATTTGATGTGTTTAAATATAAAGAGCAGCCTGCTTTGAAGCGGTTTGCTTGGGGCTTTTAAACAGCAAACCAAACCTTCAAAAGGGCTTTGACAATGCAAGTTATAATAGGATTTACATATATAAAATGTATGTGGTGTGTTGGTCTTACACCTGAATTTGGGATTAAATTATACTTTAGTAATTTTATCTATAAAGAAATTTGTAAATTTTCAAACCCACACTGCAGAATAGTTATTTACCAGCATTATACTGAACTTAATTACATTACAGAAAAACGAATCTGAGTCATCTGCACTATGACAAATCAGCAGCCAGTTGCATCAGCAAACTTATCTGAAAATAGTTTTAAAAACATACACCCTACATGAAGTTGGTTCAAATATACTGTAACAAAAAAAAAAAAAACTAACGTAGGAATTTATAAAGAAAAAAAATACTATATGTTATAAATATAGACAGCGTAGAGAGGCGGAGTGGGTAGTATTTCACCTCACAGCAGTTTCAAGGTTTTAAAGGTTTGCATGTTTTCCCAATGTTTCTTTGTTTTTTTGTTCTCAACAGTTAATAAATATGCTATCATGTGATTGAAGTGGCAAAAATTACATTTACCCTAGGTTTAAAACACATTTGTCTGAATGTCTGTCCTGTGATGAACTTGCATGCTGTCAAAGGTATTTTCCAAGCTTTACCCTCATGAGCACTTCAGAGCAGTAAACCCTATTATTCTGACCAGAATAAGTGGCTTCCAAAATGAAAGGATGAATTTTAAATCAATAACTCGCATTTCTTCATCTGTAAGCACACTTTTTTCACAAGTGGGTCAATGGCTACCTTACATTTCAAGCACAGCAATTCAATAACACAAACAGTAAACCCAAAGTAAGTGCATCTTATTTTAATCATGCCATGCACCTGCACCTTCTCCTGTAACTGAATTAAATAGGTTACAGCAAAGATCAGGCCACTCGATTATTTAATTATCACAGAAAAAAATGTTGCTGCATTTGGATACTGAATTAATTATTTCACTTATTATTTTAATTTGTAATAATAGTCTCAACATTTCAGGTTATGTGCACAGCATGTCAAATGCTGTAGTTCCTGTTAACATTAGCAAAGGTCACGACTGTATTGTATATTATACTTGTAGTTTATTAGTTTAAAACGATAGACATAAAACTATATATTATGATGAAAAATAAAGATTATCTTCAGTCTAAAATTACAAAATACAATTTTTCTTTTATATTAGAAGATAACAGCCACCATGTAAATCTAAATTACAATTATCTAAAAACAATATGAGAAAGACTAGTGTTTGTTCTTACTTGACTTTATAACAGTACAATAAATAAGGCAAATGAATGGTAAATGATGTAAAATGTTTTGTGTTGGGGAACTTGGGTGGCCAAAAAAAAACAACACTGCATGGGTTTTAATTTTTTTATCTAACCCAGGATGGCCAAGAATTCCAAACATGTGACAGTCAGGTGTCCACATACATGTACGTATGGTATGGAAAATTATTTTTACACTCTTGTGAGGTTTCTCAGCAGCTGATATGTGATCTGTATGCAAGCAATCAGGAGCAAATGGGGCTGCACAACAAAAAGGTACAAGCCCAGGGCTGACTCCAGGACACTTATAATCTACTATCTAACCAAAAGGAGAATAAGGGATGTTTAGCATTGAAGCAGGACCAGAACTGTCAACAGATGACAAAAAAACAATATGTACAACTAACTACTGCACTAAAACTACTGCACTAATTTACTAACTTAACACAGAAAACATAACCATGGGAAAACATAACAGAAGGACACAATAAGGTTAGAGTCTATAAAGATTCAAATATCTAAGGCTCACTCAATCACTACAGCAATAGAAACATTACACTTGAGAGAAGTGATAAACATGCAGGTAACCAGATTCTACTTGTATGCAGACATGTGCAGGCATGAACTAAGGTTAATCCAGGACAAAACTACTACTGCAATACTAAAAATATTAGTAACACACTAGCCAGACTAAGAAAATTACTAGAAAACAATTTTTCACTAGGATTCCAGTAAAAAATACTGTACCAATTCTAAGGATCGACTGAATAGAGAAGACCAGGAGAGGTTTGTCTGTTTGGAAAAAAGAGACATTAACTGGTGTGACCATAGACAGACGTCCTCCCATTTATTACTGTAAAGCTAGAAAATGTGGTGCAATGTTCATAGAACATTATATCCTATTTCAACCCGCCTCTTCTGTCTCTTTCAACTTCTTTTTCAAATTTGTTCCAATTTTCACCTTTATACATTTTAAATTTCACTACATTAAACAAAACCTTCACCTCCATTTTCAATTTGTATTACTACAGATCATATGGTTAGCTACAACGGACACTTTTGCATTTATCCTCAACACATGACCACCAACTGTTTATACACATGACCACTAAAATGATAACACAAACATAAAATTTTTACATAAATTCTTTTATGGAAAAGGAATGAAACAGCTTAAGGTTATATGGGTCACTATTGAAAAATAGCTAAGTGACATATGTAAAATGGAAATATAAACATGAAATGAGGCACACACAGCGAGGAAACAAAGTATTTGAGCACCCTGCGACTTTGCAAGTTCTCCCACTTCCAAATCATGGAAGGGTTTGAAATTTTCATCTTAGATGCATGTCCACTGCGAGAGACAATAAAAAAAAATCTGGAAATCACAATTCATGATTTTGTTAATAATTTGTGTGTTTTTAAATTTGTGCAAATTAGTATTTGAACACCTGCCAATCAGCAAAAATTTTGGCCCTCAAAGACCTGTTAGTGTACCTCTAAAAACTCCACCTCCACTCCACTTATTATTCTTAATTGGATGCACCTGTTTGAGGTTGTCAGCTGCATAAAGACACCTGTCCACCCCACACAATCAGTAAAACTCCAACTACTAACATAGCTAAGACCAAAGAGCTGTCCAAAGACACCAGAGACAAAATTCTCTAAAAAAAAAAAAACTTCACAAGGCAGGAAAGGTCTTTGGGGCAATTGCCAAGAAGCTTGGTGAAAAAAGATTAATTGTTTGAGCAATTATTAAAAAATGGAAGAAGCTAAACATGAATGTCATTCTCCCTCGGACTGGGGCTCCATGCAAGATCTCAGCTCGTGGCATATCAATGATCCTAAGAAAGATGAGGAATCAACCCAGAACTACACGGGAGAAGCTGGGCAATGACCTGTTGAAAGCTGGTACTACTGTTTCCAAGGTTACCGTGGGTAATACAGTAAGCAGTCATAGTTTAAAGTCATGGATGGAAAAGAAGGTTCCCCTGCTTAAGTCAGCACATGTCCAGGCCCTTCTTAAGTTTGCCCATGACCATTTGCATGATCCAGAGAAGTGAAGGGAGAAAGTTCTGTGGTCAGATGAGACCAAAATAGAACTTTTTGGTCTTAATTCCACTTGCCGTGTTTGAAGGACGAAGAATGATGAGTACCATCCCAAAAACACCATCCCTAATGTAAGTCCCTCACATAAGTTCTGTCGCTTATTCATGTTGTGGAAACAAAAGCTTATAACCTGACTTTAAATTCATCCATTGGTTTTAAAGATGACTCATATGAAAGCTGAAACCCTCCCAAATGAGATTAAATTTACGAAAATAAATTTGCTTCACTGCAGAAATATTGATAATTTAATGAACACAGAAAGGTCAGATTTTGTCAAGACAAAAGTTTTGTCCCCTTGTCATATAATGCACCAAATCCTAGTTTACAGCCTCACCTGTACTCACTAATTGATTGGTAATTAGTGGGTGTGTATAAAAAGAACTCCAGCACCCCAGACCTTCTGTTGCACTGCAACTTGACTTCTGACAACATGCCAAAAATCCATCCTGCGACCAAAGCCTTGATTATCAAGACGCTGAAGACCAAATCCACTGCAGAGGTGGCTGGCACCTTTAATGTGTCTCAGCGTCAAGTACAAAGAATTACAAAAACATTTGAAGAGACTGGAAACGTTTTTCACAAGCCCAGGTCCGGCAGCCCCCACAAGACAACTGCTCTGGACGAACGTTTGTTGGTTAGAAAATCCAAAGCCAGTCCCTCTTCCACTGCAGCAGAGCTCCATCAGCCCTGGTCACGTCAAGTCCCTGTGTCAACTAGAACAGTTTGTAGGATTCTGTCTCGAAATGGCCTCCATGGTTGAATCAGTGCCCAGAAGCCAGCACTAAACAAAAGGCAGGTAAAAAAAAACGTGTGGCATTTGCCAAGGCCCACAGCCTGCTAAACGGATGGACACTGGAAAAGTGGCAGAAGGTGTATTTCTCAGATCAATCTTCAGTTGAATTACACCACAGCCACCGCAAATACTGCAGAAGACCTTCTGGAGCCCGAGATTTACCCAGAAAACAGTCAAGTTTGGTGGTGGAAAGATCATGGTCTGGGGTTACATTCAGTATGGGGGTGTGCAAAACATTTGCAAGGTGGAAGGCAATATCAATAGCCTAAAATATCAAGAAATATAAGCTACATCTTACATTCCTAATCATAAAAGGGGTCAGATTTTGCAGCAGGATGGTGCTCCATCTCATACATCTATCTCTACATCAAAGTTCCTCAAGGCGAAGAAGATCTCCAGGACTGGCCAGCCCAGTCACCAGACATGAACATCATTGAGCATGTTTGGGGTAGGATGAAAGAGGAAGCTTGGAAGACAAAACCAAAAATCTTGATGAACTCTGGGAGGCATGTAAGACTGCATTCTTTGCTATTCCTAACGACTTCATCAATAAATTGTATGAATCATTGTCTAACCACATGGATGCTGTCCTTCAAGCTCATGGAACACACACAAAATATTCAATATGGCTCTAATAGCATCACAACATCAATTACCAGTGTTATGAAGCATATCTTTCTATATATGAAGTAAATTATTTGTTTGATTTTCATATTAATTTCTGCAGGCGACAAAACTTTTGTCTTGCCAAAATCTGACCTTTCTGTGTTCATTAAATGATCAATATTTCTGCAGTAAAGCAAATTTATTTTCATAAATTAAATCTCATTTGGGAGGGTTTCAGCTTTCATATGAGTCATTTCTAAAACCAATGGATGAATTTAAAGTCAGGTTATAAGCTTTTGTTTTCACAACATGGATAAGCGACAGAACTTATGTCAGGGACTGTAAAACATGGGGGTGAAAGCATCATGCCTTAGGCGTGTTCTTCTGCACAAGAGATAGGATAACTGCAGTGTATTAAGGAGAGGATGACTGGGGCCATGCATTGCGAGATTTTGGGGAACAACCTCCTTTCCTCAGTTCCAGCATTGAAGATGGGTCATGGTTGGGTCTTTCAACATGACAATGACCCAAAGCACACAGCCAGGATAACCAAGAAGTGACTCCATAAGAAGCATATCAAGTTTCTGGAGTGGCCTAGTTAGTCTGCAGACATAAAACCTATAGAAAATCTTTGGAGAGAGCTCAAAGTCAGTGTTTCTCAGCCCAGAAACCTGGCAGATCTGGAGAAGATCTGTGTGGAGGAATGGGCCAAAATCCCTGCTGCAGTGTGCGCATACCTGGTAAAAAAAACTACAGGAAACGTTTGAACTCTGTAATTGCAAACAAAGGCTACTGTAGCAAATATTAACATTAATTTTCACAGGTGTACAAATACTTTTTTGCAGCAGTAACACACAAATAAAATATTGTAAAAATCATAAATTGTGATTAAATACTTATTTTCTCTCTCTCTCTCTCTCAATTTTCAATTTCAAAGCTTTATTTGCATGACAAATATACATTTGTGTTGCACAAAGCTGGCTTACAAAATAAAAAATAAAAACAATTACAAATTTGCAAAATTACAAAAAATGTACATAATATACAAATACAATGGCTTATGATATACATATATATAAATATTTCAATAAAATTTGAGGTCTCTCTCTCTCTCTCTCTCTCTCTCTCTCTCTCTCTCTCTCTCTCTCTCTCGTCACGATTCCATTCAGAAACGATTTTTCAGTTCAAATGCTCTTTAAATTTTGTTTAAATTATGTGATTGACAAGATGAAACGATGATGTAAACAAATAGAACATTTCTTTAAAACAATACTTTCAGGTTCATTCCTGTATTAAATCTTTTTGCATCATTTTATATTAGGTTAGCTTAGCTGCCTGGATTTTTCTTACATAAATATATATATATATATAATTAATATATATATAATAAATAATATATATATATATATATAATTAATATTATTATAATTCATAATGTATATATTAATGTATATAATATAATTAATATTATTAAATAATTATTAATATGTTAATACCAAAGTTTACCATGGTGCATTAGCCTTAAACTAAAATACAGACTTTACAGTCAGAGTGCATTTATATTTTGCAAATCTTTAAAACTTAAACATTAAAAAATTTAATCCATACTTCAGTCTTTTCAACTATTTTGCAACAACATTCGTTACATTTTTTTTTACATTTTTTTACATTCCGCTTTATCCTCTATTAGGGTCGTGGTGGGGTTCCCCATGCCCATCCAGGGGAGAACGTTTCGGGTGCTGGGAAGACACACCCAGGATAGGGCACCAATCTATCGCTGGGCACACACTCACTCACACAGACACGCACGCACGCACACACACTCTATATGGGGCAATTTGGATAACTCAATTGACTTGATCCATGTTTTTGGACTGTGGGAGGAAACCGGAGAACCTGGAGGAAACCCACGCAGACACGGGGAGAACATGGAAACTCCACTTAGATGGGGATTCGAACCGGGAATCCCTAGTGCTGAGAGGCGAACGTGCTAACCACTAAGCCACCGTGCCACCCACTTTAAATATAAAATATATTTTTCAACTTTGTTCATCTCAGGGTGATTTCGCGCCAATCGGACTTGCACATTTGTCGTATTTACAAAGTACCTCGATTTTATTTTATACTCGTTGTAAACAGTCATGCTTATGTCGAGCTCTCTCTCTCTTCCTGACTTTAAAAGCCAATCAATCAATCAATCAATCAATCACACACACACACACATACATACATACATACATACATATATATATATCAGAATCAGAAATTAGAATACACACACGTAGGGAGTCGCTGATTAACCTTTGAATACTTTTTTTAAAAAAAAGTAACAGCATTATATTCTAATAAGCATTAGATTCATCAGTCACATACAGTGATTTTTTTTTTTTACTTCGGCATCTTGCACCAGTTGTGTGAATTGACACTTCTTTAGTGTGATAGTAAATTACGTACATTCATTACCTTGTTCTTGCGATCCTGCTGTTCACTGAGGTCAGGTGAAGTGTGAGGAAGACTGTTGGTTGATGAGGGATCTCGGTCCTTCTCTTTCTCCTTATCGCCAAACCAAGAGAAAGGCATACAAGTTGGGATGGATGCTACAGACTCCGCAGGTGAGATGTTTGGTCCTGATTCATCCAGCAGTTCTGCAGACCCTCTAGATGCAGACAACGAACTATTAATGGATTCACAGACTAATAGTAAGACAATATGAAAAGCAAAATAAACAGACAATGAATTACTTGTTTGATTAAATCGATTTAATGCAACCTGCCATGTTTCAGAACAAATGTGCAATACAGTTCATGAGTCTGTGCAATGAGCTCATCTGTAACAATTACACATCCAGCATGAAAACATTTATTTAATCAATAGATTTTAAAATGATTCATATTCATAAAACTGATTGAATGGATATCAGTAATGGGAAATGGAAGGATGAGGGTTTTTTTAAAAAAAAAAAGTAATTTAACAGACAGCACGCTAAAGAAAAAAAAAAAAAAATCCTGATCCCTCTCATTCAATGTGCTTTATATTATAAAATAAAACAAATACAATACTTAGTCCATATACATGTCCAAAACAGAAAACAATATTTTCAATTTAGAAAGGACCAGGCTACAGAAACTATGATTCATCAGTTTGTACCGTGTTAAGAAATAAGGTCCAATGTGTAAGTATTCAGACAGTGACACAATCGTCTTAATTTTTCTTTTGTACAAAAACACAAGGGATTTGACAAAAGTGCATAAATCATTCCGGAATTGGAGCCATTTTAACTTTTCTTTTTTATCACAGACTAAGAAGAAACTGGACCAAACTAACAGTTATAAACACACTGAAAAATGTACTGTAACACACCATACAAATAATGGAAGATCTTATTTAATAAATTTAAACATTTTATTTAGCCCCACTGTTACAACTGGGTAAAATCAAGCACCTATCCCTGTAATTGGCAAAACTGTATATATACTCTGCAGAACTCAATGCTCATCAAAGGCATAATTAGGTGAATTTGATGTGGAACAACTAGACTGCCCAAACAAAGCTCTGACCTTAGATTCAACATACATCATTAAAATAAACTAAATAGCAAATGTGAGTCTCGCTTATAACTCTCAATGATTAGCCAGGTCTTTTCTGAAGCCAACTTTGGTTTCTGTTTATATTATGAGTCTGAATTCAGATTTATCTGTAGTATCTAAAACACATGCTCCATCAGACTAAGGCCAGGCTGCTAAATATTGCCATGCTTTGCCTTGAATAGCTCTAGAGTTCCATTAGAGGAATGAATGTTTACTATCAATATCCATCTGCAGTGTGACATATGGTCTTCTCAGTTTTGCACCATTTCAGTAAATCAGAGTAGATGACAAAAACTTTAAAATTTCTCTTGCATCCACTTCCTAAAATCTTATCTCTCCTACAGGTTTGTTTCTTCAGCCAACTGACGATTTTTTCCACATTGTCAGTTTACTTGAACAACTGCTAAATGCAATTTCAACACAAGTAACTCACGATCAACATAGAATCTAGGTCATTTTTGAAATTGATATAGTTGTAGATGTGTACACAGAAAAAAGTAATGAAAATTGTGCATACAATCATGTTAAATTAAAAGATTTGCCTATTCAAAATAAGAATAAAAAAACAAGATAATAAGCAAGTAATAGGATTATAAAAAATAGACCTTTAGATAACCACCACAATTTTCAATGTGTTAACAAAAAATGCAACAGCAGTGTGCAACAGCAAAAAAAAATCTGTACACCCTTACAGTATCCATAGGAATCAAAGGGTAAGTAGCAGTCAGCTACTGTTATCATAAGCATTTGATTAAATAGCAGATATGACCAGTTCTGTAAAACCTATACAATCCTAAACCTATATAAATCTATTACAAGCAGATTTTTAATTAATGGAATTAGTCAGGAATTTGCAATCAATAGGATGACAATTAGGTTTAAGTGGGTGTCCTGTTTCATTCAAAGAACAGGGATCTATCAAAGATTGATCTTCACACGTTTGTGAACGTACATCATGAACAAAGGAGATTTGTGAAGAACATAGACGACAGAGATGCTCATCAAGTTGGAAAAGGTTGAAACACAAAAGTTTGGACTCCACCAGTTCACTGTGTGTCTTTATCATCATGCTCACCAGAAGTAATCATCTAACAAAAGGCTTTTTTTTAGACTTTGTCATTTACGTAAAATGTGGTACATGAAATGTAAATGAAATTCCGTTTCACGGATCCAGTTTACCCCCTAAAGATTTTAAAATTTTAATATTATGTTAGAAAAAAAACAAACAATTATATAGCAGCATATGATAAAATGTAAGTATAAAAATATGATAGCAATAAAAAAATTGTAAATAAAATATAGCAGCCGTGAGATATTCGGAAATGTCGTAGTGTCGCAGTGTTTATGGAGAGTGTCTGTGTTTAGGTGGAGTTTAAGAGACTTAAAAACAGTCTTTAAGTCTCAAAAACATGGTCTTTAAAGAAATCAGGGAACATCCGATTGTCATCCCATTAATTAAAACCACCTTATTCAAATTTCACCTCACCATTATTTGCTAATCCTAAAACTTTCATATATGTTAGATATGTACTATTAAATCATTTGCTCAATAAATAAATAACCAGGTCTAATATTTTTGTCTCATTTGTTGGACTTGGCTCTCTTTATTTACTTTTAGATCAAGTTTATACAAAAACATAACAAAATGCAGTCTACTGACATCCTCTGAAGAATTTAGTCACAATGCAGCACAACCTCAGTGTCTAATACCCCTACCTCTGTATTACAGTTCACAATCCCCTTTAACACAAACAATGTACAATGTTACAAAACATGTAGCTTAAAACAGAACTTTGTAAATAAACATAACTGCTGTTTGTGTGCTCGGATTGTGTCATTCATATGGACTGAACGTTCTTGTAAGTGTTAAAAATGTGATTTTAAATGACAGGGAGGATCTACCTGCTATCTAGTGATGCCCTCATGGCTTCCTTGTCATGGTTCTTTTTGCCTTTTCCACCAGACTTTCTTATACCACTGAAAGATAACAGTAAGGCAGTTTAGTGGTAGCTCATTATATTCTGCATATTATGCTAGAAAATGTTATAGCCTAACATTATAGCCTTACCCAAAATCAGGAAATCTCCTTTTTGATTTTCCTGTCCCATCACTGGGTTCTTCTAAAATAACAAAAACAAACACACACGGACATTAAATGAAAAATATTTTAAAATACAGTTGCAATAGTTTTTCATACCATTAAATGCAGCATGATCTGCACAAAAATTAGTGTGCATATATGCGCTTGGAGATATTTTTGGTAGTTGACCATTCCTGAGGAGGAATGAATTCCCTATACATGTCTTAAATCCAAAAAAGAAGATTTTTTTTTGTTACAAAACCATTTAGCATCCAGCTCTTTTACTGGTGTACTCAGAAATCTGATTTATTTAGATCGCGACAATTAATTAGATTCCTCTATGTTTTAAAAATCCTTTATCACAATGTAGAATGTTACCTTTAGGTTCTTTGCCTTTTTTGGACTCCCTCTTCTTAACAGTTCGGAGAAAGCCTGAAGGGGAAGTGTCTTTGAGTGAAGAAAGAGAGGGACTCTCAGCGTTATCTCCATTAGATCCATGAGAGGATGGTGATGTAGTATGATGGGGGGGTGATGTTGAAAGCTCCAGGCTGCTTTTAGAAGGACCCACAGTTTCGGTAGTGCAAGGGTTCTCCTTTTGTTCATTAACTGACGGGCTTGTAAGCTCAGGCAAAGGAGGCTGCTCAGGTACAGAACCGTTAGTATCATCATCATCATCATCATTATTATCAATAGGCACCTCAGGACTCAGAGACACCACTATTTCATCCTGACGAAAAAAGTAAAAAAAAAAAAAAAAAAAAGAAAAAACATTTTCTCTAATGTTGTGAAACTCTAAATATAAAACTTCCTTATGTACTTCATGTCATACCTGAACGAGGTTTTTTGGAGAGATAACACCTTCTCTGATTTTACAACGAGAAGGTCGATGTCTTTTGGCTCTCTGGGCTAGCTGACCTTTGGCTCGATGGGCACTGGTGTCCAAGAGCACAGTCTCAGGAACAGCATTGTTCAAGTCTGTCTCTGACAGCAAAACATAACAGTTTAAAATGATTATTATTAACTTATTCAAGGCTCATACAAACACTACTGGCCCAAAGTTTTAGATCAATACAATTTTAGATCAAATCAATTTGTACTGAATTTTAGCTTAAGTTTAATGTCTACAATATACTTTGACATTAAATATATAACAAAAGATAAAAATATAATGGAATAATTTAGTTTGCAAAAGTTACTTTTAATTCAAATAGTCACCTCTTGCAAATATAACAGGTTTACACAATCAAGACATTTGTTCTACAGTGGACTTCATATATTATTCAGAAGGTTCCCACAAATGTGCTGCACTTGTAGGTTTTCTTTGCTTTTATCCTTCTGTCCAGTTTTAAACAACCTTAATAAGATTTAGGGCTAGATACAGTCAATTCTATTCTTTTAGAGACTTGCGTTGGTCTTGTCTTCTATGTTAGTTTTGACATAACCTAAAAATATGCATTGGGTCATTGTATAGATGTAGTATGAACATCTGGAAAAATAGTTATAAACCAGAGGGTGCTGCATGGAGCTTTAAAATGCTGCTAGCCCTTTTTGTACAATGTGTCAGTTACCCTGCGCAAGTTCACAACTATGAACCCAGCTCTGGGATAAAATCAGACAATGAAACGTCTTCCTCTATGTTTTATATTTAGTATCATACAGTGAGAATCCATCCTTTTACCTTCTCGGCCGTGTACAAATACTACATATTGAATTAAAATTTGGTGGATCAGTCCAGAACACCTTCCTGTTAATATTAGTCCACTGGAAGTACTCCTTAGCCCAGAAAATACCATTTTTAGGAGTGGCCTTCTTATTGCTACTTAACGTGGCAAACCTGCAATTTGAAAAATTCTCATCACAATTGAAATGAAAACTGTTTTATTTCAAACTACATTAAGTTGTGCTTTAAGACGTTTTAATCTGAGCTGCCAATTATGCAACTTGTCTTCCGTTTTTGTTGTGGCCTATAAAGTTTGGTGTAACTCTGATTCAAACTGTGTTTCAGATTAACATTTCATATTATTTTCATATTGCTGGTTAATTACGTAAATGAAAACTGTATTTGTTCTTGTGTTCTAAAACAACCGGCCGGTAGTGTACATTCAAGGGTTATTAGAGAGAATGAAATGTCAACAAAACGATTTCACTAATACTAGTAACACTAGTAAGGTTATAATGTGCCTTAATCCTAAGTGCAAAATAATTTACAACCATGTTTCTGTAAATAGACATTTTAGAATAATGTAAAACAGAAGGTAATAAATTATTGTAATAAATTCCAACAAACTTAGGATCAAACTTTAAATCATGTATGATGCACAATATCACTGAAACTGAATTTTTTTTTAAAAAATCAGAGAAATCTCTGTATATAAGCCATAAGCCAAAAAACAATGTATGATATCTGTGATATGCAGACAACACTACTTTACATACAGATACACATTTTGTTGCTATGCTCACAGATGAAATTTAAAACAAAGATATAATTAAAAAAATAGTTTTTTAATGGATTTAATAGTTCTACAAATGACAGAGCCATCCCTTGGTCCAATCACGTTAAATATAGACTGAGGCAAACAGAAAAACAGTTCAGTAAACGAAAAACTCTGAAAAGTCTGAGAGCTGAAGTAACATCCAATTTGTCAGCACATAGTTCACAAGCTGGCAGGAGCAAACGTGAAGGCAACATTCCAGTCAGTCTAAAATATTTATACACATCTTTTAAATTTTAACTACATGGCCCAGTAGAAGGACACTGTTGAACTAGACAGTCTGTAGAACAGACCTATAACCCAGTAAACCTTCTGGCATTGGGATACAGAAATATAACAATTGAGTCCATAATATTTTAATTAAGTTAATCCTAAAGCCTGTCTCAAGCAAAAATGGGAAAATATTTCCCTTTTAAAATTATAGCAATTGTCTGTTTAGACTGATGGCTTTGATAAGTTTTAATTTCACCTACAACTGCTGACAGAAACAGAGACACAAGTGTGTATTGAGTCGGGGTTTACCTTGTACAACTGAGTTCGTGGATCTATCTTGTAACTCGTCCAGCTTCTCAATGTTGCTCTCTGCTGCATCTTGAGATTGGTTACGAGATTCTAAAACCTCCACCTACAAACAAAAATCCAATGGGGGGAGGGGGGGGGGAGTTTATTTAACCAAGAGCTGAAAAAAGAAAGTATGTTAGGCACATTTATTGTGTCAGTTTTCACCCTCTGCTGTAGTTTCTTTAGCTGAGATTTGTAACAATTCTCCTTCTCCTCCAGAATCCTCTTCAGTTCCTCTTCTCTCTTCTCAAAGTTTATCTCTCTGCAGGACGAGGAATTGGTGTAAAACAAAAAGCCTGGAAGAAAAGCCAGGTTTCCTCCGTACAAGTCAGATCTATACTCACTTCTGCTGGTAGTCCTTCAGCAGTTTCCTAGTTTGGCTATATTTCTTATCCAAAGTCTCATACTGCTTCTGAGTGTCGGTGAGCTGTTCGTTCAGGGCTTTGCAGAGGGCCTGAGAATCCAGCCAGTTTTTCTCCATGTAGGTGATTCTTTCAGAGTTCTCCTCTAAACTTCTCTCCAGTTCTTCCTGCCGGGCCTCCCACATGCATCGCTCCTTTTCCGACTCTCTTAGCTAAACAGCAGCCAGCCATATATTGTTGTAAAATGATTAAATACACCAAATGCATCCAATATGATGCACATGCATGCAACTGAAGCCAAGTCCAGGAAAATAATATCCAAGGTCAGTCCTTCAAAATTATATACTTGAAATGCAATGTGGTCCTACGTCAAAATCTGACCCCAGCATATGGGTGATTATTTGCAGTTTCATGTAGTACATTGAGCGCTTTGGTTTTAAATATTTATACTATCCATTAAAGTCTGTTTCTTGTTTGTTGCTGCTTGCTGACAAGGAGAAAGCACAGTCCACATCTTTCTGCCTATTCATGAAGAAGATTAAGTAACGTTAAACTAATTCAATATTAGTCTTGTCATGAAGGACAATGAAGTGCTCACCCAATCATCCAGACATTGGGTCAATCATCCAGACATTTCAACATTCATTAATGGCTGAAGCCCAAGTAGAGCAAACATGATTATGCTCAGGGGTAGGGAATGAATGGGAGTGGGGAGTAATTGGATGGGGGTAGCATGCGCTATCCTCTAACAATCACAGCTAGACTGGCCAATCATGGGCATCTGTGAGCTCAGGTTTTCAGAAAGAAGCAGGGGCACTTTACTTCAAATGCATTACCACTGTTTTATCACTGTCAAACTTTTTAATGTACCTCCTGAATGAGTCACTTGACAGCCCTTGCTCTCCCTGGTTAGCTGTGATGTAATAGAGGAGAGATTGCAAATGGGTGGGAAATGCACACAATGAGAATAATGTGGTTTACAAAAGTGGAGGCCAAACACAATGTTTGTTTAGAGTCCATGCTCATGGATTTAGGTTATTACTATATTATTATATATTATGATATATGTATATATTTTATGATCATCTAGCAATTTGTTATCCTACAAACCAAAATCAAATAGGGGGAGTTTATTTAGACAAGAGCTGAAAAAAAGTATTTCAGGCACATTTTTTGGGTCCGTTTTTACTCTTTAAAACAATATTTAATTCGTTTTGTAGCCTAGTATGATCAGCATTTTTGTATTCACCAAAATATAATTTTTTTCTACGCAACACATGTACAGAGTAATTATCTCTGTACCATTTTTCTGTTAACTGAAACCAGTTTGGACATCTTACTCAATAACAAGCTACAGAATCATCAGCCACTGGATGTTCTATCTTTATTTGATTATTCGGTTTAAATGCTAGAGACTGTTGAGTGAGTGTTTAATATACAGCTGTGTTTTTAATTAAATGTATTTTCATATTAAATTGTAATTCAAAACAATTTTTATGTTCATCAATTATGCTATACATTATAACAAATAGGACAAAATTAAAGATAATATTTTAAACTTGTTTCTAAGGTGGAAAAGACATAGTTGTCAGTGTTTAAAGTGAAAACGGTTTATGTTTCAAATATTTTTTTCTTCGTATGTCAGGAACGGACAGGTGTCTGAAGATTTAAAGCATTACTTATCAGCGCTGATAAATTCTCACTCATTTCAGTGGCTTTCAGTTGTTATAGTACAAGAATAAAATAATACTATATAATTTAACAGTGATACAAAAATTAACACTGAACTTTATGCAGTCTACACAGTATAAAATAGTTCAGATGGTCTGGAAAACGCGCACAAAGCAAAATATATAAAGTGGGTCAGGATAAGTTAGTTTTTAATAAATGTTTTGTAATTTGGGGAGAATTTTGGTATGTGAATATTTTGATCATATTGACTAATGTTTTAAAGCTCAAAGAAATGAAAAATAAACTACAGTATCTTCAAAGACATGATTAGAATTGTTCATAGAGGTACAGCACCTTTTCTTTTAGCTCTTCCACTTCCGCCTCCGCTATGCTGTGCTTTACCTGGAGCTAGATGACAAAGAGATCCAAATGATGCACAATACAAGTAAATTTGTGTAAAACAAAAAAAAAAAGAAAATGTCAAATATTTGTGTTCCGCTGCACAAGCAGATCTTGTACATTCCAAATCATTTCCATGACTTTCCATGTAGTACAATAAATGAAGACACCACTGGATTTTTAAAAAAGATTGCTTATTTTAGACATACAATTATAAGCATTTAAGCAACACTTTCCAAATTAGGCTGCTTATCAGATGAAAAGTTTTGGGTTATCAAATGGATAAGAAATGTTTTCACAAACTGGTTGTACCCAGTACCAGTGTTTGTAAAAGGCACAGCAGACTTTCAAACAACCATTTCCTTGTTATTAAAGAGGCAGGAAGATTTTGGCAAAGAAGTTAATTAGGACTGTTTTGCAAGTCAGTGATATTCAGATTAAAGTCGCCTGGACTAACCCAAAGATGACGCAGGTTTTCTAGTTTTGAAAACTAGACCTTTTTGGTATTATACTAAGAATTAATTAACATATTAATATAAGTAATCCAATGGTTTTGAGATTTTGAGAGTGAATTCTAGTAATTCTAGTGTGACCTTATTCAGAATTTGATTTTTAAATATGATAACTAAGCATATATGTGCAAATCATTAAGTACAGCAAAAGTTATTAAGGAGTCTGCTTACTGACTAATGTTGTATAAAAGAACACATGGCAGTTGAGAAAACATGGATCTGGATACAGAACTATCAAATGTGGCTTTTTCACTTTAAACAAAGTAAGTATTGAGTAAGTGTGAAAATTAAATGGGTACTTCGGTACAGCGTTATAGTAAAATTCTGGCGTTTAATGTGTTCCAATAACCAAAAACGAAACTCTGTAAGCTAAAATGTGCACTGTTTGCAATTACCTCGTTAAATCTGAAGCTAAGTTGAGCTGAATCCATATTAGATGGTAGAAACATCGTTTCATTCTCAGGCAAATCATACATCTCCAATGACCTGCCAAAACTCGAGCTCACAATCCCATTCTCTTCTCCCTCATCCTCGTCGTAGTGTTCATCCTGAAAGAAAAACCAAAGAATAATGTCACTACAAGACGATTTTCCAAAGTCACAGCACAGGACAGGAAACAGATATTTCCAGTGCTAAACATTGAATATTTCAAAGGCCTTCAGATAGAATCACTTACTGTTGGATGAGGCATTGCCACAACCATCTGTTTACTTGTTATGCATCCGTTCAGCTACACGCAGTCTGAGAACACACTCTGAGCTGATAAGACTGACTTAGTCTTAAACAACGAGTCCTTGCCAGTCTTTATATACATACACACTGTGCTGTTAACGAATTATAAGCCATGTTCCCTCTTAAGTGAGAATTACGAGCCATAGCGCCATCAGGAATACCTGCCCTTGTGATTTGCATAAGTCACATGACTTCAGGAGGACCAGCCAATGTCTGTACAGCCATATTCGTGCAACAGAAACTACATTTAACATGCAAAAAAGCTCTTTTGAATGAAACGAGCAGGAGTGCCAAAGTTTCAGAAATAAAAGCAAAGTACTTTTACTCACATAGTTATGCATTTACTTCTATTACCCAGTCTTTTGAATACTACACTGAATACTAGTGACTCCAAATTAACCAATTAACTAATGACATAAAGCAGCAGATCCAACAGCGTTCCCTAGTACTAGCTAAAAATCAATTACCTGAACACTTAGACAGGCAAGATACAGATTTCTTTAACCCATTGTGCAAACACACCTCCTCTGTAGACTGTTCATAAGTATCTTCCAGTCGCTGCTGCTGATGCCTCTCCTGCTCCAAAGTCTCGCTGATCAGCCGGGCCACCTCACTCTGGGTCCCTGGTTTCTCTCGACCAATCAGAAAGCTGCACAGGGCATAAACGACAGATTGACAAGTTTGAGGTGGAAGGGGTGGATCCGATCCATAGTGGTTAACCACTCACAGTGAAGCATATAAGGTGTGTCTAAAGTCTCAGGTGAGCTCATTGGCCCTGTTCTGGCACAAGACTGTAGCTTTAGAGTGATGTCATAGGACAAAAAAAGCTGCCTTGTTCATTATTCTGACCCCAGACTGTATATGTGTGTGCTTCATTTGACTGTGGTCAATCATTAACATACCACAGAGAGCTCTCTAGATTCCTGAGCCAGCGCCATGCTCCTTGAATAGCCCAGCAATTTCATTAGGGTAAACTGTAATCATACCAGGTAATCAGTATTAAAAGTGTTTCGGCTCGCCCCACCTGTCTGCCTCTCTCACACAGTACTGGGTCACAGCCAGTTTGCTGCATACCAGTCAATGTAAGCTATGAATTGAATACAGAGGGATGTTCCTCTGTTTCAGAAAGCATTTGGCACTCACCGGACTGTTCCTTTGGTATTCTTTAGAACTGTAGCAGCAAACAGTTGAGTCACTCCCACCAAACTAGTGCCGTCAACCTCTACAATCTGATCGTTTACCTGGATCCTACAATACAAAATTCAGAAGTCAACATTCTCTGTATCATAATCCATGTGCTCTAGAATTCTTGGTACTCTTGCAAAAACTAGACATTATCTAAAATTTCACTCATATGTTACCATGAGGTTCAGAGATCCTTACCATGTTCTAAAAAAATGCAGCTCTACATCTTTCCTGTAAAACCATCCATCCTTTTTAACACTAAAACTTACCTTGAGATTTTGTTGCCAATTTGCTTTTTTTCCCCCCTCTATCTGACCACAGTACAGCACACAGTGCACTGTGTGCAAAACAGTAAGCCATTCAGATGAACAGTTATTTTTTAATTGGGTAACTGGGTAGTTTGGTACCAGTGGCGTCCTTTTTTTAAATATAAATTCTCATTGTAAAAAAGTTTATTCTAAAATATTTACTAAAGAATGTCTCAAGAAACATAAATTCGTCTGCTAGTAACAATAATTTTTCAAGTTTGGCATGATGGAAAAAAACATAATTCCCATAACTTTTGCTCACTGTTTACCAACATTATGTGGTAACAGTCAGTCACCGCCAAGCAAGATGGCCCTGGGTTCAATGCTAGATGGGCAGACATAACCCTTTCCATGTTTCCTCTTGGTGTTTAAAGACATTTAGCTCAGATAGATAAAATTTTGATACAATTTTTTTGTGTTCTGCTATGAATGTGCATAAATGTGTTTGTGTGTCTGGTTTGAGATGAATTGGCAATCTGTCTTGGGTAGTTTTCTGCCTCCTGCCCAATTAATTTTGGAAGAAGCCCCTAATTAGGATAATTGCCTTAAAACAAGAAAAATTCATTGTTTCACTTAATCCACATTAATAAAGCTAGAGGATCCACATCACCCTGTGTAATCTATATTAAGAAATGTGGTAAAATAGCAACCCTAGCCTTACCTAACCCTAATTTTTGCCTTACCTGCCATCTCGCTCTGCTGCCCCTCCCTCTGTGATGGTTTTCACAAAAATGCCTAGTTTTTCCAGACCCTGATCCGCTCCAACACCCATGCCAATGATGCTGATTCCCAAGCCGTTGTCACCTGCAATGAATGAAAATTTTTAACAGTCTTGACGAAATATTTTAGAAACAGGATAATCTAGAAACAGGACTCCAAACTGAAAAGTAGAAACATGTTAAACACACAGGGAAAACATTTTTTTTAAATAATAGAACTTAAACATTAGGTTCAATAGATAGAAATGTTAGCTCTCAGTAAGTAGGTCCTGGGTTTGATTACCATGATTAAGAGCCAGGGCCCATCCTGTGTGGCATGCTGTTTCTATGTTTGAGTAGATTTAATTGGAGAGCTCAATTTTTCACAAACTTTAAAGACACAGGTCAGGTGACATGAAGAAACTAAATTGCTGTCAAGTATTATTGTGTATATGAATGTGTTTGTGTTTCTGCTCTGTGATGGACTGGAGAATAAATGAGCTCCATTATTATCGCATGACCCTCTTCCCTAATTAATTGGGATGTGTGATTTAGAAACTAAAGGAATGAATAAAATGTCATAGTTTTGATCAATCCATAATTGGCATTGTTCTTTGATATATTAGGAAATGGATAAAAGGTCACTAGCAAACTAGTGCTGTCAGTCACCATATCTGGTTAAAAAAGGACCTACTAGTTTTACTGAGATTTACATTTGTATTTTGTTAATTGCATTCAGCTGGGTGATTGACACTGTTTTATGGTAATTTGGCACACAATGTAAAGCACAGAGTATATGGAATTCTAAATGGATTTTGAGTAATTCTAAAACTTAAGCAACATGGCAATGAGTTTAAAACAACTGCATTTGCATTCCAAATCTGTCATGAGTTAAAGCTAATAAATAAATGTTACAGGATAAATACAAAAAGCCTCAAGACAATGGTTCAGTATAAACCAATACAGGTTACATGCCAGTATGAATAAGACACTTTTATTATTTAATATGATTTAATAACAGTACCAGTTAAGGGCTCTGAAGGTTGCACTCATGCAAAACTGCTTTTGAACTGCATGGATGTTGCAATCCCAAAATAGAGAAAAATAGAGGGGGAAAAAAAGGTCTTAATTGAAATGTTCCTTTTAAACTGTTTGATTACAATACCTGGCCCAAAATGTCAACATCTATGTTCACTTACAATACCTTTAATGCATGAACCAAAAATAAAAATAAAAATACTGAAGCGCTTTACTTTAGACAGATGTACCTTTCTCCATCTCCACAGGAAAAACATCCATTTTCTCCACACGCTTCTCCAGCTCATATTCAGCAGATGCTGCCACAGGGTCCACCTCATCATTCCTCCTGTCGTAGTCTTCATTTGAGTAAGTGGTAAAGACCTAAATGTGATATGAGCACTGATGTGAAGTTTATATTGAGCATAATTCAATACTTATTTAATACAAAGTTTTGCAGATGGAAACAAGACAAACATATCACCTAATTAGAGATTTTTTTAGGAGCTGGTAGCAGTTTTGGGTCTTCATGTAATTGTAAACCAACTTCACATAGCAGCAAAATAGCTAAATGAATTCAATGAACTTTCCATAAACAACAAGAGCCTGAATTCACCAACAACCATGAAAGTTCTATATATTTCATTTTAGTCAGTATGTTAACATAAAATAGAACTTAATATGCACTGTGAACAACAGATAATGTGTGATATGTGATATTATCAAGATGATTTAGCTGGAAACATTGTTAGGATACATGTTATGATGGACTTAAGGGTGTAGCAGAAGGTTTTAAATTAAAATCTGGCCGTTTGAGGAATTACAACAGGGTTATTATAAAATTTTGTTTATCCTGTTTACAGAAAAGATAGCAATTATTTCTAGTCCTGATGCTCAGGATAAACAATTACATACAATGCCCATGGTTTAAAAAGCCGGACACACAAACAATTAATGCCTGAATTGTATAAACACATGAAAAGTTGTTCACTCCCTCAACAGTTAAGAGTCTGTTTTTTTGATAATAAGAAAGTGATGAATCATGACCCAAAGAACTAAAGCCTTGTTTAACAAGACTTTAAAGAACAACTGACAATGGCTAAATATAGTAATTAAAGATCCTCTAATAATTTTTTAGAGCCCTCACATCCTGCATAACAATACAACAAAGTAACAGCTAAATAAACCCTTAGATTATGCATTCAAAACAATGAATGATTACAAAAAATACAACTGTACTTTAATTCCTACACTTTATTATTTACATAAATTAAAATGTTCCATTTTCCATTGTTTTGTCAGCTGGAAAAAAGTGCTAATCTATTTAAGGGCTTATCAGGTAATCCAAGGTATGGAACATTCTGGTCATAAACACCATGACACCGGTCAGTACTGTCAACGCTGAGCTCATATGGGAGGTGAGGGTAGAGAGATATTTATTTAAGCATAGAGAAAAAAACCTCTATAGATTAAGCATTAAACTGAGTGAAAGGGACAGAATGTGTCAATCCCACAGTGTATTTTAGTACATCACAATATTTCAGTCATGGATATTCTTCAGATTTCCAGAAATAAAATTGTTAGTTTTTGACCAACCCGAGCATTTATTTTCTTAAGTCTTTCTTCCACAGTACAGATGTTTAAAAGACCTTTACCTTACATAAATTTGACTAACAAACTAATTGCATGCTCATTGTTGTGAAACTCATTCATTCATTATCTCCCGTTATCCTCTATTAGGGTCGCGGTGGGGTTCCCCATGCCCATCCAGGGGAGAACATTTCTGGCGCTGGGCAGATACACCCAGGACAGGGCGCCAATCCATCGCTGGGCACACACTTACTCACACAGACACACTCCACAGGGGGCAATTTTGAGAATTCAATTAACTTGTTCCATGTTTTTGGACTGTGGGAGGAAACCGGAGAACCCGGAGGAAACCCACGCAGACACGGGGAGAACATGGAAACTCCACCCAGATGGGGATTCGAACCGGGAATCCCTAGCGCTGAGAGGCGAACGTGCTAACCACTAAGCCACCGTGCCGCCTCTGTTGTGAAACTAATGATTGAAATAGCTTTTGAAGTATGCAACGTAGCATTAAACAGTGCTATTAATATTACATTAAAAATAAATGTATATCTTGAAGACTATGCAGTCTTCTAAATAACTGTTAATGTACCAGCTTATCTTCACAATGATTATTGTTTAGGTTCTTTCATGTCGTATGTTTTTACAACAATCCATTCTCAAAACCATTCTCTGTCTCAAAGAAACTTTACAAGTGTCCGAACCTGAACCCCAAAGAGTAAACTAAAGTGACACTGGTATTTGTTTTGTTTTTATACAAAGAAACCTTGTGAAAACCAAGGCTAAGCGGGGGACCATACTGCTTGAGCATCAAGGCAATGTTAACATGACCTATCTATCTACCCATTTATCTTGTATGTATGTATGTATGTATGTATGTATGAATGTATGAATTAATCTATGCACGTATGTCCATCTGTCTGTAAGTAATAAGTATAAATCTATAAAAGACAACAGAGAAACTAAAGAGATGAAAAAAATTAGGATTAGCAAAGGGATTTAGAGGCTTTTAAATAGGTGACGTAACTCAGCAAAAATTTCCACACCAGAGTCTGAAGCGCAAGTCAAGAAGAGTTCCTTAAGCATGTCCAGGCTTGAACCATTCTTTATACACTTCTTCTTTCACACCTAGCTGCTGACCTAAAACCTGTTTATCTATTTGACTATTATGCTGAAACAAGTACGGTTAAAGTTAGTAAAACTGACCATAAAACAGCATATGAAAGAACCCCTGACCAGCATTTTAATCCTGCTGTAACAAAGTCATACACTGATGAAGACGGCTTAACAGAAAAACACCACTACACTCACACTGCTTAGCTGATTTCTGTCCAAGATCCACTTGGCTCTTGATTCAAATGCAGTTGTTTTTGTCCAAAACCAGGCCACAATGAATAATTTGCTTGGGTAATGATGAGGCTGAATCTAACGTTACTACAATGAATGCTCTGTTTTGTTAGCTGAGACCGGTCTTGTATCTGTCACTAGTCATGATACTAAACAGATTTGACAGCCTGGATCCACTGAAACAAATAAATGAATACATCAAAACACTGGCAGCAGCTGTTACGGACAAGCACCTGAGATGATAAGGAAAGGACATTTATTTTATTTAATAAGTTGGGGAGGTAAGACACTCATACAGTCCACATGTCAGTTTTCTGACTTATTACAAAATCATTTCTGTTCAGCATACAGGCCTTAAAAAAGTGTTTTCTAGTTTTATTAAGGTCTTAAATAGGTTAATTAATAAGATAATTATAGTGTTACCATTACTCGAAAGCTAAAATAAAACTACACATAACATTAACACCATTCAGCTGCATACATATCTGTGATTAAACTACCTACAGTATCTGGGGTTGTGTGCCAATGACCTAGATCATTATAACAGTACACTAACGAATGATGCCTGATTAAAAACAAATAACTAAACAGATAAAATACATTATTATATACAAACAAATATTTTGCTTTCCAAGTGTTTGATGAAACCATGGGCTGAACTAGTGGCTGACTAATGCTTACTAATTTCGAAATATTATAACCTAATATTATTACAAGATGTTTCATATGTAATAATATATACCACAAATCAAGGCACAATGGTGCAGTAAGTTGCAGAAGTATTGTAGTTTCTATTACAAGTTGGCAGCATAGACATAGAGCTAAATAAATATCTGTGTATAAGAGCAAGCTGGATACTGGAATGTCACACTTGTGGCTGACACTATTGTTGCAGTGAAGAACATTATGGCAGCTTTAAATCAACATTACAAGATGTTTCATATCTATTTATATATACCACACATAACATTACCACTGATGTGCATCCCTCTTTGGTACTTGTCGACGTATCAATAAAACACGGGGTGTAAATCAGAGCCTTCATTAGGATTTAATATGATATTGATTTTTCAAGCCAATGATTTAATTTGATATTTACTTAGGAATTCTTTACGATACAAAGCGAAACGATTCAATACTCAATTTTTTTTTACATTACATCTATTAAGTTCAAATAAAGCAAAATGAAAATAATCCGTTTATTGGACCATCCATCCATCCATTATCTTCCACTTTATCCTCTATTAGTGTCGCAGGTGGGGTTCCCCATGCCCATCCAGTGGAGAACGTCTAGGGCGCTGGCCAGGCACACCCAGGACAGGGCGCCAATCTATCGCTGGGCACACACTCACTCACACAAATACACTCTATATGGGGCAATTTCGAGAACTCAATTGACTTGATCCATGTTTTTGGACAGTGGGAGGAAACCGGAGAAGCCGGAGGAAACCCACGCAGACACTAGGAGAACACGGCAATTCCACCCAGATGGGGATTCGAACCGGGAATCCCTAGTGCAGAGAGGTGAACATGCTCACCACTAAGCCACCGTGCCGCCATTTATTGGAAATTTATGGAAATATGTAACAAATACAACAACAGTGAATGAAGCAGTATTTGTGCCATATGCAAGAAAGTTTTGCACCACAATTTTCCTTAACTACAGCTTAAAGTATTTTTTAATAGTCAATGAAATGATCAGGCTCTTATTCACAGACTATTTATATCATGGTTAACAAATAAGTCTAAAAAAAATTACACATCAACTGAGAAACCAACACGTCCAATAGAACAATGCTGTTTTTAAAACAGAAACTTCATAGTTTGTCTGTCCACTCTTCTGAGAAACCATGTATGCAAGTTTAAGCATAACAAACATTGCAAGGTAAACATTGCTCTTTATAAATGAATAGGTCTTGTGAACAGCCTCTTAAACTTTGATTAACATTTTTTTTATTTATTTCAATTTACTGTTCTGTGAAAAGCATACAAAGGCAGAATAATACAGTAAGCAGAAGAAGTATTGTAGTTTCTATTACTAGTTGGCAGCATAGACATAGAGCTAAATCAATATCTGTGTATAAGAGCAAGCTGGATACTGGAATGTCACACTTGTGGCTGGCACTATTGTTGCAGTGAAGAACATTATGGCAGCTTTAAAACATGTTTTTGACTCTGAATAAAAAGGTAACAAAAGCACAACTGTCTTTACACTTTTACTGCACGTAGAGAGCAGATGAAACACTCCTGGAATAGTCATGGCTATGACACTGGTGGGTTTAAAGGGCTTTTGGATAATTAAACCACTTAAAAGTCAAATGTGCATTTTATGAGGCCTAAAAGATTCATACACAGAAATACAAATGTGTGATGCAGATACTAAAGCTTCCAAGAAAATGTGCCATTACAGATACAGTAATTATGAATGAATTTGTCCAAATACCAATTTATGTTGTCTAAACAAAGTCTGGACACTCCTCTCATAAAATTTTTTTTGCTTTATTTCTTTTGTCAGTCTCATTAGTATTTCCAAGCAAAATATAACAATGGCCTATCAAAACGAGATTGCAGAAAAATATCACTTGCTGAGGGGAGTGTTTATTTTTCTTTCCTTTCAGAAGTTCTGTGTTTTTCAGATTTAAAATGGAACATTTCCTATATTAATGTTTATTTGTTAAACATAAAATAATGTTTATTTATTTTCATTAACATAGAGATACTAGGGATCCCCGGTTCGAATCCCCATCTGGGTGGAGTTTCCATGTTCTCCCCATGTCCGCGTGTGTTTCCTCCGGGTTCTCCGGTTTCCTCCCACAGTCTAAAAACATGGATCAAGTCAATTGAGTTCTCCAAATTTCCCCATGTAGAGTGTTTCTGTATGTGTGAATGTGTGCCCAGCGATAGATTGGCGCCCTGTCCTGGGTGTATCTGCCCAGCGCCCGAAACGTTCTCCCCTGGATGGGCAGAGGGAACCCCCCAGCGACTATAATATAGAATAAAGCGGAAGATAATGAATGAATGAACATATAGATATGTTAACCCCTTCAGTACAACTAGTTTTGTAAAAAGTTTCCTCTTTACAATAAAATGCTCCAGACACTGTAACTTTAGTTAAGTTCATAATGTATGAATTGTACCGGTTACAGCTTTGTTGGCCAATGTTAAGCAGTAGCAGTGCAAAAACATTATGGTTTTGATGTTTCACAGCTCCAGGAATCACCCTGAAATTGTGAACAGAGACAATATGGTACATATTGTTGGAACTGTGTGAAACACTTTAGCTCAAGAGAACAATAAAGAAAATGGTCTGATAATGTTTAAATAATGTTTCACACAGGGATAAAAGCATTTTCATAAACAGGGCAGTATAAAAAAACTCAATAGTAAAGTCCCTGCTGTCCAGTTTTCAGCTAACATACAGTGGGTTGCAAAAGTATTCATACCCCTTGAACTTTGCCATATTTTGTCACATTACAACCACAAACATAAATATATTTCACTGGAATTTAATGTGAAAGACCAACACAAAGTGGTATACAATTGTGAAGTGGAATGAAAGTTATACATGAATCAACAATTTTTTTACAAATAAAAAACTGAAAAGTGCGATGTGCAAAATTATTCAGCCCCCCTGAGTCAATACTTTGTGGNAGGGGGCTGAATAATTTTGCACATCGCACTTTTCAGTTTTTTATTTGTAAAAAAATTGTTGATTCATGTATAACTTTCATTCCACTTCACAATTGTATACCACTTTGTGTTGGTCTTTCACATTAAATTCCAGTGAAATATATTTATGTTTGTGGTTGTAATGTGACAAAATATGGAAAAGTTCAAGGGGTATGAATACTTTTGCAACCCACTGTACACATGTTCAAGTTGGGTTTCATCATTGCGTGTTTATGCAAACCTGAAAGACAGTGCCACTTATTGTAAGCTAAACCATAATTTACACACACATTAACTTTTTTTCCATTTCTGTCAGCCATCACTTTGTACTTAAATTTCAAATGTATTAAGTTATGGCTATGTTTTCTTTTAAGTCCAATGGTTATGCATTAGAAATTTAGTTTCCATCAGATATATTTACTAAATTATATAATTTATTATTGAGGCACTAGGATTATTTCACTGTAAACAATATATTGCTACTCAGAACATCTTAAATAGTGTACCTCTTAGAATGTCTGTTTAAGTGTTACTTTAAAAACTGCTTACAGCAGCTTTTATGGTAGGAAATATATCAAGAGAAAATGAGTGGCTGATGATTCCCAGGTCTTGGCTGAACTCTTTGTTACTTAGTGGTTATGCTTGGACTCCTCCTCTATCCACTCTTCTTTTCTTCCTTTTTACTTCTCTTCCTTTCCTGTTGCCATTGACTTCCTCAGTTATTTTGAACAATGTTCTTTTTCTTTTCTGTAACCTAATCGTTGACTCTGAAAAAAAGTGTCTTTGTGAGGATGTGTGTGTGTGTGTGTGTGTATGAAGGTCACAAAAAAAGAAAGAGAAACAGTAAGAATAAGACTAATAAGAAGAATGTGTATTGTAATTGTCTATTGACATGTAAGCCCGGAAAGGCTTACAGTGAATGTGTTTGTATAATATAAAATTAGTGTAATTGCATTTGTGCAGATACAGTTTCTAGACCCAGTTGGAACTTCTAAGAACACAAATGCAACAGGATATAGATATTCAGTCATTTCATTTTTGTTACATTAACAGCAAATAAAAATATTATACAATACAATATAGTCAGCTTAACATATTCCTTGACAATACACATGACACATGGTAAAGATTCTTCCAGATGAAAGTACATCAACTACAGTACCAGCAGGTTGCACAAGAAAAAGCTCCTAAAGCTGCAGTTAACAAACAGTTTACCTAATTAGACCACAAGTACAGTGAAGCATAGACTAGAACACACACACACTCAAAGAGAGGGAGAAATAGTGATCATAAGTACCGTGCAAAAAAAATTATCTGTTGGTGTATGTGGTGCCACCCACCAATGAGGGTGGAGAATACAAATATAATTGTTGGAAAACTAAAGACAAGAAAACAAATAGACAAAATTTCGAGTCGAAGCAAAATGATAGGTCAGTCTCTTATGCAGTTTTTTTTAAATAATAAATAATATAGGAAATCTAGATGTTTTATTGTTTTAGTGTAGCCTCCTCCCCCCACAATAAAATGCTGTCTTTTTTATAACAGTGTAAAATTATTTTCTAAAATATGACATCACAGACATGCTGGGGTTTATATACCCTTATAATGGCAAAAACTAAAACATGCTTACAACTCATTATGATACCAAAAACATGTTACTCAAACAAACCAAATCAGTTGTTCCAACATTCTGCAGCAGTGTAAAAGCATAAAAATATATTAAAAAGATAAAGAAAAGTATTTACAATTGTCTTAGTGTGATTTGCATTAATTCAAAGCTCTAGTTTTGCCTAATTATTATATGTGAACCATAACTTTGCTTTCATGAGTTCATGACAAAAAATAAAAACAAAAAAAATTGCTTTTCAATTTACTGCTAATCCTCAACCTCACCACTAGATGCATCAATTATCTTCCGCTTTATCCTCTAATAGGGTTGCGGGGGGAGAAAATTTTTGGGTGCTGCGCAGATACACCCAGGACAGGGCGCCAATCCATCACTGGGCACACACACACTCACACAAACACACTTAATATGGAGTAATTTGGCCTTGATCCATGTTTTTGGACTGTGGGAGGAAACCGGAGAACCCACATGGACATGGAGAGAACATGGAAACTCCACTCAGATTGGGATTCGAACTGGGAATCCTTAGCGCTGAGAGGCGAGCGTGCTACTAGCTCAAGTTTACTGTATTTATATATAATTTTTTTTACAAAAGTGCATTGTCTTAAGATATTCTTTACAGTGTGTAAAGCAGAATCCAAATAGTAGGTTGGTGCATTATTCTCATTGCAGCAGTTTGTGTCACTGAGATGTTTAAATCAAACCACAGCAGCACTGCTGCACTAAACCCTCAACACATCAGTGTCACTGTTGAACTGACAAACAATACACCACCCAAATTTTACCTGTTCTGTGATGGTCCTGACCAATAGAAAACCAACAGGGGACTTACAAAAAAGAAAACAGATACAAATAATCTTTCTGTAATTGTAGAACTACAGAGTCCATCTATATCGTAATGTAGCAAAAAGAAGGTGTGTCCAAACTTTTTGACTGGTACAGTATAATGACCCAACATAATTGTGCGCACCAATGCACAAAGCATAGTCTATAAAGGAAGTTGATCAGGTTTGTTGTGGAAGAATTTGCCTGGCCCAACCTGAACCTGATACCTTTAAAAGTATTCCTTGTTAAAACATCACTGTCCGACCTCACAAAAGTGTTTGTGAGAGCAGACTGTCATTCAAAACTTCACTGCAAGATATACTATGCATCACTGTGTGTGACCAATAAAATTTGATTTAACTTAATTTTGGGGGAAATTGTAAAACATTTTTATGAACCCTCCTTATCTTTGTGGAAAGCCTTACAAGTGTTTATAAGAATGTTGGCCACAGTTAAATCTGTTATAGCTGCAAAAGATGGGACTTGGGACTAATGTGGATTAGACTGGGATATCACGTAAATATATAGAGTACAACATGGGAACAAATTATGCTAAATTACCTTTACATGTATAAGTATGTGTAGTTGTTTTAGTGGGTCTTCCCTGCAATAAACTTATTTGTGTAAAGTGTTTGAGGACTTAAATGAGCACTCACTGACTGAACAACTTGGTGAGTCCAGATCCAGTAGAGTAATCAATGGCAATCGTATTGTGATTGGCATTGATTGCAGTGACTAGTTACAGCCGATAAAGGTTCAAAACACAGGTTCAATGAATTACTGATTAAGCAACATAAATATGAAGATTCCTCTTGGTAAAAAATCTTGGACTTTGTGGATTTAATCACAACGTTCATGACCAAGGGAAAAGAAATTGTAGTATAAATGGTAGTGCAACATAATGACATAATTGAACTGTGTACAAAGCAACACATGCTCTTTTTATTTCAGTCCAAATTTCAGTTTAATTAACATGACTGTACTGTAATGTACCTGATATTTGCATTTAACAGCCACGATGATTTGAAAATTAAGCAATTAAGACTACAGTAATATTTTGATTTGTATTATGTAATTTCTATTTTATTCTACTCATCATTCATATTGATGGCTCAACAATATTTGGTCATTTTCAGACGCTTTTCACAAAATCGAGTTACATGTATTCCCTCTTGATTGTTGAGGGCAAAATATAAGCAATGTTACAACACCTGTGGAGCAATGAGGGTTGAGGGCCCTGCTTGAGGGCTCACAGGGGTAACTTCAGCGAACTTTGGATTTAAACCTACAATCTTTATTTTGACAGCCCAACACCCTAACCACTAAGCTACCACACCCATACCATACAATCAGTCATAATTTTCTTCCTAAGGCTGACCTATATGTTTAGATAGCCTCTATAGTATAGACACACCCTTGTATATTTTTGGATTTTAGTTAGTGGTCTTAAAAACTATGGAATTGCAGAGTGAGTCAAGGTACAGTCAGACATCATTGCAGAAACTTATACGAGGTATCAACAATTAAGACAAACCCTGTCTGACCTAACTTCTGTTTGGTAACTCAGCTGTAAGGCTGGGTCTAGCACAAGGTTTTAACAGTTAAATGTGGCACTGCGTGGAAAAAAAACTGTCCAGACATGACTCTTTCAATTTACACTTGACCCTGTACTTGTGCTTCCACAAATCCATCTGGTTCATATCTACAGCAACTTTACTCCTCAAAAAACTCCTCCATCAGTGAACCTCCCTTTATGTAAACATTTCTGTTCATCCTCTTCTACAAAAAGCTGTTCCTCCCACAAATATACTCTTACTATGTACAGTAAGAAGCTGAAAGTTAAAATAACTAGGAAAGGCTACCCCAGGAACCTCCACCAGGTTGCAGCTTGAGACAGAGGGAGTTGGCAGCAAGGACACAAACAGAGTAACAACAAAAAATACAAAAGCTAGCTTTACTAAACTACATCCAACAATTTCACTTACCTTCACACCCAAATCAGGGTGGTACAGCCTTTAACAAACATTTAACGGCCACTTTATTAGGTACTCTTATTACCTAATTTTACACTTCACCTTTCAACACCTTTATATGTGCACTTTACAGTTCAAAAGTTACAAACTGTTATCCTTCTGTTTAACATATATCGCTGGTCTCTCCTACTCTGTTCTATAATGGTCAGGAGCTTCAGGTATTCTTTAGCTGGTAGATCATTCTCAGCACTGCAGCAATGCCGATGTGGTGGGGTGTGTTTTGTTAATGAGTGGATCAGACAAAATACTGAAGAATGTTTAAAACCAGCCAATATGAGTCACAAAAACAAGTCACAAACCCTGAGCATCCTGTTGGCAACATCCTGGAAACACTGATAAAGGATTAGAACTTGACCGATTTACACTACAACAACAAATGAGCTACTGTGATTTTGCTTTTACATTTACAAAATACATGTGTATATATACTCACACAGTGAGTGAACATTTGTTCAGTGAACAGTGAGTGAACAGCATATAGTTGTATTAACACAACACACCGATACAACAATCATTGTTTTGTTCTTATGCACTGCAATTAAACATAAGAGAAACACATGGACTACTATCTGTAACTGATGCCACTTCTCAAAGAAGTAGGCAGCTTAGACGTATAGTCAGTGTTCAAACCAATTACTGTTCAGATAATGTATAAAGAGCAACAGCACAGGACTTGCAGAACTCTACATCTATAACTACCTCAGATGTTTAAGACATCAAATTAAAACAAAAAGACTTCCTTTAAAGCAAAATAATTGTATTTATACCTTCATAAAATTAGTTTTAGGGATATGCATTAATAAATTATGCACAAAGCATTAAACAGCCTCCCAACCCTAAGAACACAGCTCAGAAAAACTCTAACAATAACAACAAATTTTTTTGCCATCATTATTTTTTAAAAAAGTGGTAAAAGCAACTGAAAACATGTAAAATGTACTCTACAAAAAAAAAAAAAACAATAGGAGTAGCTTTAGAAGTTGTTCTACTGAGTAAACATGGGTGTGTTGGGACAGGACAACTAAATTAAATATGTAGCAATGGATATTTCAGGATTAAGACAGGAAACCAAAGGACTACACCAATGAAATACGGATTAAACTGCCATCCTTTAACATTCCATCAATTTAATCTAGGAAAGTGTAACAATTAGTGACACTGCATATCCATAAGTTTTAAAATGAGTAATAGCAGTAAATAATGTGCATTTTTATACCACACCAAAAGCAATTGCTATAAAAATTTAAGGAGACTACATCCAAGGAGAGAAAACAAATAGTAAAGCAAAATAATGCAGGTCCATAAAACACAAGATAGAATAATCAAATACTTTTTTATTTCAGCAGTACTAACAATAAAGTAAAATAATTATGGCGCATGACATCTGATATACTAATATTTTCCAACTTATTTTGGCCAAAAATGATTTTACGATTCTTATCTGATTTAATAGATTTAATCTAACCACTTGTGTTCAAATAAAATATTTTAACTAATATTTTAACAACCTGTGGTTGGGTTTATTTTGAAATTATGACTTTTTTATTTTTAACTGCCTTTTAGCTCACCCATTTTATTTTTGTCTGATTGCAACTGATGTTATAGTATCATAGGAAGTAATGAATAGCATTACGGAACTGCGCTTGGCTTAGCCTCTGATCTGTTCTCAGACTCTGTATATAGAGTTGACATTTCGTCCCTGTGTCTGTGTGATTTACTCCTAGCCTTCAAAATGTGCTAGAAGCACACTTTTATTTAAAAACACATAGGTCTGTGGGCACCCAATGGTTCCTCAGTATCTGCAGGACAAATTCTATCATTAGAAGGCGTACCATCTCCTGAGCATATGAAAGCATATTTCAGATTTTTTGTGACCACGCAGGCTGCACGTCAACACCCACACTACAAACCATCAATTGAGCATTGTTTCCACACAACCAATATTGTACAATCATATACGTAAATGGTGTTGCTTATTAATGAAAAAAAATGTAGATTAAACTGTTACAAAAAAGCAGCATTAAACACCTGTGGGACAAATTGGTTTCATTTAGACATCACAACTTCATGAAATAATGAATTGTCTTCATAGCTCCATGATTTTGAATTTTTAGATTTGCTTGCGATCTTGTCTTTAATTTTTTTCTGAACAAATAAAGCAAGTGTGTTTTAAACAGATTTACTTGTGAGTGTAACTATAGGTGAATAAGCTGATTAAAGGTTTATTAACGATAAGCAACTGCTGATGACAACAGCACTGACATTAGGCAGACAGCCACAAAACAATCAATGACCAGTAACATCTGACAAACAATTAAAATGATAAATCATTTCTAAAAACAACAAATGTTATAAAATGATGACTTTCATCATCTTACTTACAAATAAAAAAATAACCTAAATAAGCAAATTACCTAAACAACTGAAAAAGAATAAACCCTTTCATGATCTTCAGGATTATGGAAACATCTGAAAAAAAAAAGAAGTTGCTAGTCACATTTCTAAAAAGTCAGGAAAGAAAACTATTATAAGGGCTGTCACTATAGACTGCCTTCACAATCAATTGATTGATTTCTTAAAATAATTCAGTATTTTTGTAAAGACACCCTGACTAAATGTGGCTGCTGTTATTTTCCACTTTTTTGGATTAGCCATAATTCTTGTGCAGAGCTACACTCAGAAACTCACTGAGATAAAGATTATGTGGGAGTTCAGTAACATTCCAGCAAACCAAAGATAGGGAAATGGAAAAGACAACATCAGAGCTACATTGGTGCAGAAATACTCAGAGTTAGCACCCTACGTCTGTTTCCCTTTGCTCTCCAGAAAAAGGGTTAGAGGGGGTAGATGGTAAAATGTGGAAACTGGAAACATAGAGAAGAGAAAAGTCTAAAAAGATCCAGTCAGAGAAATGATGACAAATGAATTTTAAAAAAGTGTTTCATTAATATAGTTAAACAACTGACACAGAATCTGGAAACACCTTGCTGAACAAGTTGAGCTACAGGATATACTAAAAAAATCTGTAAAGTTATTCCATGTTCATGTTTATGTCTATAAAGGAAATCTAAATCACTAAGCACTCATAAGATGAACACACCCTACCGATGATGGCTACTCAGCACTTCTTTGTTTTTCAGCTATACAACAAATCAGTCATCCAGACACACATCCCTCTCATTGCACATCAACCGGTGCTTGACCAAAAGCATGAGCAGATACTCAGCAGCGGTACATATTCTTTCATGTGTCTGCCTTCTGTGACTACGCCTTCCACAGTGTATAGCCTCATGGGAACAGACTTTTATGTGGTTTTTGAGAGAAGCTAGCAAATTCAGTGCAGTGGATACAGTGGGAGGAGCAAACTAACAGGTGCAGCTCTGTCATTCTGCTGCAAAAGACAAGCTTAGTTTGCATGAACAGAGTAACACATGATAATTTGACCCAGGAGTTAGTATACAGAATCTCTCGGAACAGGAAGAACACACCCAGCACAGAAGAAATCCCTGCTAAGTATAAATTCAAAAGATGAATTAGAAAGCAAGCACTTTTCTTAGCCTACTTGTGTTGGATTTGGTTGTACTGTATTCAGAAAAAAAAACTGTTCAAATTTAAATAAATCCTCAGTCAGCTATGACCAGATCCCAAAAAAAGTAAAAACACAATGCAATGTTGCAACTTCTACTCTGTGACTGACCAGTGAGGAAACGTATATAAAATTGCGTTTGTTATCACAGCCCCCAGAACCTACAAAGGTGTAGTGGATTGCATCACATGACTTACAGAAAACATGCAATACCTCCAACTAATGATGTGATACCATACTACCATTCACTTTTTATTCAAAATAGTTGCATGTTAAGTATCTGCATAGAATGCTGTTTATTTTACCCTCCCTTCCAAGTAAAATACACCATATCAACAAGTCCAAATAAGGGTTTGTTGTACACATAGTTCCACAGGTGATTGCTTATTTACTGGTGGGTAAAGTAACAAATATGATATAAACATGGGCGTTTTTACTTACCCGAATAATTTGGAAGCCATATTAAGATACTAGAATGGGGCCATGGTTAAAATTAACATGGAACTTTAAAAGCCTTCAAATGCTACACAAAAACTTAACAGGAATCAAGCTTTAGGATGATCATACTAATGTCCTGACCAAACTGTAAGATCCAGTCTTATATAGCTCATAAATTGGACTGTATGATATCCCATTATCCCATGATATCCAACACCAGCATGTACCGAAGACAGAGGTACACTTATAATCCAAAATTAATGTTTTTAAAGAAATTACTGTAAATTTTCCAACAGAATATAGATGAAGTGTTTAGAAGCCCATTCTGCAATACTAAATACACCAGTGGTTCTTATATAACTGATATAGTTATGTAAATGTTGTACAATCATAGTTAGTACAACAATTAAGTATATGTAATACTGAATAATGACACAGCATAAGACAAATATTGTGGTAGTACATATCTCATTTCCTTATTTATTAAATTTGCGGTAATTCACAGTCTGACAAAGCTGGTCTATGTATGCTCACATCTTCAATATCAATATTTAATGTAAGTAAACAAATGATGAAACTCTAAAGCATCTTCCTTCTTATTAGGAGTTAAAATGTTTTAAACATAAACCTACACATGCAAATTACAAAATACTAATTTCAGAACATTTCGAAATACTCATTTCATCATAAAAGTCATTTGATGTAAGAGGACATTTTGTCAAGCACACATAGACACAAACACAAATGCTTGCTTCAAACACAATTACGTGCTCAAGGCATCAGATAACTACTTTTTCTTCTAAGGTCTTGGAACAAAAAGAAATTCAAGTTAATCGTTAACAGCTAAAGTGTGAAAGACATGCCACAGTCATGGAACGTTAAGAGTCAATTCCCTCAAGTTTACGTTCTCTGAATTACTAGCTTGTTAATAAATACACAGTAGCTGAATGCAAAATTCTTAATACTGCCTGCACCACAATGAAATAAGTAATCAAAGTGAGCTAAAAGATTATCTACCAAATTAACATGAACACAGCTACAAACATCAGACTGGTCTAGTGATGATAAAGTGTTTTACTATTTTGAAAAAGAAGGGTACCCACTGTTGCCACTGTGGGCCCCTGAACAAGGCCGTTAACCCCTTTTGCACCAGGAATTTTGCATCATGGATGATCCTGTGCTCTGATCATTAAACTGATCAGTATGATGGGTCTCTGCATCTATTTAAATTTGAAAGATCTATTTTGTCTTATAATAAGGCATTTATAAGCTTCAGATTCATCTCTTTTACTCTGTAAACTATTACATATAGCATAAGTAATTCAATATAACAAAAGACAAGTTAATTATAACTAAATCTCTATAGCTTATGGCAAAATAGATTTAAAACATTTCAATTTTTTTTCTACGCAATTTGTAGATGATTTAAAAAAATAAATAACTAATGAACTGAAGGGCTAATGAGGTTTGCCCTGCTGTCTCGTGAGCTAATATCAGAGATGCATGGTAGAGATAAGGGTAGAGCAGTATTATGTGATGTCTGCTGGCAGTCTAACATGTGGAATTCCACTGTGTTGAAACTGTGGGTGTAAATAATAATCAAATTAATTTGATACATCTATACATCCAAAAGAGTATCAATTAATGTGTTGATATTGCTGCCTTTTTGTTCTCCTATTTTTACCATCTGCCTCAAGAGACGCATACTACCTACTCCAACCCTGCAGGTGGCGATACCTAATTATTGTCTGCCAACTTCCCTTATACTTTAAGAAGAAGAAGGAAAGGAACGTAACATTTTTTTCACTTTAAAAAACCGAAACCTATTTAATAGTTAAACATTGTGTAATTTCTGTAAAAATATTTCTGGTTCTCCAAACATCAGAGCTGTTTAAAAAAACAGTAACTTTTAAAAACTTCAGATGCACATTACTCTTTAGGCAGAAATGCTAAAGCAAACTGAAAGATTTTACCCTCTGCTTAATCAACTACCCAGCTAAATAAAATTGAATTATTTCTAAATAAATATCAATTGTGCTTTTGCATGTGGTATATATTTTCTCTATCACAAGTACTTGTATTGTTTTCAATCTTAAATAATTAGCCAACTATATTATTAGACTTACACATCAGGCATTAAAATACTGTAATAGTATACATAAAGTTAGCTCTCTTTGTCTCTTATTGATTTATTCTTAAGGCATTGAGCACATTTTTAAATATCCATTTAATTCTTGGCATCCACAATTTAAAACAAATGACTTTTCAGATATTACTTTTTTATTTAATGCTTTTCTCCCTTTTGTTGTTTGACTGTTGCTTAATGTTTTAATTCACCTTTCTGAAAAGCTGCGTCGTAGTTGTTTTTGGCCAGACACGAGGTTTCCTAGTAATTAGAAAATAATTGTATGAAGTCTTGTCTCTCATTTTCTGTCCCTCCCTAGGTTAAGTAAGTTCTGAGTGAATGTGCATATTGTAAATAAAAGTTCTGCATGAAATACCAATTATCTGCTTTACTTTTAAAACATTCTATACAATTGAAAAAAGAAAAAAAAACTAAGGTAAATGTTTGAACTGTTCAGCAGGTTATTGTTTACATACAGATTACAGTGAACCCAAAGGCCCACTGCCCTGTATATTTAAATGTTGTTCTGGTACAACACACCTACGTTAACTCTGTCTTCTAACAAGCAATTGTGTGGACAGAGTTTGCAGGAGACAGTAAAACAACCAAGTTTATATAGATGTGTGTCTCCAGAACCATGATGTAGTACATTGACTAGAAAATAACTAACACCGTCTTCCTCAGTTCTACCATCAACTTACACAAACCTTGAACCAACACTCTACTCTTTGTAGTAAGATGTCAATCATTTTAGAAAACACATTTTAAGCAGATCACATATTATTGGTTCACATTATTCCTGAAACGTTTGAACCAGCAATTTACATACAGTCGTAAGAGGATTAAATTAAAACAACTACGCAATGCCTCCTTCACTATAGACAAACATATCAAGAGTATTTTCATTAAAGATGAGTAAATAAATGTTGATTAATAAAACCACTTATTTCCAACAACCTGCTTATATATTAATAAGATATTTACCAGTATGGGTGAGGAAGAGAAGCGTATCTTTCTCCTGGATGGACGTTCCTCATCCTCTGAAAGACCAGGAAGCTCATATTCCTCATAGTCATCATATCCCTCCTCCTCTTCCTCCTTCCACGGCTCATCCTCAGCCAAACCGGGTCTGGTCTCTTTATCTTCCACAAAAGCTGCATTCTCAAAGCTATAAAATGCTGGTGAACTGTTTCCACTCTCATCATGATTTTCTGACTCGCTGTCTTCCTCAGGTTCTTCATCATCACACTGTTCAAAACACTCCTGCTTCCTTAACCTTTCTACCCATTCCTCTGCCTGTCGCTCTGGTGATTGACCTGCATCCTTCTCCTGCTGCCTGACCTCTTTGACCTTCTGCAGGTCATCTTGAGGTGATGGAACTGACGATGGTCTGGTCAGACCCCCGCTGTTAACTTCAGCCCCGAGATCCCTTTTAAGGCTCACCTCCTCAAATACACTGTCCTCCTCGTTCTCTTCACTTTCTGATGACTCGTTCTGAACCACGACTCGTTCGGCACGGACCACCCCTGCAGCCGCAGCTTGCAAAATAGTTGGAGGTTGCAAGTCTTCGGATGGAGTCTGCACAGTAGGACACTCACACTTGGTTCCATTTGAGCTCTTAATCTTGTTGTTCGAAGTGCTGACAAGGCGTTCCTCCCTAGATGGAGGAATGGTGGATTTGTATTCCTCGCTACTTGTGCTAGACCTTAGAAAGCCGTCAGATGAAGACGAACGTCTAACTGGAACAGTAGGAGTGGAGGAAAGGGTCTGACTACAGCCTTTACCTCTAACTGAATTAGAGGGTCGAAACACTGCTGAACTAGCTTTTGATGCAACGTCATTTGTAGGTGAAGTTGGTTTGTGAGAAGAATGAACTGGTTTGGAATGATTATTAAGGGAAGCTGTTTTTTGTAAGCAATTATTAACAGGTGAAGTTGCTTTCTGAGCATTCTCTCTAGTTACAGAACTGTTCACCTTCTCCAGAGACTTAGCAGGTGTTTTAACTGACTCTTCACAATCACTGTCTGCCATAAAGTTTTCCAGTCTTCTGGACATGGGTCCTGCATTAAGCAAACGATTAACCTGTTTTGAGTCCTCACCTTCATTCCTATTTGGTGAAGCAGGACCCTGATCAATTTTAATAATGCTGCTGTTGCAGTTTTCAGATGGTCCTTCAAGTTTCCTGCCTGCTCTCTTTTCCTCACACACGCTACCTTGGGACAGTCGTACAGAGGCCCTATTCGGGGCTGGCCTTTCTGTAGAACCCTGTTGTTTTATGCCTCTCTCAAATAGTTTTCTTGTAACTGAAAATTTTTCTGCCATGGCCACTTTATCCATCTCGGGATCCTCTCCCTTAGGAGTCTTATCGCTTTGAGGCTCCAGGCTGGTTGGACTGCTGTGGCTGGTTTTGTATTTAGGTGGCGAGGACACCTGAGGCGCTTCAGTCTTAACAGTGGCTTTCACCTCCTGGCTCTCTTGCTGCTGTTGGCTGTCCATTTGTAGAAAGATGTTCTTAATCTTGCTGACCCGGTTGCCGAAGCCTCGCCCTCTTACCAAGTCCTCTCTGGAATCACCGGAGGACCCGTTGGCACAAGACTTGAATTTGGCCTCAGGTTTGGCTCCATCGAAAGAGCACTTTATAGCATGGAAGTCGGACTTGTAGGCATTTCGGTGGGGAGACGCGCTCCGTAGAGTCCTTTCGCCTTTGCTCTCGGCCTTGATCATTTTCACACACTTACCCTTCAGGGTAAAATAGATAAATCACGGTTTGAATTCAGAAGTCTCTGAAGCTGATGCCTAATCACATCAAGACACAAGGTCCAGAGATTTTGGGCTGCATTGTTTCACTTCAAATACACGGCAGACATCTGCAAACAAAAACAAACTCTCTGTAGATGAAAGAATCTTTCACAAAACACTATTTTTACGACAGAAGCAGTCGGACCACAATAAGTGGCTACTTGCCTAAATCTTTTTTTCTAGTTGCATTATTATCTTCGCGTTAAAACAGAGCGATGGATGTTTGTAACTAGAGAAAACTGACTGCTTTAGCTTCATCACAGGCACGTTGTCTGTTCGGCTTATTGTCTACGGATTACACATAAAGTGTGCTACACACGCCAAACAGGTTGTTTTGAAACAAGCTATGTCCCGAAAGCCAAAGAAACAAGAACTGGGACAAACAGGAGTAACGATAACTTTCCGAACAAACACACACTCGGTGACATGGGTTTGGTAGCCTCAAGAAGTTTTAAGTCTCAAATCGAAGTGAAGGAGCTTCGCGGCCTCGCACTCTTTCCTCTTACCTTCACCCAGTTTCCTTTGTTCCTCAGCGCCCATAAGCTTCTTTCCGGCGTTCCTTCGTAACTCACGATTCTGAACTTGTCATTCCTTCCCCGCCATCGTTCTTCCTGCCTCGCGCCAGTGTTTCTCCCTCACTGGAAACTCCCAGACCTGTCGCTGCCGCTGCCGCCGCTCGTGCCCGCGTGTGAAGGTGCGCGCAGATGGTTGAGTGTCGAGAGCGCGGGCGCGTTCACCGTCGCATTCCTGGCCCGCACGAAACGTCATTCCCAGCCCCCCTCGTCGTGTGCGCGCATGCTGAATGCGGGACAGAGGCACAGTGGGGGCGAATCTCACCCAACAAGTGGCGGTGCAACGACTGCATAACAGAACCACATCCTCTTTCAAACATTCAGAAAGAAGTCAACTCTAAAACTGACCTTTAAATAAATTGTCATTTAAAATGTGAAATTCTAGACTTTATTTCCATCCATCCATTATCTTCCGCTTTATCCCATACTGGGGTCGCGGGGGGGGGGGGGTGTATGTGTGTGGGGGGTTCCTCTGGCTTCTTCAGTGGCACTTGGCAATGCAATGTAAATTAGGTATATTAGAGACAGGCACACATTGTTTCATCTTTGCCTAAAAGTGTGTTTGTTCTGTAATAAAAGTAGAAATCTGTATTGGTTTTCTCTGTGTTTTGTCAATTTTTTGCTGGGATTAACCCCAGCACTTTTTGCCTAGGGTCACACAGGGGGGGAGTACCCCATGCCCATCCAAGGGAGAACACCCAGGATAGGGTGCCAATTTATTGCTAGGCACACACTCACTCACATAGACACACACAAAAACACACTCTATGGGGCAATTTAGAACATTTAATTTACCTTGATCCATGTATTGGACTGTGGGAGGAAACTGGAGAAGCAATAAAATATAAAATATAGCAGCAGTGTAACTGCTCAGGAGTTAGGCCCAGACAAAGGGGCAAACAATGTTCTTTCTGTGTGAAGTTTGTATGTATTTCCTGTGTATGCAAAGGTGCTGCATACACCTTTAGTGCTGCATTTCCAAAAGGCTGAATTTTATTTCCTTTTTATTTTTTTTAGATCTCAATTCTGGCAATTGTTTATCCACATTTAGAGAGCCAAACTATTATGGTTTGCTCATAATATCTTTATTGTTTGTTTATCAGACTAAAAGAAATGATAAATGTAGCTAATAAAGCTGCTAAATGCAGAAGTACGCTATTATAAGTAAATCATCTTATCTCTGTTTACTTTGAGTTTACAAATTATATACAGTGGGTTGCAAAAGTATTCATACCCCTTGAACTTTTCCATATTTTGTCACATTACAACCACAAACATAAATATATTTCACTGGAATTTAATGTGAAAGACCAACACAAAGTGGTATACAATTGTGAAGTGGAATGAAAGTTATACATGAATCAACAATTTTTTTACAAATAAAAAACTGAAAAGTGCGATGTGCAAAATTATTCAGCCCCCTTTTCCCTGAGTGCAA